>JAJMRX010000008.1:0-397917 GCA_030558135.1 Petasospora adriatica | reverse complement strand
GGTCACCCACTACACTACTCGGTCAGGCTCTTAGCAGCTTAACTACAGTTGATCGGACGGGAAACGGTGCTTTCTGCTAGATATGGCCGCAACCGAAAAAGTGAGAATCGCGGCGGGAGTATAATCGTCCTTACTCCATACTGCTTTGAAGGATCGACGTTGGAGCATAACCTCGAAGTCTTGATGTAGAGGCATTAGGAATACAGCTTTTTATGAGTTTTGACTTAGCAAGATCGAGATTGAGACCGTCAAGTTACAGAACATTACGTTATTTATAAGGATTGTAGATAGAAAAGAGAAGCCCGTCACAGCAAGATGAAAAAGGTGAAGAAAGCCAAGTAGTAAAAAAAGAGAAAATTGGGTTGAGCTGGGGACGATGACGGCGGTCATCCGACAGTGCCGTTGACGACCCAAGATGTTGTCCACCTCGTCATTTTGAATCTCATTGGTTTGCCATTTAACTCCTGAATAACAAACCTATTATAACTGGTGTCGACGGCATGGAAATTGGTTTTGATGTTTTCCCGAAGCCATTCGTTAAGCTGTTCTGGAGTCTTGTTTAGTCGGTCACTCAAGGGCTTAAAGATATCAAAGAAAGCACTGTTGAAGAGAGGGACTTCGATGGTAGCAGCTGGGTCAACTTTTGATCGCATTGTAAATCGGGGGATAAGCCGATTGAAAATTACACCAGCCGCGTGACCCTTTTCGCAGGTTTTTCTGTGACATTTTGGGTATGCACAGCCCAGATAACCTGAAAGCTCCCCTGGATTCAGAAGTAGTTGTTTATAATCGAAATCAAAATCAGAGGTGTAGAACTCTCTCCCTATAAAGCGATCGGGGTTTTCGCTCAACTCTTTGACATCGTATGTGAGCACTCCATGTCTAGGGGTAGGAACGGCTCTGAGATCGAAGTTTCGGTGTTGAGTACTGCTGGAATAGTACCTCTTGACACGTTCAGGTGGATTCGGCACGGAAAGAATGTCTCTGAGGTCTTTGACAAATAGACAAGAGGGCAAAGGAGTGGCAAAGGGAATATAGACGTACTTACCATAGTAAGTGGCTTCAAATGGTGTCCCTCTAGGCAGCAGCACCTGGTATACGTCGCCATGGATATCAAGCAACATAGCGGAGGTGCCTTCAACATTCATAAGTTTCCCAAACACTGAGGCATGGACGACTTGAGTGACTGAGTTTGCCCAGAAACCAACTTCTTCAAGAGAAGAGTGCGGAAATGAATGATCATTAAAGCTCTTAATTATTGAAAGTGCACCAACAGTGTCTTCAGTCACCTTGAAAACATGCTTTATATGAAGAGCACTGAAAGTAGTGGAGCATTTCGGAATATCGTCAAAGTCATCACAAAAGAAAATTGTTCCAAGTCTAGGTACACTCGAGAAGCAATCACGTTCAAGAGTGCAATAAAAGTTTTCTTTGGTCTTGATCTGACGTACGATCAACGAAAGACCATCACATCTGCTGAAGAGAACCATAAAGGCATCGCCTTGGAACTGCTGATCATGCTCAATAGTCGCGGCGGGCTCAGTGTCAGAGCTTATCAATGTCATAGCGTTTGGGGAGCTCGGGAAAAGATTGGTAACTATGCTTTCATTAGACATGGAATGAGACATAGCAGCCTCCCCGTGAGGTTTGTCAACTTTCCCTGGTGTTTCTTCGAGTTCTCCTGAAAAGGGAGGCTCAGCCAACTCATCACTAGTGGTGACCGTCTGGCTGCAGTTGGAATCAAAGGTTGTATTACTAAAGCCTGGTGGGTTAGACACGACGTGACGTCGAGTCATGCCTTTACTGCTTTGCGGTTCTGTGGGCCTTGAAATGGAACTGAGAACAAGGCTCTGCTTATCTGCTTCTGGCGAATTCAAATTCTCGAAGCGGATAGTTCTTCTGGCATTTCGAGTTTCTGGCATAGGTAGGTTGAGAAACGAGCCAATAATTGGAAGGATATCACTTTTCTGTATGCGCCGGTTATCAGGCTCGATGGACAAGGGTGTGACTGGTATGGAGACGTTGTTCGAACGATCAGGGGTGCGGGGGATCGAGAGACTGGGATCCTTAGAGTTGCGATCTGTAGAGATATCAAGCTTGGAAGACCGACGAGACTTCTTCTTTCGACTACCTCCACCCGTGTGTGTACGTTGTGCATTCGGAGACATTGGCAGAATACAAGTCCAGGGTGTCAGATATACTTCGAAAAGGGATGGGGGAGAGGGTAAGGGGCAACACACCTATTTATATCCAGTTGACCTTCCGGGAGTATTTGGCATGCCCAACGCATTTGAGGATAAGGATGTGACAGGTCACATTTTACTATGACGAGTAATGTTATCATATGACGCGCAAAAAGATGAAGTTTACATATACAACAATTAACATTATTAGGTCCTGGAGTTATAAAGCATATCAGGATAGACAGGTTATCCAAGGATACTTTCTGATTTGGATAGTTTGAATAAAAGTGCAGTAGATCTATCAAACGGGCTTCTGAGATACGGAAATGCTTAAATTGAGCCCATTGCCAGTTTTCTAGATGGTCTGATACGAGTGAACTTCGGCTAGGTTGACCCCTGCCGTCTATCTCGTTTAAAATGTGATGTGTCAACAAGCGAGATTGCGTGGCGAGCCAATTTCTCCGCGATTGACTTTTTTAGTGCATCAGGTTCCTGAGCCTCATTTCGTGTGATTTCTGATTTGGAGCCACATCAATGTTACGAACGCTAAACTTCATTCGCTTATTTTCTGGAGCGTGGAGAGAAATATGGTTATGAAAAGCATATTACTGTTTCAGAAATTACCAAATTTGACTTTAAGGGAAGCACTTGAAGAATAACGGCTTTTTTTGGGGTCCTGCGGAACGATGGTGGTCAGCTTAAAAGCGCCACTTGTGATTTAGATAACAGAATCTCTTCGATTTTCTTAATCTCGGGAAGAGGAGCGCACTTATTTTTTTACAGCTTGGATCGAAAGGTGGGATCGCTGATTTACCATCATCGTTGCGAGGTATTATGGATTTAAACAAAACATTGTCGTGATTCAATTCGGGTCCTGTAAAAATTTCAAACCGTCTGATCGAAAAGTTCAGACCTTCTCTGTATTCCCTGCTGAGTATTCGTCGGGTCTGTCCTCCCTCACTGGTATAATTGAGCATAGAGCAGCGATTCCCAGAGCGCAAGCCCCTATAATCCAGAAGCCCTTCATATAGTCGTTAGTACCATCTGCGTTTATGTTATATCTGAAGACAAGAGCAAAGAATATGCCGCCCATATTACCGAAAGCACCACTTGTTCCAGAAACAATACCGACGTTCTTAGGATTGATGTGCGGAACAAGAGAAAAACAGGCACCGTTACCTGCCTCCATGAATATGCACATCACGGAAATCGAAGCAATTAAGGAGTGTATGTGTAGCCTTTCAGAAGGCACGAGCCCAATCCATAGGAGAAAAACACCCTGCATCCCAGCACAGAAAACCAGCCAAAACTTTTTCGCCTTTGTCGTTTTGAAGCGTCTGTAAAGTATATCGGAAACAATTCCACCGAAAGGTCTAGTTACAACATTCAAGAGTCCAATCATTGATGCCCAGCTACCAGCCTCGCTCTCACTCCAAGTATGCTCAGATCTTTGGATATAGAGAGCGGAGAGTATGGATTCAATAGCAAGTTCACCCCCGAATGTAACGATATAGGGAATAGCAACAAGCATAGTACGGTAGTGGAAAGTTGTCCTCAAGAATGCCTTGAAAGTGGGATCCTCCACAATGTCATCAACATCTACTACCTCCTTAACGGGTGTTTTGATGACATCGTTAGGATCAACCGATGAATCGTCGATTCTCTCGTCAATTTGTGACTTATCTTTGGATAGAACAGGATGATTTGAGGTAATTGAAACAATATCCACCTCACGTACATCCACACCAAGGTGTAGAATGTCTCCTCTCTGTGACCACTTACCTTCTGGACAGTCTTTACCGAAAAGAATGCATAAAGCAGCAACAAACAGAAGAATGATCATTGGGCCAATGACAAAAGAGTAGGTCCAGCTTTGATGGAGGCTGTACCCCCTGCGCTGGAGGTCATTCATTATGGCTGGCATTATAAAAAAGGCAACACCTCCACCAGCGTTACCGAAACCACCGGCGAAAGCATTAGCCGTTCCAACAATTGACTTGTCAAAGAAAACGGTAGTCCACATCTGACAGGGAATGAAACTGGACCCAAGTAATCCAATGAAAAATCGAATGGCATGAAGGCCGGCAAGATTGTTCACAAAAGGAATGAACGCAGTGGGTACACTGCCAACAAGTAGCACAATCACCATACCATAGCGGGGCCCTATCTTGTCACAAATAGGCCCCATAAAAACTCTACCAATGAGCGTTGCAGATAAACCGGCAATGTTATTGTTGGCGACATCAACAGAAGTGAGATGGAGGTCGTTCCTGATGCTATGCGCCAACAACGGTGGAAATGCAAACCATGATAGAAAAGAAACGAAGAATCCAAGCCACGAAAGGTGGAAAACGCGTCCAAAGCTATTGAAGGGATTCAATACTGGGATGGTAGTTGCTTTGCCAGATCTAGGATTGATATCTGGAGCCAGATAAAGCTTCTTGAAGTCGAGCATTGTCATCCAATCATCAGTCAATGACGAGACAGGATGCCCAAGCCGCTTTATACCAAGATCCGCAATGACCAAATGTCACCGAAGCTACACCTCGTGCAGGCCTTGGCGTAGATAGCGATGGCGATGGGGCAGGCGGTGAATAACGAACGCTCTCTTATCTTCGATTATCTCAGGGTCGCGATGGGCGGGAGATAATGTATGGTGAGGCTCCGCGAAATCGCGAGATACTCGTAAAAGCGAGAGCGGGAGATATTTCCGAGAGGTCTCGCCTAATTCACTAGTCAGGCAACGTTTCCGGCTGATAAGCCCCATGAAAGAAAATATTGAGATGGGAAATGTAGTGATACCTGCCCGCTGTGAAACTTCTCTTGGTTCCGAATGAAATTTTTATAATTCAGCAGAACCCGCAGTTTGATTAGAGCTGACCCTGAACACTCACTCAACTATTCGTTCCCCATTCCTCAACCATAATGAGTTCTTCTATGGATATCTTCTCTGATGGAGGCTCTATGTCAAGTGATTTAACATCTATAGATGGGATAAATATCCCGTACCGCAAAGACATTCCCTTAGAAAATGTCCTAGAAGTGGATTCCAAGACAAAGGATAACCATGTCCCCAGGGATGAAAGAATGCTGAGGCTCACTGGCTCGCATCCTTTCAACGCTGAGCCACCACTCAGTCTACTCTACAAACAGGGATTTATCACGCCTTCGAGTCTGCATTTTGTCCGAAATCATGGTGCGGTACCGGAGATACACGACATAATGAACCACGAATTTAGTGTGGAGGGAATGGTTGGAGAACCATTTGTCATGTCCGTTGCAGAAATGATATCGAAATTTGAGCAGTTCACTAATCCAATTACTATGTGCTGTGCAGGAAACAGACGGAAGGAACAGAACATGGTAAGGAAGGGTCAAGGCTTCAATTGGGGAGCAGCGGGTGTATCAACTTCACTGTGGACAGGTTGCTTCCTGTGGGATATTATCGAAAAAGCACTCCCAAGCAACAGGGCTAAATACTTATGGATGGAGGGTGCTGATGACCCTGCCAAAGGTCCGTATGGAACCTGTATTCCGTTACATATGGTCCGTGATCGAGAGCGTTTCATAATGATTGCATATAAGCAAAACGGTGAATATCTCACGCCAGATCATGGCCGACCTTTAAGGGTTGTCATCCCTGGGGTTATTGGCGGGCGATCAGTTAAGTGGTTGAAGCGCCTTGTTGTTTCTGAGACTCCATCAAACAATTGGTACCACTATTATGATAACAAAGTTTTGCCTACTATGGTAACTTCAGAAATTGCAGCTGCTGAAGACCGCTGGTGGAAAGATGAAAGATACGCCATTTATGACTTGAACATTCAGACAATCACAGTCTTCCCCGAGATGTATGAGAGAATGACCATAAACGAAGTCACGGAGAATGAAGAATACGAGATCAAAGGGTTTGCTTACAACGGAGGAGGAAAAAGAGTTGGAAGAGTTGAAGTATCATTGGATAGAGGAGTAACTTGGGCATTATGTGATATTGACTATCCTGAAGATCAGTACAGGGATGCAGGGTACATTGACCTCTTCGGGGGAAAAGTTAATGTATGCGAAAGGTTCTCTTGTCTTTGCTGGTGTTTCTGGAGCTACAGGGTCAGGAAAGAGGCCTTCAAAGGATCCAAGGAGATTCTTGTTAGGGGAATGGATATCTCTATGACAGTTCAGCCAAGAAACATGTATTGGAACTTAACGTCAATGCTGAACAACTGGTGGTACCGTGTTGCTATTCGACCAGGATCAACAGAAGATGAAATTACTTTCGAGCATCCTGTATACGCTAACAGCTCAGGCGGATGGATGGATCGCGTGAAAAAGAGTGGTGGTAACATTTTGGACAATAGCTGGGGAGAAAATGATGAAATATCATCAACTCAAAAGCTGACCGAGTATATCGATGAGGATCTTGCTATGATGGTTGATACTACAAAGCAGAATTTCACTGTTTCCCAGACGGAATTGGAAAGCCATGCAAATGACCTTGACCCTTGGTTTGTATTAAAGGGGCATGTTTTCACGGGTACCCCCTTCTTGAACGATCATCCTGGAGGGATTGAATCTATCACAATGATCGCTGGAGAGGATGCCACAGATGATTTTCTAGCCATACACTCAGAAAAAGCTAAGAAAATGATGCCTCAGTACTACATCGGCAAGTTCCAGGGTGATGCAAAAGCTTTAGTTAAGGAAGATCAGAACCCGTCTTCCAATATGACACTTCTCAATCCACGAACATGGAAGACAATCAACCTGGAAAGAAAAGAGATTATTTCACAGGACTCCAGAATTTTCCATTTCAATCTCGAGCATAAAGATCAAACAACGGGTTTGCCTGTTGGGAAACACTTCTATATCCGTGCCAAAGATTCTAGAGGAAGCTATGTTATTAGGGCTTACACACCAAAATCTAGCCACAAAGTTAAGGGTACATTGGAGATTTTGATTAAAGTTTACTTCCCAAATGGTGAGACTCCTGGTGGAAAAATGACAATGCTGATGGAAGAGTTGAAGGTTGGTGATAATATCGAGATAAAGGGACCAGTGGGAGAGTTCGAATATCTTGGCAGAGGAAAGTACCTGCTTTGTGGCCATAGTCGACACACAGACTCCCTTCTTTTCATTGCAGGAGGTTCAGGTATAACACCATGCTACCAGGTGATTTCTGAAATTGTCAGTGACGCTAGTGACACGACAATGATGAGAATGTTTTACGGAAACAGAACAGTCGAGGACATCCTTTGCCGAGAGGACTTGGAGAGGTTCCAGAAATTAGGCCTGGTACTAGATAACTGCTTGTCTGATATTGGAAAAGCACCTCATGACTGGAAAGGTCTACAGGGAAGACTAAGTCGCTTCCTATGGAATCAATACATCGAGGAACAGAACAACCGTGGGGAATATTTGATTCTCGTTTGTGGCCCGGAGGGCATGATAGAAACTGTTAAACAATTTGTTGCTGAGGATGGCATCGATTCATCACGTGTTTTTTACTTTTAATATTGTTTGAAACATCATTAGTAGCATTTTCTAGCGCTCGTCCAAATCAGATAAGGCGGGAAATACCTGAAACAGAAATAAACGCGCGCCCAGATAAGTGCGCGCTCCTTATCAGCTGCATAGGCTCAATCCTGCATGCGAGCGGAGGATAATAGGTCAGCGCAACGCCTTGGACACTATTCGCTGAGGACCCACAATACAAAAAAATTCAATGTTTAAAGGTCACGAAGGGCACACTTTGGAATATAATTCAATTCATCAATTCACATTTCATCAGCAGGCGTACAGAAATGAAGGAAGATAGCACTTTGTGTGGAATTCCACCAAACCCGTCTACAGCTAAGACCATGAACACCAAACATATCGTGATAGTTGGATTGGGAATGACAGGTTTTGCCTTCCTCGAGAAGATGCTCGGTGATGACACCAACGGCGAATTTACATTCACTATCCTCGGGGAGGAGCCCTATCTTGCATACAATAGAGTTGGACTCACAGAGTATTTTCAGCATAAGAGTTTTGACAAGCTACTTCTTTCCCCACAATCTTTCTATGAAGAGAGGAACAAGCAGAGATGGAACTTCGCGACAGATGCAGCAGTCACATCGATCAACAGAGAAACAAAAACTGTAAAGAATAGCAAAGGAGCCACATTTAAGTACGATATACTTGTGTTAGCTACTGGATCGAGGGCTCTGCTCCCGATGGAGCTACTTCCAGATCCCATCAATGGCGGCAGAAGAGACCACTACAACAATTACAGAGAAATGGGCTGCTTCGTCTATAGATCTATCGACGATCTGAATGCTATGCTGACGTTTGGTGAGACATTAAGTGGAGAAAAGAAGGCAATAGTTGTCGGCGGTGGTCTGCTAGGCCTTGAAGCTGGAAAAGCCTTGCAAGATATGGAGCACTTTTCCACCGTCACTGTGGTTCACCGATCCCACTGGCTGTTGTCTCAGCAGATGGATGAAAAGGGAGGAAATCTTCTCACTAGCAAAGTTCGAGACTTGGGTGTCGTTGTCAGAACTGGTATCACCATTAAAGAGCTCATATTCGCAAAAAATGGAAAGCTTTCCGGTGTGAAGTACAGTAACGGAGATATTGAGGCGTGCCAATTGTTGTGCTACACCATTGGTATCAAGCCACGCGATGATTTGGCAAAAGAATCTGGTTTGAAATGTTCAAAGATGGGGGGTGTTGCCATCAACAATTACATGGCAACTTCTGATCCAAACATATATGCCATCGGCGAATGTGCATCGTGGAACAACAAAACATTTGGCCTTATCGCCCCAGGAATTACCATGGCGGACATTCTGTGCTTCAATCTTATTCAAGCCAGATATCATTCTGCCCGTGAGTTTAGCGAGCCAGATGTGGGGACTCGCTTGAAGTTAATGGGCGTTGACGTCGCGTCTTTTGGGGATTACTTTGCAGACAAGGTAGGACCAAACTGGGTTCCGAAAGGGTATGAAAAGCAAGTGAAAGCTCTTGTATATGAAGATCCTATAGGCGGAAAGTATATAAAGCTAATTTCCACCACGGATGGCAAGTATCTTCTTGGAGGCATTCTTGTGGGTGACACAAAACAGTTCACAAAGCTCAGCTCACTTGTTAAACAGCGAAAGCCGCTACCAGGCCCAGCCGCTGACTTTATCATAGGCAAAGGAGATGAAGAAGAGTCTGCGGATCTTCTTTCAGACGACACCCAGATCTGTTCATGCCAAAATGTGAATAAAGGTCAGCTGGTTGCCAAAATTAGAGATGGAACGTGCAGCTCCATTGGCGAGCTAAAGTCAGTAACGAAAGCTGGAACCTCTTGTGGAGGTTGCGAGCCAACAATGAAGTCTATCTTTGAAGCGGAGATGAATAAGCTAGGAAAGCAGCTCTCGAAAGCTCTATGTATTCATTTCAAGGAGTCTCGAGCAGACCTCTTCTCTCTGGTCATGGTAAAACAGTACAAGACGTTTACAGACGTGATAAAGAATCACGGATTGATAAAAGATGCAGCAGGCTGCGAGATTTGCAAACCGACTATTGCTTCAATCCTTGGTACCCTGCAGGGTCGCCATATTTTGGACAACGATTTACATGGACTGCAAGAGACAAATGACCGATACTTGGGCAACATTCAAAGAAACGGCACGTACTCTGTTGTTCCAAGGATGTCCGCGGGTGAAATAACTCCTGAAAAGTTGATTGCCATTGGAGAAATAGCAAAGGAGTTTGATCTTTACACGAAGATTACAGGTGGTCAGCGCATCGACCTCTTTGGTGCTCAAAAACAAGACTTGCCTAAAATCTGGGAAAAGCTTTACCATCACGGATTTGAATCTGGCCAAGCCTACGGCAAGGCTTTGCGTAATGTGAAGTCTTGTGTTGGATCTACATGGTGTCGCTATGGCATCGGGGACTCTGTTGGGTTTGCAATACGACTGGAAGAGCGTTATAAAGGTATCCGCTCGCCTCATAAAATGAAGGGTGGCGTATCTGGGTGTGTGCGTGATTGTGCAGAGTTTCATGCAAAGGACTTTGGCCTTTGTGCTGTTCAGAACGGTTACAACGTATACATTGGAGGGAATGGAGGCATGAAACCAGCCCATGCTCAGCTTTTGAAGGCAGATGTTCCACCAGATCAGGTGATACCCTTGCTTGATAGATATCTGATGTTCTACTTTAGAACAGCAGACAAGCTTCAACGAACGGCTCGGTGGCTGGAAGGCTTAGAGGGTGGAATTGAGTATGTTAGGGATGTTGTTGTTCATGACAAACTGGGAATTTGCGAAGACCTGGAAACGCAAATGAAAGAACTTGTGGGGCATTATTTTGACGAATGGGAGGCCACTACTATTGGGAAGAAACAACAAGATTCGAAGATATTCAAGCAATTTGTGAATACTGACAAGGAGCAAGAAACTGTTGAGATAATCAGAGAGAGGGGTCAGAGAAGGCCGGCTGATTGGCCTGTTGAAGACAAAGTGAAGAGAAGAGATTTCCAGGCAGTCAAGTGGTCATCTACAAGCTGGAGAAAAGTTTGCTCGTCCTCAGATATTCCTTTCAAGGAAGTGGGATCCTCCACTACAATTTTGATTTCCGATACTCAAATTGCCCTTTTTCGTCTACAGGATAAGCTATTTGCTTGCCAAAACATGTGCGGCCACAAGCGGGCGTTTGTGCTAGCACAGGGAATACTTTCAACTGATGAAAACAATGAAGTTTACGTCTCATGCCCCCTTCACAAACGGAATTACATTATTGATGGAGACTCTGATAAGAAAGGCACCTGCAAGAACGATGCGATGCAATCAGTGACAGTATTTGAGATCAAGGAAGAGGGTGATAACATATTCCTTAAACTTCCGCCACTCGAAGAGCTTGATGAGGTTTTGGGGACAAGCAAATGGAAAGTGACAAAAGAAGAGTCAGCAAGTGAAAGCGCAGCCATGTTCCGTAAAATTGATGAACAATTTAAGATTAAGGTTCCCGTCAGACACTATGTCGCCGCAGCTGGCGGTGATCTTGACTGGTAGAGACTTTTTTATTGATTGTTTCGCTTGTGAATTATCATTTATGTGGGAATTCATGTAGTGTTTTATTAAAGAAGCAGTGATCTGCATCTCCTTATCAAGCGTCGGCGGGTAATATTCGTGGGTGGACCGCTTTTCAGTAATAGGCCCGCGCATATAAATGACAAACTCGATCCTTCACCCCACAGCGTTCAAAACCAATGCTTTTGCTTCTGGCGCTATTGTCCTTGGCTTTCGCCCAGGAATCTGAACACGTGATAATTGGATCCTTCATATTCGGGCGACACAATGATCGGCAATCGAAGCCAGCCACCATTTTGACGTCCATTGGTGCGCAAAACCAATTCACCACCGGTGAATTCTATCGTCGTCGTTACTTTGGAATAGTCAATGAGACACATGATAGCTCAATTGAAACCATCATTTCGGGTTTGAATGACGAGGGTGTGTACGTCGACGGCCAAATATACTGTGAAGCCCCCTCGTCAAATGTGATCCTCTTCTCTCACTTCGCATTCCTTCAAGGACTATACCCACCGATCGAGATTGTTGACACTGACATGATTGATGAGACCCTGTCAGAGCTTTCAAACGGTACCGTTGTTGAGAATCCTCTCGGCGGGTATCAGTATGTAAAGACAAACATTCAACAGAACGCTACAGACAATTATATTTGGATCAAAGGTGATGAAAACTGTCCTGCCTTGAACACTGCGGTTGATGAGGCCATGAAAACAAACCGGTTCCTACAATACTCGAACGAGTCTTCCGGATTTTTGCTTTCACTGTATCAGAGTCACAGTTTCCTTCAGCAGCAATTCAGTGAAGAAGAGATGACATTTGCAAACTCGATGTCTATATATGACAGAGTCTACGTTAATTCCATCCACAACACAACCGTTTTTGATGAATTCGATCCTGGGACAATTGCCACACTCAAAATGTGGGCAGAGCGCTACCAGTGGTCTATCTCTGACAAGAGCATTGTGCCCAACGGTAAAGACCTTACCATTGGGGCTCAGACGCTTCTTGCCAGAGTTGTTAACAGACTCAACTTGACGCTCAGCGGAGAGCCTTACCTCCACTACTTTACTGGGTCGTACAACAACATGTTCCAACTCGCTAGTGTGCTTGATCTTCCATCGCAAGACGAGCGCTTTTACACGATGCCTGAATACGGCTGTACTTATGTGTTTGAACTTCTTCAAAATTCTGATGACGATGTTTTTGTGAGGTTCTCGTTCAAGAATGGGACCTACGAACTTGGCGATGAGCTGAGCTCCTATCCGATTTTCAATTCTACAGAAACTTTGATGCCATGGGACGAGTTTGTGTCAAATGTGAGATCCAATTCCATATCTAGCGTCGGCTCTTGGTGTTCCATCTGTGGTTACGATGAGTACGATCCAGATTATGTTCTCGAGATGTGTATCTCGCATACAGACCTGTACGAGGAGGCTGTTGAGCTCGAAAGTGAGGGTTACAGCCTCGATGATATCGAGTCGATTCTCGATTCTCATTCAGATTTATCGCTTGCAGGTGCCGGTGGCATAGGTGCGGGTGTTACGCTTGGTGTTGTGGTTCTAATTGGTGGTTTATACTTCCTCTTGAAGCGCAAAATTAACAGACCAAATTCCAGATCTGCCATCCCTATGAGTATGAATGATACTGAAATTGAACAGGCATCAAAGACCTCTGCAATTTCGAGCTCTGGTCACAGTGGATTGACCGTCTGATGCATCCGCTCGATATTCCCCGCCGCAGGTATCGGCGCTTTCGCGGGAACTGATAAGGGCGGAGAATGTGACATTGAGGTGGTCTTAAGAGCTCCGATAGAGCATTTATATATTTTGAATAACATGATTGAATTTTTAAAATTGTAAACATGTTAGTTTCCTTAAACTGCAAAGATGAGGTTCATCTTATCATTGGTGTATCTCCCGTGACCGTATCAAGGGTGCAAGCAATCTTGAAAGAGGGGGGATGCCCCATTATTGTTACACATGGAGACGAGGTATCCCTTGAGTTAGTGGAGCTCGAGAAAAGAGAGAAAGTTACAATTCTGAGACGTAAACTCGATTTGAAATCAGACTTGTTATGCCTGGGGAGACTTCAAGTAGGAAGAATCGTTGATCGAGTGTTCGTGCAACTTTCAGACGACAGGGAACTAAATGCCCGTATATTCTCCATGTGTGTGCTCTATCGTATCCCAATAAATACATCTGAATCTTTTGAACTGTCAACCTTTGCGTTACTCTCTACATACTCGGAGGGGGGCCTTCAGATTGGTATTTCCACTACAGGTAATGGCTGCAGACTGGGGAGTCGCATTTTGAGAGATATTGTGTCCAATCTTCCTCCAAACATTTCAAGAGTATGCGAGAACATTGGAGTGATAAGAAAATCAATCCAAGACATGGATACTGAATATCGCTCAGATCTAACGGTGGGTAAGAAGCTTCGCAGGAGTCGTGAAGTACAGCGCAAGACTCAGTGGCTCACCCAGATGGTTGAATATTTCCCACTGCAGAAGCTTGAATTTTTAAGCTTGAGAGATCTACAAGAAACAACTGGCCTACAGCCTTGTCCTATCGGAAGCAGTGAGAAAGGCTCCATCTCCCTTGTTGGATCAGGTCCGGGTTCCGTTGATCTTCTTACTACAGCAGCGATTAAAGAAATAACGGAAGCCGATATCATATTAGCAGATAAGCTCGTACCACAGGAAATAATCAGTATCATACCGCAGAAGACTGAAAAGTTCATTGCTCGGAAATTCCCAGGATACGCAGAGGAGGCACAAAATGAACTGCTCGCGTTGGCATTGGAAAGCCTGAAGCAAGGCAAGAAAGTGGTTAGGCTGAAACAGGGAGACCCTTTTGTGTTTGGTAGGGGTGGTGAGGAGTATTTATTTTTCAAGCAGCGTGGTTATGAGGCCAAAGTTGTTCCAGGAATAACATCAGCTCTCTCGGCAGCTTCATACGCAGGTATACCCACCACCCAGCGCGGGATTGCAGATCAAGTGCTCATATGTACTGGAACAAGTCGAAACATGTCTGAGCCGGAGGTTCCAGAATACGTGGAGACGAGAACGACAGTGTTTTTGATGGCTCTTCATCGGGCCAGAGGACTAGTAAAGGCACTCTTAGTTAAAGGCTGGGATCCAGAGATTCCTGTTGCAATTGTGGAAAGAGCATCTTGTTCCGATCAAAGAGTCATTCGTACTAAATTGGGAAGCTTGGTCCGAGCAATTGAAAGCAATGGCTCACGCCCTCCTGGATTACTGATTGCAGGAAATGCGTGTGAAGCCTTTGCTGGTCAAGCACCGAGTGAATGGGTAGTGGAGGAAGGACTTCGATCTCGTCGCTTGAATCACTGATATCAGTCAATCTATGTTTTTGTATTGTCCGTTCGCGATCTGATTGTTTTCGTTATCGATAATACCTTGCAGTGCGCGCTAGTTCCGTTCCGCACAAATAGGCGCGGCCACCCAATGCCTTATATACACCAATAACCGCGGAGTACCCAGCGTCGAGGGTGCTGATCTAACACTCGCAAGACATCTGCACCAGTCTTCTCCTCAAATGGAAGAGAGGCGCGCTCAATGTGGCTTCTGCCGTGAGAAGAAGAGAAGGGTATGTTAGCTACAGATCGGAGCTGTTCATTAACTCAAGTGCAATGGTAAAAGCCCTTGCTCGTGGTGTATCAAGTTCAAGCAGACTTGTACTTACTCACCTGAAAGTGACAAGCGCAGACGAAAGTATCACACGGAGTATATTGACTTTCTCGAGAGCAAATGCTCGGGGCTTACATCTTTCATTGCGGAGTTCATTAAAGACGATGCCGCCCTCGAGAGTACTTTTGGCGAAAAGCTCAAAGCTTTGACAGAAAACGATCCCGCAGACGAGCCCGAGTCCTATGACAAACAACATGGCGAACAGCTTGATGAGCTATTGAGTGATACATTGCAGGCGCTAACACTGGACGACGTGACGCTGCACAGCCAGGACGAGACACCTCTCTCAATGTCATCAACACCTATATCACTGTTGCCGGATAACTCTTTGGTTTTCAAAGACCTTGGATACCTTTTTACCTTGTATGACCTCTTTGAGCGACACATGAGTGTGCATTCAATGCTTTTAAGATTACTGATGCCCTCGATAAGAGCTTTGCACTACAACACTACTGAAGATTCCACTTTGAGGCTGTTGCTGAACACTGTTCTTGGTGTTGCTAGCTGCTTTTCCACTCACCACCACGCCATGGCACATCAAAAACATTTCATAAATCTCGCACGTGACTCGCTTATCAGTATATTGTGTAAGTCCAAAGTCACTGTGCACCTCGTTACGAGCATCTACCTTTTGTCTTGCTATGAACTGGGGCAAGGTGAGATGTTTCAATCCTACCTATTGGATACTATGTCTTGCTCGTTAACACAACACATGGGCTTCCACATTTCGTACGACGATGATGATCCCAGTGCTCCAAACTACGCCCCAAAGCAAACACCTTTGAGTGCCAGTGCTTTGTGGTCTGTGTGCACACATGACAGGATCATCACATCGTCAATGAATGTACCATGTGTCATCCACTTTAAACGCATTATAGCACCGTTCTACAATGCTTACCTCAGCCCGCATGATGAACATTATGAAGAAGAACTAGCATTTGCAAGCAGATCGAGGCTATGGTATATTTATGATCGTTTCACTGATCAAATTTTCTCCACGCAATTTGACGTCGGTGACACCAACAACCGAAAAAAGGTCTTGTCAACAGCACTGAGAACCTTGAAAGAGTTTTATGTTTCTCTCCCAGCTCATTACAATTCTCCCAATACGCACTCCTCCATATTAGTGCTTTTGCTGAATTTCGATTATTCGTTTGCTATCCTAGGGCTAAATCGAATCTTCTTGCAGGAGACGCTGGGATCTGCTAGAGCGACAGTTAAGGCCACGTTACAGTGCAGCGAGATGATCAGTCTCATATATGAGTCCGATCAGAGCCAATTCTTGCCATACTATTATCCCCATCTCATTGGCACCGTTTCTTTGATATTGTTATATCTGCTGACGTCCGGACCACAGCTTTATAGCAAAGACGTAAGCAAAGCTCGCGTTGTTGGTTACTACAAGACTTGCAAGCTTGTTTTGAAGGAGGTATCAAAACATTGGCGGATGGCTGATAAGGTTCTGGGGACACTGAATGGGAAGGAGAACCAAGTGGATCTAGAGAGCGTCTCACCTATACCACTTGAGATAACTCCTTCAAGCCCCTTGGAAGGGAAGTCGCCACTTCCCTCAGAGCACCTTGCTACCACGCAGCCTCCTTCCACACAGCAATTTATTGAACTGACAGATGACTTTGCTACTGGGTTCTTAGATCTCCGCAGTCTGGAGGGCGGTACTCAAGATGGCATCAATGACGACTTTTGGTGGTTTCCACCATTAGATAGTGATCAGCTGTAAGTTCAGGTTAACTTCGGGTTGATCAGAGGGCATTATTATGCAAATAATTTATTGTGTGAACTAAATCAAAGGAGTAAGATCTGCGAGCAGTGTATCGAACTCAACGTCAAACGCATATTCATGAACGACAAGTACCTCATCAAGCAGGGGTAATTCAACTCCCCAGCGCTTTTTTAGTTCCGCGAGAACCTGAATATCCCTTTGACCTCGTCTCCAGAAATCTCCAATCACTTTTAAGGCGCGTAAGTACACTGGCATCCTTGCTGTCGCCATGGGTTTGAACCTGTCATGGTCATTACGGTTGGTGAGCAAGAACATATCGAACGTTGCGCAAGTTAAGACAAGATATGATGAGAAATATGGAACGTCCGCATCCTGCTCGAAGTTGAAGGTGAGTCTCTTGATAAGATCGGCAGAAATTTCGCATTGCTCAACAATAGTCTGTATTACCTTGAGAGGTATCTGCTTGAGATACGCACGATGGAAAAGAAGGTAAGTGACTGCGAATGAAAGATGGAGCACCAATACTGCAGTGTCTTCACTGTCTGTTCTGCGAAGTTGTTCTGGTAGCGACTCTTGGAGCTTATTAAGATGGCTCATACCTTGGTTAATCAGAGTAAGCCTGTGTGAGCTGTGGAGGAATTCGGCCTTGTTGGAGTATATCTGGCCCAAAAATCGATCATGGACAAACCATAGCTTAGAGTGAACGGCAAAGGCTGCCTCAGACACCGAGCTGGACTGGGAAATACTCATGAACGGTGTTTTCACCCGAAAGTATTGGATTCGGCATCCACGTCCCAATACGCTTGTGATTATTCGGTCCTGGAGTGCCACCGACCAAAACAAGGCCATTTTACCCATTTCAGATCCATCTTGGAGATGAAGTTTCATATGCTGCGCAAAGGCAGAGGCCATTGCATTGAATGTCCAGGAATTGGAGTCGAGACCCATTCCTAGCTCGAAACAACTCAGTACTAGAAGCGCTTGAAGCACATTCTCGTTCACGTTTGTAGCGGCAGACATTGCTATTTGCTCTGCCTCGTTCAGAAGTGAGAAAGCAATATCCTTGTAGTTGCAGAGAACAGCGCCATGCGTATATACTGCGCACATGAGTAATTTCTGGGTAAGGTCAGAAGAGTCAAAGCTCCATGCTTCCACCTCAGTCAAGGTGAGCGATGATATCAAGAAATACTGAGCAAATGACCGATCAAAACTGTTGATTAGTTTCTTCTTTAGCTCTTTGTCGCCCAGCACCGCTTGCAGGCTATTTTGAAGATATACTGGCTCTTGCTCCTCCTCAATTTGCTCCTGTGCCTGTTGTCTACCGGAGATTGGTCCATAAAATTCCGAATCGCCGTCAGCTAGTTGTCTGACACGCCATTTGAGCGAGGTCATTTCATCAATTGCTTCCTCTCCCGCCAAACCCATCACTAGTTTCTCAGATCCCGTGCTCTCCCTGACAGTTTGGCCCACTTCGGACAGTGTGAGCTGCCTGCGCTCAGGCAACTTTTTGTTGATGGTCTCTGCCTTATGGGGATTAGATCGTACTAGCTCTGAGACCATTTGATCCAAGATATCCGCCTTCAACTCAAGGTAGTCGACATATGTCGAGTCAAACTTCCATTTACGGCGGTCCTGTGCGGCGAGGTACTCACACTGGCCGGAGTTATATTTGAGGCACATGCCGCATGGCCGTTGGCCGTCGCACTTGCGCTTACGACTTCGGCAGAATGCACACGCTAGCGATTTCCCGGGCTTCTCCATAGCGCCGGTAGCTGGTCGTGATGTGGAAATGGCGTGAATGTATATGCGCTCGCTTATCTGTAGTTGAATTTCGAGGGCGCGATGAGCCATTGCCACATTAGATAAAGAAAAGAATTTGGAATATACTACCATTTTGAGAACCGCGTCTACCAATGTAAGCGGGATGATCATACTTGCCTCCTAAAGGGAAAACTAGTGCTATGTTCATTGGATCGAACCTATCAGATCCCTAAGGCTTCGACGCAAACCCTGCATCAGTCGATATATCGTAAGCTTCATTAAAGATCATCAAACGCACCCACCACATCCTGCTGCCGCTTTTGCTTCCTTTCCCTCTTGCTATCTCTAACCAAATCCTTCCAATCCTTCTGCTCATCTTCATGGTCACTGACGAGTTCCATCTCTCTTTTCCTCTTGGCATTGTCTGACTGCTGGAAACGATCCGAGCGCTCCTGTTTTGAGCTGCTAGATTTGGACCATGCAACGTTCTCCTTTTTCTTTTGTCTGTGTTCTTTGTTCTGCCTTTTCTTCTCTGCAGCGGCTTCTTCCTCCAAACGGGCTTTCTCCTTTTGCTCGTCAGCATACTTGTAGCATTTGAAGTCAACATCATCGATAAAACCATCCTCGACATCCTTCACGTAGTTACTGATCTCTGGCATTTTAGGGAGGCGCATAATGCCATAGCTTTTGGCCACGCCAACGTAATCTAGAGACTGAAGCCTGAAAATGGAAGTAGCTGTGTGCTTGGAATAGTAGCGCACAAAACTTACAAAGCTGCGCACAGCCTTGTCGTGTCGCAATCTATCTTGCAGCATCCACTTCTTTACCGCCTCCGTGAAACCTTCAATTCTCTTGATTCCCTGATCAAACTGCTCTAAATCGATACCTCTTACTGACATGAGCTCCACGTAGTCCTCTTCTCTCCCTTCGTTCAGAAAGGTAACGGCCGTACCGTTATTGTTTGCTCGGCCTGCCCTTCCACAGCGGTGAACAAACATGTCTGGATCTTGCGGAGGGTCCATCTGTACCACAAGATCAACGTTTTCCACATCGATCCCTCTCGCTGCAACATCGGTAGTCATCAAAACAGACTTCGAATCTTGGTTTTGCTCAAACTTTTCGAGAGTGCGCATTCTAGCCTGCGTTTTTAGCTTTCCATGAAGCGAGTAGAAAGTAAGACCAAGATCATACTCTTTGGACAGTCTGTTCAGCAAGGCGTAGAACAATTCCACTGACACACATGTTGGGAAATACACAATGCTTTTGCGGAAATGAAAGGTGCTGAGTAAAGATATAAGCTTCTCCAGCTTTTGATCAGGCTGGACAACTTCAAACAAAAGCTTGAGTGATTGTGGCTTGTGACCTCTGGAATTCACAGCAATTCTGACAGGATTTCTCAGGCCTGTTCTGTGAAGGTTCTGCGTGGCGGTCTCGGATAGCATAGTGGCCGAAAAAAGACCAACCCTTTTTTGCTTCGGTAGCGCACTGAAGACAACATCCATTTCCTTCTGGAAGTTTGCATCCAGGAGTCTGTCAGCTTCATCAAGGACAAGAACCTCGACATTCCTTGGGGGGATTCTGCTGAAAAATTCTGCCAGTCGACCCGGTGTTCCCACGACAATTTGGGGGACACGTCTGTTGTAGGCTCTGACATCCTCTTCAAGGGACTGTATCCCTCCCACAATATTTTGGATAATGATCTCGTCCTCATTTGTCTGAAACTTGAGGAGAGACTCGAACACCTTAGAAATCTGAACAGCGAGCTCTCTAGTAGGCGCAACCACAACGGCAGACAAAATCCTCTCCAGTTTACTGACCTTATCAATCACTGGTATGACAAATGCTAACGTTTTTCCCGACCCCGTAACAGCCTCAACCACCACGTCCTTGTTCTTTGAGTACAGAGGGATCACTGAAGCTTGTACAGGGGTCATTTTCTCAAATCCAAGCGCTTCAACCGCATCTGCAAGCCATGGTTTTAAGGAGGGCCCAATCTCCGACCAACTCAACGACTTGGACATGTCGAATTTTGTAGCTGTGACCGATCTAGTGTGCCGCTATGTATCTAGCGATGAGGTAAAATTTCCGCGAGTTCGCGAAGCAACTGTCACGTGATCTCTCCACAAAAACTTTTCACCTAAACAAACACAACGTTTAGTCGAAGCTACTTCTATAGACTCAATATATGAAGAGTCTGATGTCCCTCCAGTCTCTCAAGATGCAGTCCCGATCTGCAGAAAAGTATATGCAGTGGGACAAAAGCCAGCTAGTCGAACGCATCGCTGAACTCGAGAACATCATGCGGGCACAAGGTGTGAAGCCACCAAAAGCCTTCAGATCCAAAAAGCAGCGGCCAATCGACTTTGACAAACACCATAGTAGATTTATTGCATTAAGGTTCGCTTATCTGGGCTGGAACTACAACGGTCTGGCAATACAGAAGGATGTGACACCTCTCCCCACAGTAGAGGGTACATTGATTGAAGCCATGAAGCGCTGCCGGTTTGTTCCTGATACAGACCCCAACCAATTCAAATTCAGTCGCTGTGGTAGAACAGACCGTGGTGTCAGTGCGATGAATCAGGTTGTGTCGCTTGTCGTGAGGTCAAATTTGAGTCCCGAAGAGCAAGCAGACCCCGCTAACGACAACAAGGAGATTGACTACGTGAACATCTTGAATGCAGTGATGCCAGATGATGTCAAAATTCATGCAGTGTGTTTGCGTCCCCCAAAAATGTTTGACGCCAGATTCAGCTGCATCACACGACACTACAAGTATATGTTCCATGGTAAGGGTCTCAATATAGAGGCAATGAAGGAAGCGGCATCCTTCTTCTTAGGAGAACATGACTTCCGTAATTTTTGCAAAATGGATGGATCGAAGCAAATCACAAACTTCAAGCGTACAATGGTGCAATCGCAGATTTTAAAGCTAGATGATGATTTGTTTTGCTTCGATTTGGAGGGCACCGCCTTCCTATGGCACCAAGTACGCAATATGGTGGCTGTTTTGTTTCTTGTGGGGCAAGGTTTGGAGCAACCTGAGGTAGTGAAGGATCTGCTTGATATGGAGAAGTACTCGACGAAACCGCTCTTCGACATGGGTGCAGGTTTTCCGCTTGTGCTCTACAACTGCACTTTCAAAGACTTGGAATGGATCAAGCCTCAGCATAACACGAAAGCCGACAAAACATCATCCGCTGTGTATTCCAACTGGCTTGAGAACAAGGTCAAGACGCAAGTTGCTGCATTCATGCTTGACATGTTTCCGGATCAGAGCGGAGACAAGGTCAAGATTAATGTTGGAGGTGGTTTAGCGAAGGTGGTGAACGAGTATGTGCCACTCGAAAAGAGAGAGAGACACGATTCCTTCGAGACCGTGAATGAGCGCTGGGTGAAGAAGCAAAAGATGGAGGAATAAGCAGCGTTGTGCATCTAAGGTGGGCTTACGGTGTATTTCTGAGTGTTGCTCATTTGTCTCATTTCATCATTATTGAGATCAAGATGCCACATAGTGGGTGAATCGTATCATTGTGTCAATGAAGCTCTGTCCTCGTATAGTAACTTTGTTGTTGACACTTCTCTCCTGAAGTCTCTGCTGCAGTCTCACGAACAGCGGGTTCTCGCACTCAATTTTAGCTAGATTTACGTTGCCTTCGTCACTCATTAACGGCTCTTGGCCTTCTAGAAACACTAACATGTTTCCATCCCCATCGCTGTCTAGTTCATCGAGCAGTTTCTCCAGGTAAAGACTTTCGACGACCCGCCAATTAGCCTCATTCCAATGCACATCTTTCAAAGTTGTAACACTGAATGTGTTACTCAGAAGCTCCAAGCTTGCAACTTGTGCCATTCTTTTTCTTGTGAGCTTCTTAGTGAATGACCTCGAATTTGGTCCATAACCTGAACCGTTGCCTGTCATCGCGCTATCGACCAGGGGAACCAGCCAAAGATCCCCGTCCTTAGTAACTAGCGAATATCTGAGAAGAAGGTTTCTTGGGATGCTCAACATCCTCATTGACCTGTCTACCCTCATAGGGGAGCTCAGGAGGCGTGCAAATCCATTTCCCTCGAGATTTGAGACGGGCAGGTCCGCTGCCACTTTATATGGTTTGCCATCCCACTTGTGCGAGCTTAGAACAGGTGAGTGATATTTGGGAGCCCTAGGCAAATATTTGAGGTGGCTCACTGCGGGTCTCATCCTTCATACTTGCAAGCTGCACTGCACACTCAGAGACTTTAGACCATCTAGGTGGTGTCCAGGTGTTCTCCTACAGCTTCGCGCAGAACGCGTCGCGTCGCGGTGAAAAGACTAAGCGCGTCTGTCCTACCTAAACAACAACTTTTGAGAACAGACCTTTCGCTCGCCATCTACCAGCTTTACCATCTAATCTAACAATCAAAAGTGTGCTAGTGTATCATAGCGTTCTGGCTGATTGACTATTGTTGACTTCAAGCTCGAGAACTCTCTTGTCATTAATCTTGCTAAACAGGCACAACATACATTCTTTGACTCGCCGCAGATATTTTCACTCAAACATGTTTTATTCAGACGCCCTCCTCAGTCGAGAAGGTCCCTTAGCCCAAGTATGGCTAGCTGCAAACCTTGAGAGGAAACTCTCAAAGGCTCAATTCGTGCAGTCCGATATTTCGCAATCGGCACAAGCCATCGTCCGTGCCACGCAGGCTGATGAAGCACATTCACTTGCACTGAGACTCAGTGGACAGCTCTTGTATGGTGTTGTCCGTATCTACTCCCGCAAGGCCAAATACCTGCTTGATGATGTGAGTGAGGCACTGTTGCGAATCAAAACTGCCTTCAAGGCCTCTGCTAACGCTGTGACTCTCCCAGTGAATGCCACCATCGTACCCTCAATGAATCAAATCACACTTCCAGACACCGTGACAGAGAACGATTTGCTCTTCCAGGAACCTTTAGTTCTTGAGGATGAACCAATTCGTCTTCCCAATAACGAGGCTGACGAATCAATTGAGATGCCACGTAACCGTTTCGGTGATATTGACGAGCTCCCATCGGACGATGGAGTGGAAATTGAGCTAAACTTTGACCTCGACAACGACCTGCAGCAGCATAACGACATGGATGATATGGAGATGGGCGGTGATGGTGACTTCGGCGATTATGGGAGTGAAGATGGTGGCATCAACGATGTTGCCGATGAGTCGATAGAGCAAGGAAGAGCTGTCGAGGCGGATATGACAATGGCAGACGACTCTTTGCCTGTCATAGATCTTGGCTTTGAAAATATTGAGCCACTGGAGACATTGGAGGAAGTCTTAACTCCGGAACCAGGAGCGCCAAAGCCAAAAAGACGTTCAGTTCAACCAGTGGGCAAGAAAATCATCAATGACAGACAAATTGAGCTTGAGGTATCGGTGTTTTCCAACACATCGAGCATAAGGAAGGAAGCTGAGACTACCAAGAGAGCACATATCGAATTCCACGACTTCGTCAATCCCTTGCTGCAGCGTTTCTTCCAACCAAAACGCCCGAGACTGGAGCCTGAAATCGCATCCCCCGAGCCTGTGATGCCTGAGCTTGAGCCAGACACGTATGAGGATATCGAGTACGGTGACGATGGCTTTGATATGGACATTCAGCACGAAGATGTTGCCTCGCCAGGCCCATCACCAGAGCCAGCGGAGCTTGAAAAAACAGAAGAAGATTTTCAGCAAGTATCACAATCCACCAACATTGTTGAACATCACGTCAACGAGCTTCTTCAAGAGAACGAGGAGACAACGTTTACGAAGATTCTCGAGAAGGATGTGGAGAGTGAGACACCGCTGGCTAGCAAACCCAAGAGCGAAGCGACCCGTGTCTTCTTCGAACTCCTGGTGCTGGCCACCAGTAGCAAGGTCCATGTTACGCAGAACGAGCTCTTTGGTGAGATTAAGGTCAGAGTTTGAACATCTGGAAATTGATGCCGAGCATAACCCCTGCGTTAAAAGTCCCATACCAGACATCATTATACAAGATTCTTGAATAATTAATGACAATAATCCTGCCCACCTTAATAGTTGCTCTTCCTTCGGTAGTGAAGTTCAGTCCATCCTCAGATCCGGGTGCCAGCCTCTCAAACGGGGATTACCTTCAGCTGAAAGATGGGGTATCTTAAGATCGCTCACTACGCTATAAACATTGTCCCGATCTACATTGTTCCCGTCATTATTCATTGCAGTAGCATGCTGAGCTCCGCTTCACCACCCAAGCCCGTAAGGTACTCCTCCACGTCAGCAAGAGTGTCCTCAGAGAAAAGACCGCTCTTCGTGACGCGCAGACCCTCAACAGCGGCCTCTGCGGCACTCTGCCGTCTCTTCGCATGCTTCTTCTTTGCCCTGATGGGCGTCAGTGTGTCTCTGGTCTTCTTGTGCTTAGAAGCGCTAAATCTCCTGGCGTTCACATGCAATGTGTCGTTCACCACTCCCTTGTTTCTAAAAGCAGACAGTGGTACCTTTCGGTTCGACGATGTCACCTCTAGCCACGCTGCATGGTCCAATGCCTCGTGCTCCGAGTCCTCGAGCTCCGACATGTTCAGCAGCTCATCCAAAGTGAAGTCATCGTTGCTAGGAGTCGCTGGTGGCTTTGGTGAGGCCACTTTTGTCGGTGTGTGATGGAGTGACCTTGTTGAGAGCCCATCGATGATCCCAAAGGGCTTCGAGTCTGTGGCCCATGTGCCCAGTTGTGGCGGTCTGGCCACAATAGATGACGAGGAGAGAAGCTCCTGAGCCTTGGCGCCGGCCTTTTTAGAAGGGGGCGGCAAAGTCTCGTCCTCATCGGTTGCCTCATCATCACTGAACTTCTCCTCCTTCTCCTCCTCACCATCACTGAAGAAGTAGTCCCATAGATAGGAGTCATCGTCAGACTCCTCCTGTCTAGGTATCTCACCGACAGTCTCCGAAGTGTAGAGCCTCTGTTTGAAGCTGGTGTCATCATAAAAGGGCACCATGAACTCGTAGTCGTCGTCGGACTCATCATCCTCTTCCTGTATCTCCACTATTGAATTGCGGGGAGTTGTGCTGCTGCTTAGTTCCAATTGGCCAGTCGAATAGTCCTGTACAATGTTGTCAGCCTCCCCTCGTAGAAACACATCCTCTTTCTCTACCTCGTCGCTTTCTTGCTCCAGAGTCCTCAGTAGCTCATCTTTGTCGATGTCATCGTCAGACTCCGAGTCCGGAATCGCAACGATGCCCGCATCGCCACCGATCTCCTCCTTCTTAAGGGGCGAGACATATCCAAGCTCTTCGCCTACATCCTCATCTTCCATCTTCAGCTGGTCGTTATTACTCCAGTCAAAGGTGAAACTCACCTCCTGCTTTGGAAAAGGGGACTGCGACCGTTGCTTCTTGCGCTCTGCAGTGAGTTTCACAAAATCCACATCCTCGTCTGATGAGGAACTCTCATCCTCACTGCTCGTATTTACCACTTTGTTCCCATGGTTTTGCCAAAGCTCTTCATTTGTGTCGTCTTCGTCCTCAGACTCGCTTTGTAGCGCTTGAAAGTCGCCTGAATCGCTTTCAAATTCACTGAGAGATGATGAGTCCGATTCTACCAGACTGAAACGTCGCTGCCTCTTGGGCAGTATCGTCTTACCAGGGCCTTTTCTTCCCTGACTCGCAAACTTGCGCGGGCTCTTGGCCATCTGGGGTTAGTTCTGCATCGTAGCATATCAAAACTGATAAGACATATGCGCCAATGGTGACGCACGGGCGCCTCAGAGGCGACATCCTCTCCAATAATGAAATACTCACTCTGTGTTGTATTCGATATTAGTCTCGTCTCTATACACTGCTCATTTGACCGGGCCGTGCTGTGTGATGCGATGCTCGGGCCTGCTGTGCAATGGTGCTAGTTTAATCTCAGTGTGGTGAAAATTAGTGTTGCTGGAGTCCTATAATTGTCAAGATGTGATTCTGTCTCTCTCGCAGGCAATTCCAGAGTTGTATGAAGCGGGAAAGTGTTGTTAAAGTAAGACTTTATGCCCCCTGATGAGCCGTATACGTGAAAATTCAAAAAGGAGCCTAGAAAAATTTTTGGAGCAGCGCTCCCGGATGCGGTAAATTCCGGGATATTTTATGTGTCACCCTCGGATTACCACACCGCACATTGACGTCTTCGACACGCATTGTTACGAATCATCTCATCTTCTCTCTTACAAAATACAGATCAGTCAACTAGTGCATTCTATTCTCGGTTAATCCTCCTCAATGAGTTCTGGCAGACGCTCCATAGACTCCGTTCCATACACAATTTGGTAAATAGCCTCGAATAGTGGGAACTCCTTGGTCAAACCCTTATTCTCGAGCAGCTCGTGAACCTCCTTGGACGTAATGACACCCTGTGCCGACTGCCCGTTAAGGAGCTCCTTCTCCACCTCCTGGGCGGACTTGCCAGTGATGGCCATATGCTTAGCCACTCTCACGTTTCTACCACCAGCACAGGTGGTGATGAGATCAGCCACGCCTGCAGACTCCTTAGTAAATGTGTCCTGGTTGGTTTCCCCAGGGAAGAACGTTTCCGCAAATTTAATAGTTTCGTTTAGGCCATATCTCTGAATGGCGGAGGCAGCGTTGTCACCCCAGTTCATGCCCTGCACAAAGCCCACACCGAGAGCAACAACATTCTTGAGAGCACCAGCAAGAGAGGTGCCTGCAACGTCCTCAATGACACGCACGTGGAAGTATGGTCTGTGGAAAGCAGCCTTCAACACGGTACGGTCAATATCCTTCCCGGCACCCTGGAAGTCGTTCGGTACTCTGTAGGCGACAGTAGTCTCGGACCACTTCTCCTTTGCAACCTCTGGTGCAAGATTGGCACCAGACAGTGCACCACAGTGCACGCCCAGCTGCTCAGTGATGAAGGTGGACAGTAGCTTACAGCCTTGTGGTGTCACCTCGAGGCCCTTCAGGCACGAAATGGCTCTCACATAAGGCTTGAGGTTTGCCTGCTTCAACTGCTTGCAGATGTTGGGCAGGAACTGATGTGGAATGTTGAATACAAGCAAGTCTGCGCCCTCCGCAGCCTTGACAATAGATGGCTCGGCATGGAGATTCACTGGCAACTTGATTCCAGGGAGATACTTCACGTTTTCGTGCTTGGTGTTGATGATCTCAGTGAGATTGGTCCCATTGATCTTCTCTTCAAAGACCCACATGTCCACCTGGTGCTGGAATAGATGCGGTCTAAGAGCGGCATTCTCAGCCAGCACCTTTGCTATGGTTGTGCCCCAATTGCCAGATCCGATCACAGTAATCTTGTAAGGCTTAGCTGGAGCGCTAGAAACGTTCCGCTGGAAAGCGAGATGGCCGCTGATCTGGCTGAGTCTTTGTTGCGCTGACATGGTCGTTCTCAGCATATTCAGTGTGGGGACTGGTAGCGCTTAAATACTTTTTTTTCCGCGCCTGACTCACTCGGGTGTTTCCGGAGGTTCGCACGAGCGGGTGCTAGCGATGATTGTCGGGTAAAACGAGATCCTAGCCGACAAGAGCTGGTATTGGATTTCTTTTGCGCCTTCCATCGCCTTTTTGAGTGTACATAGCAAGATATAGGCTTTTAGCCCTAGCGGTGCTTCCATGGAGCTCTATCGAGCTCAGTGTCGTAGATGGTCATGATCAGTTATCTTTATTATGTCGTAATCAATCTAGGTGACCCCTTACTTGTGCCATCATGGCGAACTGATGAGCACTATATCTATTTACACTACCCCACACTGCGCCCTGAGTTCTCTCTTTGCCGAGGTCGGCACCCCGGGGCATCCCGGGTGGTGTCCGGGTTTAGTACCCGCAGCAATCCCGGGGTAATAGCCTGTCAAGATGCACCGGGCCTGTCTTTCTCCGGGCCGAAACTTGCACTTCATCCGGCCATGAGATCCACATTCTCCGGGTTCTCTACCCCCATTTCCTTAAGCTCTGCCACTAATTTTTCCTGCAGTACCTCATCCACCGACTTCCACCCGAACAGCCAGCGTGTTGCTTTGGATACGTAGAAGTACAAATCTGAGAGAGTCATTACCGCAGAGTAGATTGTGAAGCGCAACACTCTCTCCGACTTGACCACCAGGGAAGACGCCTTGTCTGGTGCTCTTAAATAGTATCCTGCCACGGCCTCGCGTGTGAACAAATTGATTCTATTAACGGGCGACTCATACTTTTGGTTGAGGGTCTGAAGCATCCGCATCGTTCGGCCCAAGAAAATCATCTCGAGCGGAAACTTCGATGTGTTCTGGAAAAAGTTCTTGAAATTGTCCCTCATAAACTCTTCACGTTCAAAACGCGTCATATTGGCGATCTTCTCATTAGTCTTATGGTAAGGCTTCAGCATAGCAAATGACCCGAACATATCAGACTGCTCGTCACCTATGCCCCAGGATTTGGCAATCTGCTTTAGTGTGCCCCCATCGAGTTCAAATAGCGCTTTCCACAGAGTGCAGTATTGATGTCTCAAATCTTCACCTAAAGTGACATATAGTCCGTGATCGAGAAGAACCAGCTGTTGACCATTCTTCGTGTGTCTAACAAGCAGATTTCCGGGATGTGGGTCTGCATGAACAAATCCCCATTGGTATATCATCTTTGAAAAAAGCGTCAGATAAACCTTCATGATTTCCTTGGTGTTATAACGCTTTTTGAGCTCGTTGTAGCGGAAAAGTGCTTCACCTTCACACCACTCGGCCACTAAAACACGTTGTGAACAAAGTTCAGGATATGTCCTTGGCACATGCACACGTGGCTTCAAATAATTGTCTTGCTCGATTAGCTTTTCCACTTTCTCACTGTTTGCTAGCTCCGCCCGGAAGTCCACTTCTTCCTCGAGCCGCTGGCTTATGTACCGTCCCATGAATCCAAACGGGATCTCGAATCCCCAGGCAAAGAGATGCAGAAATGTTCGGTAAGTCCAGAGATCTGCCGTTATTCTATTGCGAATATAATGGTGCTGTACCTTCACAGCAACCTCTTCCCCACTCTTCAGTGTGGCTTTGTGTACCTGTGCTATACTGGCTGATGCAATAGGAGTCTTCTCGAAAGTATTGAAGAAAGTCTCATAATCGCCCATCTCCTCCCTTAGAATCTTCTCCACACTTTCCCACGAATCCTCTGCGGCCTGGTCGTATAATGAGTTGAGTCGCTCCTGGAACGGCTTGGGGAAGACGCTAGCTTGGTTCGCAAGATTTTGTCCAAACTTGATATAAAGCCCTTTATTGGCATTGAGGAGATTGAAAAGTCGGTCAGCGTTACGCTCGTGAAGAGCATCAACGTCTGTCTTTGGTGTGAAGTTGAGCTTGTAATCAATTCCGATCAAGGATAGTGTATAAATGGCTCTCAGTGTATTTGCGCCAGTTGAATCCCACAGATATCTGTCAACACCGTAAATGGTCCCTAAAGTACCTGCAGTATATAGAGAGAGACTGACAAGTCGGGATCTGGGCCTAGGCAAGCGAGCAAACATGAGAAGGCAAGATTGGTACGGTGCAGACCTTTGAAGTTCTAAAGAAATTAGATACAAGGAAAAAATTAGTACAGATATATCTTTGCCCAGTCACGACGAATTAAGGACTGTTACAGTTGCTAAGCCCGGATTTAGTCGGCTATCATAGTAGCTACTCGTTTGAGTGCCCCGACCTACTATCGCGAAGAGTTAAAAGTAAGGAAACTCCCTAATTAGGAAAGATTCCCATCGACTTTTTTCACCATCGTTTTTCACGCTCAACTTGACACAAGCAAAGGTCCTCGTCTTTCAGTAGAAAACCGATGTCCGACATTCAGATCGTGAAGCCAAATGTTCTGGCGTCCCTCGGGGCTTCTATTGCTCCAGTGCGTGCCGTGATCCAGGCTCCAGCCTTCTTCCAGCTGCTTGAGTTTTCTCTGCGGTCGCAAAGCCGTGTTATCGGAACACTTGTTGGATCCCGCTCTGACGATGGATCAGAGCTCGTTATCAAAGATGCTTTCATTGTACCTCACCACGAGGAGGGAGATGAACTCACAATCGAGGAGGGACACCACAGATCGCTGTACGAGCTGCACAAGCGGTCTTTCCCACGCGATGTTGTCTTGGGATGGTTCTCTACTACCGAGAACATCAATGACTCCTTCACTGCTCTTGTCCACGAGCTTTTCTCCCGTGGTCCAGACTCTGCCTACCCACACCCAGCTATTCATTTGACGCTCGACCACGTTACAGACGCTATGGCCATGCCAGAAATTAACACTTACATTGGTTCCGCCTTGGGTGCCCAGGCATACACAGCAGCACAGCTTAAGCTGGAGAAGGGAGTATCGTATGTATTCACACCTATCGCAAACGAGGTCAAGTTTGAGACCGAGGAGAGGGCCGTGCTGGAGTACGCCTCGAGAGCTGCTTACGGTGAGGAGCCAGCTAAGCTCGAGACGGACTCTGTGGATCTCAACGCCACAGTGGCCTCTATCGAGAAACTGGACGCGCTCATTGACTCGACGATTTCCTACATCGAGAAGGTGGAGAGGGGCGAGATCGAGGGTAATGACAAGCTTGCCAAGCTTCTGCTCACAAGCCTTGAGACAAAAGTGTGGCAGCCAGAACACCTCGAAAAGGCATTTTCGGCGCATGTGCAGGACACTCTCATGGTGGAGTATCTGGCTTCTGCGGTCAAGACACAGCTAGAGCTTTCCGCTAAGCTCACAACTGCTTAATGTATGCATCTTAGCGTTATGGTGAATGTAGCTTCTACTCGCTTTTTAAATTTCCGATAGCGTGTGCATCCTTTCAATTATTTCATTCCTCACTTTGTCAACGGAGCTCCTGTTATGATGTTCTTGGACGTGTTCTGCCCATCTAGCCTCTCACCCAACTGCGAAGTTCCCTTCTCCTTGTAGGTACTCACCGCAGGTATATCAGCCTTGATTCTTTGTACAATAGTACTGTAAGCCCTTGGTTCTAGCTTGATCAGAGTGTGAAGGGGAATTGACATCCACGGCGACTCCTCCTGCGGTACGTTCATGAAGTAGGCATAGATACACCGCAGCACTGCTTGGTGTGTGATTATAAGGATGTTCTCCTGGCGTTCAAGCTCCATTATAATTGGCTCAAGGCGAATCACAACATCACGGTAAGATTCACCTCCCCGGTAGCGGTATTCGTACTTATTCTCGTCTCTTTCTTTGAAGTCCTCCGGGAATTGCTTCTCAATCTCCTCGTAGGTCAAACCATCACACGCTCCAGCATCTAGTTCGTCAAGTGCTTTCCACTGAAGCTTGTGATACGGTAAGTGCTCTGCTGTTTGTTGTGTTCTTCTGAGTGTCGATGTCCACACTGTGAGCGGAACATCTTCTCCAACGGCCTCTTTGACAAGCTCAGGTAGCTTCTCGGCATACTTAAACCCTCTTTCACTCAGGTCTGCATCACCACCGATCTTGCCCTCAAGGTTGTACATTGACTCACCATGACGGGACAGATATATGCAACGTGGGCGAATATGTAAATTCATCACATAGTACACGATACGAGACTCCAAATATGTCTCAATGCGATTGACAACAACCCGTTCTGATACGTTGAAGAGCTTCACGAAGGTGAGTTCTTTGTCTGTCTCCACGGACAAAGTCTCGTACATCTCCTCGTACTTGGCGATACGTTTGATGAAGTCCCGCGCGGCCGCCTCTGGATCCTGTCCCACATAGTCTGGGGAAGTTGTCTTGACGTCAGTGATATTCTTCATCACAATGCGCTCGTCGTCACACCAGGACTCGAGGAACATCGGTTCGATTGAGTTCTCGCGGCATAGTCGGAGCAACCACTCGCGTCTCTGTCTCGTCGTGTTTGTGGCATCAAGAATAGCGACGACACCGTCCTCCTCGTTGAACCAGCCCATCATATCTTTGACGGCCTCCGCTGCTGCCTCCTCTCTGATCTTAAGCCCCTCCTCGTTGTTCATGTCGAAAAACTCGGCATCTGGATGTTCTGCAGTCCGACGACGGTAGCTACCAACATTGAAAGAGCGAGCCTTAATGGAGAGCCATGACAAGTAACGCACAATCTTTTGTGAGGTGAAGGACTTGCCTCTTGCGGGCAGTCCCACCATGATCACGCAGATGCGGATGTTCTGCACCTGAATGTTAGAGCCTCGCTGCTGAAATTACTCACATGTGACACAGTATACACAGGCATTGCAATCGGTAGGAGTGCAAAGGCGTGCGGTGGGTCTGGTGGGGGTTTCTAGTGGTAGTGTGCAGTTCAAGTGCTTCAAGGTTGAGCTTAATGGGGAAGATGGGGAAAAGTTACCCGGGCTTCGCGAATCAGGTCTGAAAAGCCTATACTGGCACCCAAGGTGGTTTCGAAATAGCTACTGTTCAGTCCGTCTCTATGCTGAAAAACACTGTGAGAAGCTCTCTACGGAGACAGTGGCCTCTGGGAATTGCCACGCGCTCTTTTTCCGCTGGGAAGAAAGTCATGTCGGAGGACAAGGCTGACCTGACGTGGGTTGACTTCTTCAAGCTTCGTCGTCAGCAGCGTCAGATCAACATCGGTTCATCAGTGGTAACGGCGCTCATTGGTTCTACCACGTCATGGTCGTACTTGGCGAATGTTGAGATTGACCCGACACAACTCATCTTTGGCTTTGACCCCTTCATGATCTTCTTTGCTGGCTTCGTCGCTTCCACAGGTGTTGGTTATATGTTTGGCCCGCTTCTGGGATCGCTCGTATTCCGTATTTCACATGGAAAGGAGCTTGCACAGTTCCAACAGAAGAACAAGGAATTCCTTGAGAGGGTTTTCCGTAACAGAGTGGACCCATCCTCGCAGTCGTTCTCGAACCCGGTGCCTGATTACTATGGTGAGAAGATCGACTCTCTCAAGACTTATCAGCAGTGGCTTCGGGACTGTCATGCTTACAAGAGGAAGGCTAGGGAGTTTCTGTGAGCTCATGTATATACTAAAGGGGATAGTCCATAGTCACAAGACTGTAGAACGATATATTCCCACAGGCGGAACGAGGGATCTGGGATAGACTCAAGAAGGTTGACTTGCGTATCAATTGACTTACCTATGTACCTATTTAAAGTTCCGTGTAAGCGCCAGCCTTGTTGAAGCTCGAACCGACCTTTCTGGTGTACGCGAAAAACGGCAACGTGAGCTATCCTTCCCATCTCATCAGGCACCTTCAACACTGAGAATTGCAATGAGCCAGTCGGACGTTCGGAGTAGGCTGCGTCCGTTCGGGTTCCTTTTTGAGAAGTCTCTCACGGACCTCATCAAAGGTATCCGCTCTCATAGCAAGGACCCGGAAGCTCAATTACGGTTCCTCCAGGACGCAGTAGGCGAATGCCGTAAGGAGGTCAAATCCAGCGACATGGATGTCAAAACAATGGCAGTGCTGAAATTGTCATACTTGGAAATGTATGGATTCGATATGCGCTGGGCAAACTTCCACGTGCTCGAAGTGATGAGCTCCTCAAAGTTTCAACAGAAGCGAGTTGGGTATTTGGCGGCAATGCAAAGCTTTCAGGATGACAGCGATGTGCTAATGCTGACAACCAATCTATTGAAGAAAGATCTTAACTCGGCAAGGTTTGTCGAGGTTGGTGTGGCTCTCAGCGGTTTATCAAACGTCGTGACGAGCGCTCTGGCGGTCGATGTGGTTGACGATATTGCCCGAATGCTCACGCACTCGAAGGCCTACATAAGAAAGAAGGCAGTTCTGGCAATGTACAAGCTTTTCCTGAAGTACCCGGAGTCTGTGAGAACACATCTTCCTCGCATTTTCGACAAACTCGAGGACCCTGATGATACTGTCGTGACTGCCACTGTTACAGTCATCTGCGAATTATCCAAAAAGACACCTAAGATGCTGGTGTCTCTAGCACCACACTTCTATGATATGTTGAAGACGTCTTCCAACAATTGGATGCTCATCCGGTTGCTGAAGCTCTTCTCTAACCTGACAGCGGTGGAGCCCAGATTGAAGCAAAAACTACTTGCGCCGGTACTGGAGCTTATGGCCAAGACGCGGGCGTCTTCGCTGGTGTTTGAATGTGTTAACTGCCTCGTTACGGGTAACATGATTTCGGAGGACGACTATGAAGTGGCAAACACATGCTTGGAGGAGCTTGTACAATTCTTCATGGAAAATGACTCCAACCTGCGGTACGTCGGCCTCTTAGCATTCCTCAAAATCGGACAGATAAACACGCGTTTCATCGCACGCTTCAGTGAGCACATCATCGCTTTCCTTGAAGATGGAGATACCACTATCAGACAAAGATCGCTTGAGCTTGTGGACGGAATTGTCTCCGACGAAAATTGTTTCGATATTGTCAAGAAGTTGATGGTTCAGCTTGTCCCTGAAGATGACGGAATTGGTTCGGAGCATCCTGTGTTGTCTGATAGTTACAAGAAGCGCGTTGTGGCCACTATTATACACGTGGCAAGCATGGATAATTACAGCAACATCCCATCATTTGAGTGGTATCTAGCGGTTCTTTCAGATCTTATTGGGCTTTCGATCGCCAACATCCTGGACACTGGTGATAGTATCGGTGAGCAACTTCGAGACATTGCGGTGCGGGTTCCTAGTGTACGGAAAGAAGTTGTGGCACAAGCAATAAGCATTTTGAACAGCGAGGAGGTGATGATTAAGCTGCCTTCTGTACTGCGCCATGTCATTTGGCTTGTCGGAGAGTACGCAGAGTACCTCAAAAATGGTGATGCCCTCATCGAATCTCTCTTGACGAGGGAGTCTATTTTGTTGAATTTGAGCCAAGATGTTATCGTGATCCTTGTTCCCGCAATTGTCAAAATTTATAACGGATTCGTCAACAAGGAAAAATACTGGGACATCCAGAAGAGAGACACCGTACTTGATCTGACAAACAGGATGGTGGCTTTCCTGGAGAAACTGATGACTTCAAAGTACTTTGAAGTGCAAGAGCGCTCAGTTGAGTTCGCCGAATTCCTAAAGTTGTGCTCGCAGTCCATCGAGGAGCATGATCTCAATGCCAATGAACCGCCCTTGTTCTTGACATCAGCCCTTCCATCGCTGTTCGACGCATGGGAGCTGAATCCGATCTCACACGGTTCGCAAAAAAGACTCGCACCTCCAGACTTTGATATCGAAACGGAGATCAACGAAGAATTACCTGACCTGGAGTTCACAGACGGCAACGAGAGTGACTTGGAGGAATTCGAGGAGCAGCTATACGAAGATCAAGGAACACTTGTCGAGGAGGATCCAAGTGAAGACACTGAGCTCAAAAAACGTGAAAGACTTGAGAGACTGAAGGACGACCCTTACTATCTCAGCGAATCTCCATCGCAAGTAATTTCACCAAAGAGTGGCACAGGAATATCACCCACTCCACGCTCTTCCACCCCTACTGTCGAGCTCGAAGATGCACCAAAGCCGAGAAGAAAGAAAAACGTTGTGATTTTGAGCGATGAGGTATTGGAGCCGGTTTCTGCTCCATCTACCACATCTGACCTGGACTCGCTACGCTCTGCAAAATCGAATCAAAAGAAGAAAACTATACTCACAGGGTCATCACAGTTGGATGACTTCGATTTCGAGAGAAATGAGGATGTTGAGGCAAAAGAAGCAGTTGCCCAACTACGGAAGCAACTTGAAGCGGAGCCTGAGGAGGTTGTTGTGATCCGCAAAAAAAAGGTCAAGAAAGATGAGAACGGCAATCCAATCAAGAAAAAGAAAAAGAAGAGAGATGGTGACAAGCCAGTGAAAGAGAAGAAGGCAGCGGTGATTAAGGATGTGGTGTAGGATGACGAATATATGGTGTCCGGGTGTGCCTGCTCGATTGTAGAATATGCACCACGATGATCATCTCTTGAAGATAACATCAAGCGACTACAACCACCAATCAAGATGGACCAGCCAGTTAAATACGGAGTCAGCATTCAAAGAAATCAGAAAGTATGTTAGAGAATACTGGGCATCACTAACCGACTTTAGACCTTACAATACGTACGAGACGTAACTTCATTGGTCTTTGGAGTATCTGCTGGAATCCTGCAATTAGAGTCCGTTCATGGCTTTCTTTTCTTCTTGATTACATATAGTGTTGTCAGTTCACTATTTGTTGCATCATTCTGTCACTTTACACCCTCAGTTTACTTTATAATGCCGGCGAAGAACATTCTCTTGGACAACTTCGTGCGGGCCTTAACAGCTTACCTTACGGCATGGACACTGGCGTACGCTTTAGTTCAATAAAATCAATGGCATTCGATATCAATACAGGCTAGCTGATTATTCCACGGCTCTTTTGTGAAAAGAAAAGCTACTAAGAAGTAGCAAAAAAATTAATGGAAGAGACGAGGTTCGAACTCGCGCATCTTTCGATACCAGCACCTGAAGCGGGCGCCTTAACCACTCGGCCACTCTCCCAGTTTACAGAATTTTAAAAATCAAAAATGCCTCATCGTTTTGTACATTGGAATGACCCAAGAGATTATGGCTACGTGATGCATTCTCCAGGTTGAGCTACCAGATACTGAAAGTAGCCGCAAAGAGCAGATTTACAGGGGTGGAGGGTGTTCAAATTCAAGATTTAATGGGAATAGCCCGTAGGTTAAGCGGGATGACAACAGAAAACCCTGCAGTAATCTTCACGGTAGTCACAAATCAGGTGCGCTTAAGAATTGTGCTCAGCGTACACCGAGGAGGGCAGTTGTCCAAATCACCTATTCGAAATTATCTTGAAGGCTATATCGAGGCACCACCCTGACTCTGAAGTAGTCTTCGTATCAGTGTAGACTCTATGATGAATTGCCGTAATTTATCCCACAATTGCTGTTTCTATCAATTATATGATTCATCGCATTGGTCTAGGTGTAGCTCAGCATCTGCTCCATTTCGTACTGTGAATTCTCAATGCATAGCATTTTTTACGTTTCTAGCTATATTGTTGTGCCCGCAGTAAGTGGCCCGGAAGGAGGCGGAAGGGGTAGACGAGCGCGTCGACTAGAGCCTTTCCTTTTAAGGCATCATAAGGGCCTGAGCCCCTCTATTACATCTTAAAGCCCTCGTCCCCATCAAAACATTGACACCATAAGAGCAATGCAAAACTTTGTATATCTTAAGTCGGGATCGACATTACATTTCCGCTTCTGGCATTCCAGAAGCTATAAATAGGCATCTACGCGTGCGAACCTATTATGACGCGACTTTTTTAAGCTTTCGCTGCACGAATCGGGAACTCTCGGCCTCGGGACGCGGCGATTGTTGTTTGTGCCCCTGTTTCATTTTTGCACTGCGCATTCCTTTAAATTTCGACGATTCCCCCTTCTGTTTCCTTTCAACTATACACTTACAAGCATAATGACCACCACAATCTCCGGTTCCAACCTCGTCCCAGTCCAGGCTGTCGTCTACGCTGCCAATGCTTCGAACGTGTCCAACTCCACCAACGGATCGGTCACCTCGGTCTCTACCGGTGCTGCTGCTCAGCTCGACCTCAACTGGAAGGCCGGCTCTCTCTGCGGTGCTCTCATGGTGATCCCAGTTGTCCTTGGTCTCTTCTAAGAGATAGTCATCAGGCATAAAATTCATCACGAGCATTTACGATCCACAATTATTCAATGATATTTTCTCACTCACATCTTGTACATACGTAGGCTTTTCAGCTTTTCAATGGCGGAACTTTTGCCAACCATTCTATGCTTGGGCATTGCGCTTCTACCAACTGGAGAGCTACGCTTCAGCAATCCACCACTTCACGTCTTCTTTCTTACAACTATTCCACTTCTTGTCACTTCGCCTGTCCCTATACTTTGCAACCCAACGGCGAGCTCATCTTGAAGTGGTACTCGCACTTCTCCGGCTCACTAACGCTCCACATGTGGTGCTCTGGTCCGCACTCCAGTTTGACAACCGCACGTCTCTTAGGGCCATTCCAACATTTGGCGCCATCCTCATAGTAAGCAACGAGTCCCTCATCCGTATCCTCCACTCTTGCGAATCGTCCAATCAGGACATTGTGACCATTGCCTCTCTGGTAGACATCGCCGATGAAAGACACCTCGTAGTCGTACTCACCGATGTGCTCCTTAAGAGTCACGTCCTCCATAGCTCTGAAAATATCATCAGGGCCGAATTCTCTCGAGAGAGATTGTTTGATCTGGTCAATCTTGCGACGTTCCTCCTTACTGTTTTTCTCAAACTCGGCCATTGCCTCGTCGTGGTCCTCCTTCGTCTCCGGCTCAGGCATCACGTATCTTTTCGGCGGTGCGACGCCCAGGAAGTCGTTCACTAAGAAATGGAACTTGGATCTGAGAGTCTCAAGAAGGTTTTTAGTTGACTTTGCCTTGACAGGCGCAGCAATGCTCTCCTCCTTCGTAGTCTTCTTCTCTTCCTCTTGAGACCGTTCAGTCTCAGGCTCTGCCTTCAAGGCGTCTTTGAGCTTGTGCAGTGAGTCAGTGTACTTATTTAGCACGTCGATTTGAATCTCTGCCTCTTCTTTGTTGGATGCGTAATCCAGGTACGTATTAACGGCATCCTTGACGTTTGGATCGTTGAAGTTTGGGTTGTAATTTTCACTCAAATTCTTCAGCAAGTTCTCGAGCTCTGCAAGTCTCGATGAAGCCTTTTTGAACTTGCCGAGGTTGATGCTGAGCGCACTCAGCACCATTTCAAACGAATCTGCAACCCTTTCGAGAGGACCTTCCAGTTTAGCCAGCGCGTCCTTTGTCACAGAAGCAAGATTAGCAGGAGCAAACTCCTTCAGCTCGGAGTACTTCGCAACAGTCTCTTTGACAGCGGCATCATTGAGATTCTCATTGAACGTCTCCACCAGCTTTGTGAGGATACCACTCAATTTCTCCACACTGCTCTCGACCAAAGTCATTTTCGCAAAGTCAGCGCCCAGCTCCCCTCTTACTCTTTCGAGTTCTTCCTGAAGTTCCTTCTTGACCTCCGGTGCCTCCTCCTTAGGTTTCATTTGGCCAAATCTTTCGAGTTCCCGCACATAGAATCCTAGCAAGGCTTCACTCACTTTAAGATCCTCCTCAAGCTTGCTTCTGAGTCTAGCCGCAGCCCTCTTGATCTTTATGGTCTTGTCGACGGCCACCTTGCGCTCCTTCTCCAGTCTTTTCTGCTCTTTGACCACCTTCTCATGAAGTTCCTCACAGATGTCAGGGCACTTTCCTGGAGCTTCATCGCTGCCATCGCAGCAGTCACACACACCGTCGTCAACGACAGAGGAAGGAACAAAGATACCCTCGTGGCCCTTGTTCTGGCAGTAAAATACCCCATAGGGACAAGCAGACGTACCAGGTTCATCACTACCATCAGGGCAGTCGCAATAATCATCGTTCACTTGAGACCAATCCAGCACGATCTCGGGATTGGAGATGCATGCCCACTTACCCTCTGTGGGGACGTATCTGTCTCTGTGTGCCGGAGAAACACCCCGAAGCTCAGCACATGCTCCAATTGCTAAGAGCAGAACAGTTGCTAGCTGCATGAGCAAGAAATTTGAGAGTAGCGACTCAAAAGAGAGCTTTGTTCTGTACAGAGGTGCGTTAACACCCGCAACGCTGGCACTTGCGTACATAGTGGTGTTTGGATGTTTTCCACTGCCAACATCACCACTCGCACTCAAACAGCTCGCCAGTGATCAAACTCCATGGAGCTCCATATTCTGCTGTGGACGGCGCTGGCGCTTTTGATCGCCACTGGTGTGTTCATTTTCTTCCAGCAGACGGCCGTGCCCTTCATCCCATCATCTACAAACAGAGCACCAACAGTCATCATCGCAGGCATTTCCAATGCGGGTAAGACCTCCCTGTTCCACAAACTCACCACCAACTCGGTACCATCCACGGTTATGTCGCAAGAGCCTAACATCACAAGCAAATTCATTCTACCGACTGACTCTAACTCCACAGTACAACTAGTGGAGTACCCAGGCCATCCAAAACTACAGAGTATGGTGCTTGAGGGTATTAAGAGTTGCTCCAACATTGTCGGGCTTCTGTTCGTTGTTGATTCTGCCATGGACCCTGCAAAGCTCTCAGACTCTGCGAGACTGCTTTATCGGATTCTCCAGGTGACGGAGAGGCGGCCAAATGGGGTTGATATCCTAATCTGTTGCAACAAGAATGATCTCTTCTCTGCTAGACAGCCACACAAGATTCGGGAGCTCCTCGAGCAGGAGATTTCTACATTTAGAATGCTTGAGAACAAGCAAATCTCGAAAAATGACCAGGAAGATGATGTGGATATTGGCTCGGGCGACATCTTCACCTTCGACCAGCTCGAGGGTCATATTGTGAGCTTTGGTGGTTCTGTAGTGAAGGACAAGGTAAATCTGTGGCAGGATTGGATGGACGAACGTGCTGTCAATCAGTAATGAGTGGTGGTAACTGGCAAGATTCGGAATTGCCTTCCTTCGGCTCAACGCAGGATAAGCATAAGTGGCTGGATGTTTTTTGAGAAGGATAAATGGCCAATACACGATTCAGAAGAGATCAGCACAGGAGCTTCGCACCGCATATGTAGCTCTGTATCACTGTTTCTTATGTGAAGGCGAGGCTGACTTAATCAGCTTTTGGCAAAGACGATTATATTACCAAAATGCACAAGACGAAGTCAAGGCTTAGTTGACGAGCTCACACTGGAGTATTATCCTCACTTACCTTTTTGGTAATTGTAGACATACGTTACGACATCCGAACATCGCGCGATGCGCCAGTATCAACATAGCGGTGATACTGTAGCTCATTGCTTTACACTATATTCATGTCCCTCCGCAATATCTTCAAGAAAAAGACACCATCCCCATCACCGTCACCGCCCCCAACCCTCGATTCACCACCTCTAACGCCTTTACAACTCCGTGGCTACGCGCCCGGTACAAGGAACAAGTTGTTAACACAAGAGCTGGGCGAGGATATCAGAAGCATTGTGCCGACGCGGCTACAAATCAAGAGCGACTGGATCTTACTTTATTCTTTGGAGCAGCACGGGGCTTCGCTCACCACGCTTTACAGACAGTGCAAGCCAAGCGATCGATCTAAGTATGACAAGAGCGGCTACCTCGTCGTGGTACGTGCCACTGAGGGTGGCGTGTTTGGATGCTTCTGTAACGAGTATCTGCACCCTACTGACACGAGAAGATTCTATGGTAATGGAGAATGCTTTCTGTGGAAGAGTAACATCAGCGGAGGTGAGTTACAATTTAGGGCCTTCCCGTACACGGGGCTCAACGACTACATAATATACTGCACCAGTGAATTCGTCAGTCTTGGTGGCGGCGATGGTCACTATGGCTTGTGGCTGGACCATGATCTTCTTCATGGTGTGAGCGACGCCTCATTGACATTCGGTAATGAGCCATTGGCGCCAAACACAAAGTTCCAGATACTGGGTGTTGAAGTCTGGAAAGTGGGGTAAATTCACTCAAGATTCCAGTGACTCGGTTGTTTTGGCCTAATGAGATTGCAGTCGTCTGCTGATGCAAAGATCTTGAGATATGAGTGTTGTTAGCTGGCACCCTCTCTGAGCTGCGCGGTTTTCCGACTGAGTATCCACTTTTAATGGTTAATCTAGTATTTGCATGTTCAAGCCTTGTAGAGCTTTGTAATTTGCGAAATGCTGTAACTCCACCTGATTACTACCCCTGTTATGGCGCTACCCAGGCTAAGGCTGGGCTATCTTAGCCGGAAGTCGGGAGAGTATCTCTCCGCTTTGTCCTCTTTAGGAAGTCTCTTGAGGACATGTGCGTTAGTCTCACAAACAGGATCTCGCCCGTAAAAGTCTCCCTGCCTTGCTAACGTCAGCTCACGTACATTCCGTCCTCGTCAAGGCTACGTGACATCACCCTGTCCTTTGCCTGACCATACTCTATCGGGAATCGCCCCTCCACCTGTTGCGACAGTTTTGATATCTTTGAAGAGCTCAATCTCAGCTCTTTACTCAGTTGTTGCAATCGCTTGGATCCCTCGTGGAAAATGCGCTGCAAATCAACTAACCTGGCTGATGCCTCCTCCTGTAGTTGCAAAAGCTCCATCTCCTTACTCTTGAGATTGCCCGATGTCTTGGCCTGAATTGCCATGCTCTTGCTGAACTCTAGGCGTGTGAGGGCCGAGTCGATGGCCTGTGAGAGATACTTCACGGGGTCAAATGGTGGGACCTCTTCCTGAGATTCGTAAGAGTCTGTAGAAGCATTGTCGGTCTCTGGCTCGTCCTCTACTGTGACAATAAAGTCCTGAGAGTTGATCGAGGGCTGTCTTTTGTGATGTGAGTCCATATGTGTGGGGTCACGGAAGTAAGCGGCAAAAGGGTAAACACGGAATTCAAACTGACAAAGCGGAATATGAGCAACCAACAAACCACGCTATTAAAACGAAACCTATGCGCAAAAAAGAGGTTTTAAAACTTCCAAAAACTACAAATGAGTTTCTTGTAGTGCTCAAGAGGCATAGAGACATTAGTCACCCATTGCAGTCCAGTACCGAGCTCATTTGTAGTCCTTGATGGAGACCGGAGGTGTCTGGGTGGTGTATGGGTGTGCCGTTCGCGAAGCGGCACTTTCAAATCTTCACGGCACTGACACTATCAGTGCCAGAACGCATAAAAGCCTTCCTCATGAAACGAATATTCTCCAGAGGTAAAGATCACAAGCAAGGGTCCAGAATGGGCGACACCGAACAAAGTGCAAAGCCAGAACCACAAATACCAGCTGAAACAGCAGAACCCGGTCCATCACGTGAGACCATGGAGGACACCACGCTAGACTTGGAGGAGGAGGACAAGGACACGCTGCAGTCACTGCATAGATCGTCACTCTTCTCCACTCGTCAGACACTAGACACATTTTCCACGCAACCAACGTCGGCACAGTCTTCGAGACGTTCCAAGAGTCGTTTCTCATCCATCGACTCAGTTGGGAAGCCCTTGCGAGTGATGCCCGCTGATAAGTACACGGAGCTGTCGCTTACGAGGACCTCATCCACCACGCACTCACTTTCGGGCATCCAGGAGCACCCAGAGAGTACCAAGGAAGATGTGGAGAGAGCGCTTGAGATTGTGTGCGAGTCCTTGCTGGAAATTGTCGACCAAGTCCAGCAGAGTGTTACAAACGTATCACGAGCATCTATCAAGCTGGTGGAGCTCTTGGACTGCTCTCTGCCCTTTGCTGTGGCTCCATCGCTCAGGTGGCATGTACAGGACTCTTCGATTGTTCGCAACATTGTGAAGATCTGCCTGCAATTCCATGACACCTATTTGCGAGGCGATGTCTACACGGAGTCGCGTTCGCTGGTTAGACGGTCGCTGTCACATCTTCTATCGAAAACGAACTTCACAGCGGCTGCTGAAGCTCATGAACCTGTTCCATTCTTCCGCAACTACGCAGTGAGTGCAGCAGAGCCACATCCAGACCAGGCAAAGGTCTCAGCCATCATCGAGCGCATCGTCGAGTCGTCTCCTGGCTCGCTGACGGACCAAGACGGCTCCTTCATTGCGCCGATCCTCAGAGGCCTCTCAAGGCAGACGGCTGTGCTTGCAGTGCAGTTTGGGTTCCCGGAACCTCAGCAGGAGCACTACGAGATTGTGAATGCGCTGTTCCAGACATTTAAGGATGTGCACTTTTATGTGGCAAAGAACCATGTGGCACTGGCAGCCACCAAGTTCACTCCACCGTTCAAGGTACCCTCATCGCGTGAGTCGCCAGAGATGTCTGTGTCGATTTCGTCGAGTGAGGCCATCAAGACAAGTGGCACTTTGGGAGGGTACGTGATGCCCAAGATTGGCAGCAGCACTGACAAGTCACTCCAGCAATTCCGCGGGTCCAAGTACGCCCTTACGTGTGCACACGTTCTTCTGGGTGAGGACCAGGACTATCCGAGCGTACAGGTGCCATCAGCGGTTTTACTGAACTCTTATAAGAGCGCACTGAGTGACGAGAAGGACAAGTACCCTGAGAAGTCACCAGAGCACGATGCTTACTCCTCAGAGCTTGTGAAGTGCGATGACTACGCAGTGCAGCTTGGATCTGTGCTGTGGGGTGAGCGTGTGGTGATGGACCATTCCCTGTCAGACATTGCGATTGTGAAGCTTGACAAGGCTGTTGCCTCTCCACGGAACACCTTAGGAGAGGATGCAGACCAGTTTTCGCCCTCGCTCAAGTTTGCCAATCAGGTGAAGCGTGTAGTGTCACAAAAGGAGTTTACCGGCCACTCCAAGGTGTTCAAAGTGGGTGCATCCACAAAGTATACCTCGGGGAACCTGAATGGACTCAAAATGGTGTACTGGCACAGGGGTGAGCTCCAGACGTCAGAGTTTGTGGTTGGCTCAGGGGAGCCAATGTTTTGCAGTGGCGGCGACTCGGGAGCGCTCATCTTGACAGAGCTTGAAAAGGAAAGAGGGCTAGGGTGTGTGGGGATGCTCCACAGTTATGACGGCGAGGGAAAGCAGTTTGGGCTTTTCACGCCGATGGAGAAGGTGATGGCACGGCTCAAGGAGGTGACTGGAGTCGAATGGGGGTTGGTATGATTAATGAGACATGATAGAAATGGGTGTTTAACGCTGTAGGTGAAACTAAAGTGAGGCTCAAGAGTTGTGTAACTTACATAGCATTAAAAAATTGGTCTAATTGGCCCGGGTGATAACTTAATCAAAAGTGATCTTCTTAGGCTTCTTTGTGAGGTCCACATCCTTGAAGAAGGCGCCGTATGCACCGTGCTCCTTCTTCTTGGTGTGTGAACCAAACTTGAGCAACTCGTCTGGAACTGGCTGGTTAGCTCCCTTGAGCACGTTGATGAGAGCACCTGAGAGATGTTTCTCCTGTTCCGTGAAGAGTGTGTGCGCAGTTCCATACTGACCGGCTCTACCGGTACGACCGATTCTGTGAACGTAGTCCTCCACGGTGAGTGGGAAGGTCAAGTTGATCACGGTCTTGACGTTTGGAATGTCGAGGCCTCTAGCGGCAACGTCGGTAGCAAGCAGCAAGTTTGAACGGCCCTTCTTGAAGTTCTCCAATGCCTGCGTTCTCTGCTGCTGTGAGAGATCTCCGTGGATAGCTGCCACGTTGTAGCCTTTACTGACAAGCATTCTCTCGATGCGTGTAGCCTCCTTCTTGTAAAGCGCGAAGATCAGCACCTTGTCGTTCTTCTTGTCGCCGGACTGGTACAACTTGAGCAAGTCGAGGAGCTTGTACTCCTTACCACGTGGCTCGACAACCTCCACAATCTGTGTAATTCTCTTGTTGGCGCTCAGCTCATCACGGTCACCAATGCTCACCTTAACGGGCTGCTTCATGAATCCCTGAGCGAGCTCTCTCACCTCCTTGGGCCAAGTGGCCGTGAACATGAGCGTCTGTCTGTCTGGCTTGCTGGATGTTCTCATGATGTTCTTGATATCCTCCTCGAATCCCTTCTCAAGCATTCTGTCAGCCTCGTCCAAGACAAGGTACGACACAGTGGATAGATCCACCGACCCCTCGTTCATCAGATCAATGAGTCTTCCAGGGGTGGCAATCACGACGTTGGCCTTTTTCAAATCCTTACGCTGCTGGTCCTTCGGCACACCTCCGTACAGACACACCGTATTGAGCCCCACCTTGTCAGAAAGTGTCTTGAGGTTGTCGTAAATCTGGGAGGCAAGCTCTCTTGTGGGTGAGACGACAAGCACTTGTACGCCCTTATTCTGACGTTTTGTCACAAGGTTGTTGATGGCTGGAACACCAAAGGCAAACGTCTTACCGGAACCCGTCTCTGCGACGCCGATAACGTCACGTGAGGCAAGCAAAAATGGCCAAGCCACAGCCTGGATTGGAGTTGGCTTTGGGAATTTGGCAATCTCCGACTGGATCTGCGAGTCGAAGGAGACGTGAGAGAAGGAGAGCAGGGGACGCAGCGGCTGGCTCTGTGGATCCTCAACAGACACCTCGTTCTCGGCGTAGAAGGCGTCAACGTCCGCCTGGGGAAGCGACGACAGCTCGGAGGACTGCGTGTATCCAGAGGCGGCCGAGCTTTGCGTCTTCTCGAGCTTGTCCTCAGTGTCCTTGCCCTTAGTGTCCTTGTCCTTCTTCTCCTTCTTCTCCTTCTTCTCCTTCTTCTCCTTCTTCTCCTTCTTGTCCTTTCTCTCCTTCTTGTCCGTCTTCTCCTTTCTCTCCTTCTTCACCCTCTTCTTCTCCTTCTCCTCCTCGCTGAGCGCCTTTCTCTTCTTGTCTGTAACCTCACCCATACTTTAGATGCAGAGCTCATCGCATGAAAAAAAAACTTCATGCCCCGAGATGGGAAAGGTTACGAGCCCGCGCCCGAAAGTGCCATTTTGAACTACAGCTTCTCTAATCACAACGTGTACTTTTACACACCTCCCGCGTCGCAGAACTTGATGAGTCTCTTGACACCCACTGGCCACTGGCTGCCCTCGTCGCCGTGCTCCGTCATGATCTTGAGATGCAAATCGAGCGCGCCGTTGTAGTTCTTTGCCTGCAACGCGTCCGCCAGCTGGTCTAGCAGCTCGAGCGTTGGCGCCGAGATCTCGCCGTTGTTGAGGTGGTCATACAGGATGTCCAGTCTCTTGGCACAGTCCGCCACCTGCTTGCCGAACTGCTCTGGGATTCCTGGCGCCGCTGCCTGGAACTTGGAGTCCAGGAGCTCGTAGATCTTCACGTTCTCGGGCGCAATGTGCGACCGGTCGCCTGGAGGGTACTTTGGCAGCTCTGGCTGCGGCTCCGGTGCCTTGGCCGGGCCCTTTGGTGGTCCCCTTGGTGGTCCCTTTGGCGGGGCTCCGAACGCTGCTGGGGAAGGGCCTGGCGCCTGGGCTGGAACGGGAGCCCCATACGGGCCTGGAACGGGAGCCCCGTATGGGCCTGGAGCCTGGGCCGGAGCCTGAAATGGAGCCTGGGATGGAGCACCGTATGGCTGTGCTGGAGCACCGTATGGCTGGCCCGGCGGAACGTACTGCGGCGCACCTTCAAACTTGGCTGGGGCCCCTGGAACTCCAGCAGCAGCTGGGGCGTAAGGGTTAGCGGCCTGTGAGGGCTCGTACGGGTTCTTTGGAGGAACGTACGGAGCGGTCGCCGCTGGAGGCTGGGCAAAGCCGTTGGACATTCCAGGCAGCCCGTTGAGCACAGGGATGCTTGGCTGTGGCGATGCTGGGGCGTAGCGGGAGTTGAGCACCGGCTTGGCCACTGGGGTCGCCTCAGCCAGCGTCGGCGTCTTTCTGGTCCTGGAGACGGATCTCGGTGGCGGTGGCACCGCTGGCACGGCGGCGTAGGAGGACGTGCGGCTCATCTGTGGGGTGGCTCCGTTGGCTGGCGGCGAGGCCACCACGGACGATGGCACGGACCGCCGCACGGGCTGCTGGTGGAAGTGCGAGGGCAGGTCGTTCCACCCCTCCGTCTCGTGCTTTCTGCTCTTTGGTGGCGGTGGCACGCTTGCCGTCGGCGCCGCTGGAGCCACCACGGGCTTGTAAGGGTTGGAGGAGACGCCAGCGTACTGAGGCTGGTAGGTCTGGGCGTACTGTGGAGTGTAAGGGGCCGCTGGAGCCGTTGTGGGTGCGGCTCCCGTCACTGCGGCTCCGTAACGTGGGGCCGTCTTCTTGGTGGTCGCTGTCGCTGGGGCTCTTGTCGAGACGGTGCCCGAGGCCTTGGCGATGCGCTCCTGCTCAATCTTGACGGCGGAGACGTCGCTAGGAAGCAGAGCCAGGAACTTGGCTGCCAGGTCGAACTGCCCGTTCGTGGCCACGACGCTGATGAACTCCAGGATGGGGCCGAGCGAGGCGCTCGAGTCCGTGACGGGGGCTCCGAGCTTCAGCACGGACCGGTAGGCACTGAACTTCTCCACAAACTCGGAGAGCGCAGCAAAGTGCGCGTCGTAGACGGAGCTCTGGTCCGTCTCGAGGATCTTGGCCTCGAGAGCCGCCAGCTCGCCCGCCCAGATCTCCGCAACCTTGTCGAGGGCCGAGGCGTTGATGTACGACACAATCGTGTCCTGGCGGTTCTTGACAGGGTCTGCTGCAAGCACGCGGTCTCCGAGCCTCGAAAATTGCGTCTTGGAGGCCTCCGTGGAGGCGTACGTCTTGATGGCAGTGCCAATGGCTCTCCAGTCTTGCACGTCTGCATTCTCCACGAGGTCGGACACGTCGTCCGATGCCACAGAGTAGAGCAGCCGGGCAACAGAGTCGTTCGCCGCGTACTTGTTGAAGTAGAAGTTGTTCACCTTCTCCTTCAACTCTGCAGGCCCGTTGAGCGCAATCATCAGAGCCTCCGTCAGCTTGTCCTCCTTCAAGGCAACGTCCACCGCAGTGGAGAGCTCCTTCGTCAGCAAAGCCTTGGTGAGCTCGTCGGAGCTCGACACGGTGAACGATCCAGATGGCGAAAACTGCGGATGCTCGTTGAGGTCCTTGTAGAAGGCCTCGCCGGACTCAGCGGTGCTTGGCTTGTCAGCCAGCTCGAGCGATGCAAACTTTTCAAACACACTCGAGCCGTCTAGCGATTGCAACAGTTCCCAATCGGCCCTGTTGATCCCTTCAAAGGAGGACTCCACTCGTGACTCCACAATCGCGGTGAAGTCGCCAGAGTCCAGTGCAAGCACAAGCTTCTCGTTGGGCTTGGACCCGGGCAGAGGCGCCTTCTTCACCTCCACAGAGGACTTTCCCTCGGAGGAGGAGACCGTGACGATCTTACCGCCAAAGCCAAACGCCACAGAGGAGTGGCGCCCGTACCAAGTTGGAGCCTGCTTGACAAAGTACTCGGGTTGCTGAGTCTCCGTGGTGGAGATCTGGTTCCAGAACTCTGTGTCGTTTCTCGAGTTGATCCGCTTGTTGACAGGTGGAGACGTGTCCTGGAGAGTCTGCACGACAACCTTCTTGTCAAAGCTTGCCGTGGCAAAAAGATCTGGAGCAGCTGGTGCAAAACGTGTCTTGAAAGCCCAATTGGCTGTTGTTGGGTACTGCGCCAGCATCTGTGCCTTGAGCGGGTTCCAAAGAATGCTGGTGTTATCCTTACCACACGACATGAGCAAAGAGGGGTCCTGGGCACACCAGTCGAGCGAAAGAACGCCCTTCTCGTGTCCCTCGAGAATCGCCTCCGGAGCATTAGAGTTACGCAAGTCCCATGTCAAGATGACTGGCACGCCATCGCTCTCAGAGGCAGTGACGAGTTTGGTGCTCTGCGTGGGGTGCCATGCGACAGATGATAGAGTGGCACGTGTGTTGGTGGGAGAGGTGTAAGTCAAGTGCAGCACTTCCTTCTTGGAGTTGAGATCCCAGATCGAGGTGTAGCCAGCAGACCCGGCAGCGGCAAAGATGTGGCCCACGGCGTTGTTCCAGGCAAGGCACGTGACGGTGTCCATTGGAGTCATTGCGGACCCCGGCGCAAACGGCGCCAAGTTGTTCAGACGAGCAGTATCCCAGACGAAAATCTCGCCATTGGCACCTCCTGTAGCAAGCACATTCTCCTTCACAGGGTTGAAACGCGCTGTCTTGACGGCGCCAGAGTGCTTAGTGCATGTTGCCACGGCAACAACGTTGCGCTCGGAGTGGAGCTTTTCGGTGTTCCAGAACTGGACGCTGCCATTCTCGAGGGCTCCAGCGAGAAGTGTATTCGACTTGGACCAGTCAAGGTCATGGAACTTGGCATCCACTTCGACAGACGCCAGGGGCTCGCGATCGTAGAGTGTGTGGAACGAGAGTGACGACGACGACGAAAAGTTATCGTCAATTACGCCAGCGGCGGAACCGCAGGCAAGCACCGGGATGCTGTCACGAGACCAGGCGAACGTCGCAGTCTGTTCAATCTCGTGGACCTTCACCATCGTGGTTTTGAGGCTCGAAGGGGCCGGTGTATGCTGTGTGTGGCTGTTGGGGTAGAATCAAAGAAACAGATGGGCAAGCGCAGGAAAATAACACAATGGCACGCGTAAGGGCAATAAACAGCCTTAGATATTAAGAAGTACCGAAGGTCGAACGTGGTTGACGCGCCCTTTGTCTTGGCTGCTCTTCTTGTGATCAAACGTTGTTGGTGGCCCGCTGGCTTTTTTCGAGAGAGGCCCTGTCGGAAAAGCTTGAAAAATATCCAGATCGGGAAGGTGGGCGATCTCTGGAAAATAACATCTAATTACTCAGGTTTGATGGAGAGGCTCCAATAAACCACCAGAGTCTAAATAGCTATTCACGTCGAAGGACATAATGCCAGAATCGAAGAACACACTAAGAGAAGAGGAGGAAGACGTTGACGATGAACCAGACGAGTGGTAAGTGACCCGGTCCTTGACAGCATTACTGACCAAAAGGGACCAGCGCATCATCAAGACTGGTTGCGCCGACGAAAACTTGAAACTACAATTATGCCATGCTGATACTGGTGACTGGCGCCAGTGTACGAAGGAGATGGAGGCCTTCAGAAAGTGCTGGGCAGACAACCAGAACAACGCACGCACCTCTGCGGTAGACAGAGACTAAAAACAAATGTAAATAACGCTCACGACATTGATGATCTAAGCTACCCTCGAGGGAGGTTGTTTTGAATTACACCTACAGCAGGAATACCACCACATGCAATTTTAGGTATCTCTGGCCATTTGCTCCAGAGAGTAGTCAAGCACAAAGCTCTGCTCCACCAACCCATCCACACGCGCATAATGGCGCTCATTGTAGGGCACGAGCGCATCAACGAGTGGCATGAGACCTGGGATGGCCACGAGTCTTTCAGGCTCAAAGGACTCAAGCATGGCTCTGATGAGGGACTGGGCCACTTGGAAGAAGCGTGCGTTCACATTCCATGTTCTAGCACGCTTGAAGAGAAGCAGAATCTGCTCATCGTTCAAGGTACCAATCATCGCATCCAGCTCTTCTCCCAACACAGACTCGGTCTGTGAAGACGCCATCGCGCTCTTCAACACATTGTATAGTCTCATTGGCTGGTCCAAAGTCAAAGCCAGAAGGAATGCCTCACCCCATTGTCCCGCAGCAATGTGGTTTTGGAGACTTTGCTCCTGCTCCACACGAAGCTTGGCAGCCTCTTCATCCTCCCGGTTTGCCTCCTCGGTAGTGTCGGACCACAATTGGAAGACACCATCGGCATCTGCTGTTGCAAACTCCTCCGTGTTCTTCACCACCAACGCCCAGATTCTGTTTGCGTGCTTGTCAAGAGTTTGCGTACAGTCGCCACTTGCCACATCCCACAGCTTAATAAGCCCGTCTGCACCGGCAGAGACAATCTTATCATCGAGGAAGGAAGCTCTCTGTACAGCGTTTGTGTGACCTTCAAATGTTTTTAGACAAGTAAAGTCTGTAAGCGACCATAGCCGCACAGTCTTGTCTCCAGACGCTGTGAGTACCTGTTTGTCCTGTAGACTAAAATGGACATCCCAAAGTCCACGCTTGTGACCTTTGAGAACACCGACTGTCTCACCGGAATCCAGATCCCAAACCTTTCCTGTTTTGTCGTAAGATGCGGTTGCAAAGAGCTGATCGTTTGGCGAAATGTCAAGTGCATTAATGTCCTTGTCGTGTGCGCGTCGTGTATACTCCGAAGACTTGATAGTATGAGGAGCACTTCCAGCCTTCGGAACCTTCCACTTCTTCACTGTGAGATCAGCTGAAGCAGTAAGAATGAACTTCGGGAACCCCTCGAAAGATCTCTGGATCGCAACAGCAGACACAGAGGCTGAATGTCCTTGGAAAATGGCATACAGAGTGAATTGCCCTTCATCTTCATCCCAACGCCACAAGCGGGCCTCGTGATCCTTACTAGCTGTAGCCACCCAGAGTCCATCATGCGAAGCATCCACAGCATTGAGAAGATCCGTGTGACCCTCGAGAAGCACAACACCTAAGGGATCGTTAACAGGATCCACGATACGCAGAGCTGGAGCGTTTGTTGCGAGTGCAAGAAGTGTATGATGAGGTCCACAGTAGCGCATATCAGCGATGGTACCATGATTGCCTGCCAATGTTCTCACCACCGGGATTTGACTCTCTTCAGGACTTCCAAGCTCCGCAATGGTTTGATCACTGTATACAACATAAGTGGATTCATCCGTAGAGAGGACTCCAACGACCAGCAGCTCCTCAACGGGCTGCTTTGTTTGAGAAATAACTCTACCACTCTGAAGGTCCCAAACCTTGAGCAAACCTTCACCACCAGCCGAATAGGGCAGATCTTCCAAAAATCCCACAGCTTCCACTTGATGCTGGGCAGAAACAACCTTCGCCACCTTCCACTTTCTGGTATCCCAAAGTATCAGCACGTCATCTCTACCTCCGCTGATGAACACGTCGCCCTTGAAGGCAAGGCCTCTCACAGCATTCGTATGCTCATCCAATGTAGCCAATGCCCTTCTCTTCACGAGATCCCACACCTTAATAAGGCCGTGAGTGTCACCAGAAGCTAGCCACCACTGCGAAGATCCCTGAGAGCCGTAAAAGCATAACGCTGAAACAGTGGTTCCGTGACCCTTTAAAGAATGTGTGACGAAGCCGTTCTCTATGTCATAGACGATGACAGATCCATCGGCGCATCCCAGTGCCAAGAGGGTAGACGTAGAGTCGACCGCAGATACGTATGCTGGCGAGGGCAGTTTATGGCTCTTCAGAAGGCCTCCAGTCGCCACTGAGAAAATCCTCAGCTGCTGAGACTGTGAGATGACACAGAGAAAAGCACCATCGGGCGTAATTTGAAGAGTAGTAACAGGTTCGCCATCACCCTCCAAATTGTGTAGAGAGCTGTTGGTGGATAGGTCAGTGATGACAATATCCTCCACCACAGCTGTCGCAAGCAAAGAAGCGTCGGCCGAGAGAGAAGCCAGAGCTCCTCCAACGTAATAGGGCGTAAGCTCCGAGGACGTATACGTAGTCCTTTGTGCCATGTGTAAGAGCTGCTTGTAAATTCGTCTCCAGGGGATCTAGGGCGATGAGCTGAATTTTTTCGCACCGCGCAAAATGGCAGTTGCCTAACCGGGACAATATCGAGGTAGCCGCCTACAAGACTGAGAAGCCAGATCTACAGGTCAGTTATGGATGATCCTTGATATGAAGTTATGCAACAGAAACCTTCACTTTCTTGAAGACTGTGAAGGTCTCATCATCGCGGAGTCTTTTTTGCGAGTGAGAAGTCTGAACGGCTTTTTCAGCCTTCGCCATCCATTGTGAGGCTTCCTCGGTAGTCAATGATAGCCTGTAGTCCAACAGCCCTAGCAATGACATTTCGAGCTGCTTTAGCTCTTTAGTCGCAAGACCAGATATCTTGGTCCACATTTTGAGGTTGTAGGTCTGATCATACTGAAACTTGAAGCTGAGGATGAGGCACACAAGGAACACCTTCTTTGGGCACAAGAGAGACTTGTGCTTGGCCTGGATGTATGGCGTCAATTTGTGGATGTAGAAGAGCGCACCATGTAGGGCGCTCATGGAGCAGCGAGATCTCTTGATGATCTCGGTGACGAAGATAATGAATTTCGCATTGTTCTGAGGGAACAACGACTTGATGTTGAAGCACGAGAGTATGTAATTTGAAGCCATCTCAATCTGCTTAGATACAAGAGACTTTTCGTATTGGTCGTACGGGAAGCCATTCTCGTAGGGAGGCGTAATGAGGTGAGCCCTCTTCGATGACTCGTGAGTGAAAGACATGACGGACACAAGCTGGTGTCTGGCCTATGGTCTCCTTAGATAAGAAAACGAATAGACTTTGGTATGAGATAAAGGCAAAGGTGAACCCTCCGCCCAATTTAGTTATTCATAATGCACTGGCGTAAACAATAAAACAAAAAGGGATATCAAACAGAACAGTAGTAATGGGGAACAAATGCAAGTCGTGAAAGCGTGAACTAGATATACAGCCCAGGAGCCTGTGCAAGTAGTATCTATTGATGTCAAGTCTTTGAGCGAGCGCTGAGGATTTATATATCCGGCGCCATATTAGATTGGCTGCAGGTATGACTGATGTAGCCGAAGTTCGGTGACCCACTAGCCACGCGCCGAATGACAGGCTCTGAGTCACGGGGGAAAGCCACAATGACACATTTCGCGGATTGCGGTGGAATTTCATGGCATGACGTTCCGCGAACACGTTCGATATCGGACCTCAGACAGGTAACGTCTCTAGCTGTGGGCAAGTGTTGGGCAAGCGCAGACAATGATGCGAGTGAAAGACTATGAGAGAGCCCTGTGGATATAAGAGCTTCACGGTGGTGTTTTAAGCTACTTGAATGTTAAAATATGACTTAGAGAGGGAGCACATATGCTTTTGAAGGAGTCCGATGAAAGTGTGCGGGGCTATTGAGCAGTGGGGAAAGGCTTCTTTTAGAACAATGCCCGTGTGGAGTGGAGTAGACGGTGACCTCTACGATAAGAGCAATCTGAGCGTATATAAGCACTCTTGTCCTATCCCCATTGTTCCACTCATAAGAAACAATGTCGCCGCTTCCTGCAGAAAAGAGAAAGAGTCTGGAAAAGCTCATCGACAGTAAGGTCAAGAACCCGAAATATGATATTCCAGGCCTCTTTGTCAGTATTACCAACAGCAAGGGCGAGGACCTATTCACTTATACTTCAGGATTGGTGGGTGCTGATTCCGTGGAGCAGCTGACGGAGGACAACATATACTGGATTGCAAGTTGTACGAAGCTGGTGGCTACAATTGCTGTGCTCCAACTTGTGGAACAGAGCAGGCTCAACTTGGATGACGCTGACCAGCTAGAATCCATACTCCCTGAGTTGAAGAACATTCCTATCGCCAAGCTGGAGGGTGATACCGTTATCTTGACACCAAAGAAAAACAGAATCACTCTCAGAATGCTGTTGAGCCACACCTCCGGTTTGGGTTACTCTTTCTTCAATGACACCTTGAAAAAATGGTCGGAGATGTTTCACATTCACGACTTTGACCAGGCCAGTGTGAGAGATATTCAGTATCCTCTCATTTTCGAGCCAGGCACAGACTGGTCGTACGGGCTTGGGATTGACTGGGCTGGTCTTGCCCTAGAGAGAACCACGGGAATTAAGCTTGGAGACTATATTACCGAGAACATATTCAAGCCGCTCGAGATGTCAGCCTCGTCCTTCACACCCGATGAATCACTACGGAGCAAACTTGTTGATATGAACCATAGAGACAAAACAGGGACTCTAAGCAGTGGCGATCATATAATGCTAAAGGTTATGAAGGGAGACTATGATCATCTATTCCATTCAGGAGGTGCCGGTATCTTTTCGAGACCTACCGACTACGTCAAGGTGCTGGCGGCGATCCTGAACAATGGAGTTTCACCAACAACTGGGGAGAAGATCTTATCTAAGGAGACGGTGGACAGCATGTTCAAGAATCAAATTGGTGACTTCCCAGATTTCGGCAGAAAAGGCATTCCAGACTCCAATCCCGAATGGACCAATCCAATTCCGGATATTTACCCGCAAGGCAGCTCGCCCCAGGGATGGGGATTGTCATGGTTTTTAACACTTGAGCCAGGTGCAACTGGACGTGGAGCAAACACAGCCTTTTGGTGTGGTCTCTCCAATGTGTACTACTGGTGTGATAAGGAAAGGGGAGTTGCGGGGATGGTTGCAGGGCAGATTCTTCCATTTGCTGATGCCAATGCACTTGGCGCCTGGGTGGAGATTGAAAAACTGTTTTATGACAGTCTTTAAGCTGCGAGAATTGGCAGTAATATACAGATTTTGAGTAGCTGAGTAGTATACAAACGTTTGGGGTATGTGCGTGAACACATCCAGACACCACGACACGCACTACTTTTCCGCTGCGATGAGCACTCTCCCCTAAGATACCAAGGTGAGTTCGGGAGATGAGCCACGCTAGGCTAACTGCATGGAGGCAAAAAGATGATTTGATCAGACTGCGTTCACTGTTTTTTCCCGAAGACAGAGCTCCTACATCCACAGAGATAGCAGATCTGAAGAGCTTACACGAAGGCCTACAAACAGTGCATTTGTACGCATCCAGATCTAAAATACCACACACTTTGCAGTCGACTGCCCATTTGTTTTCAGTGATTCTGAAACGTGATGATGAGGACACGTTCAGACTTTCATCCTCCATGGCTTTGATCAGATTCGTCAACGGACTTTTAGATCCGGGCCAACAGAGTCAATATGCTATTCCGCTTCAACTATTGGCCAAAAAGGTGGGCCTTCCCACGCTCTTTGTAGAATTCAGACATTCAGCTACTCATGAGGGCTTACCTTCGCTCGAAATGTGCGAGTATTGTCTGCTTTCGGCTCTTGAGTGGATCTACTTCAACTACTGGAAGGGGATTGGACAGAAAGCTGAACAAGATGAAGAAAGTGAAGAGCAACAGGACAAGGAACGGGATGAGCTCTTTCAGCTTTGGAACAAGTACAGAAGAGTGAGGAGAAGGGATTTGAACAAGACCATAAAGTACGGCGATACTACAGAGATCGGGAAGGAATACTGGGATTGTGTTCTTACATTGCAAAGCAAGCTCTCTATTGAATATGAGTGGTGCAAACTGAGTTACGAGACGATGGTGACGAAATTGATCTCGAAAAAGGCATCATTTGAGCAGTTGAAGCAGCTATACGAGCCCACGATTGATCAATTCTTGAGACAGTATGAAGAGGAGTTCGCCCTGACTCTGTTAGAACAGCTTTTGAGCGTTCATCACCTGTACTCAAATAGCAAAGTGTTAGGTGACAAAGAGCAGATATCTGGTGCAGAAGGGAAACACACAAAGAAATGGATCGAATGGCTGGTTCTGGAAAAATTCTTGCACGATGAAAGGGTGAACACTCTGGAGATGGTGAACCTTTTCGGCCAGCGACCAGACCAGTTTACACTGGATCTTTTGAAAAAGGTGAAAAGTAAGTCCAAAGGGAAAGCACAAGAAATGATTCAGTCTCGTATATCATCCCTACAGAGCCTTTCAAAGGATTCCAAGATTAAAAGATTTACAAGTGTGGATGATATTTTAGGCGATCTCGAGGGATTGAAGAAAAGGAGGCTGAATGTTGAGCAGGATGAGCTGCCAGTTAAAATCTTTGAGAGACCTGTTGAATGGGAACCAAAGCCGTTTGGTCTACTTTGATATGATACTTACGAGAGTCGAGTAGGATTTTTATTAGACTATAACGTACATAAGAGAGAGGAAGACACAAGAGGAATATCAATCAGACATCCTAGGAAGGTCGATAAGCGGTCACTGGCTTACTCGAAGGGTTCTAAGTGTAAGCTACCGAGGAAACTGCGAATGTTAAGGTTGTTTTCATCACTTTGAAAATTCCTCAAGTTCGCCCTCTCATCAAATGTTGTTATAACACAACACGATCTCTAGTCCTCTCTGTTTCCAGTTAGTAATTTGTCTTGATCGATACCTTTGAGACATCTTGCAAAGAGGGCATAAGAATCAGAAGTGTTTGGTTACTGGCAAGTAAAAAGTCAAAAAACCCGTATCGGACTCAGTGTAAACACCGTATCCACGGAATTGAATGACGTGTTAGCATCCCATGTCGTCATGGTCGAAGTCGGACTGGGAAAGAAGGAACAACGTTATCATCAAATGAATGCTTTCTTTGGTGGATTGTCTTGAGGTAGTTCACAATAACGTACAGAGATTGGTGCAATACTAGTCTGTCCTTACATTGAAGAGCATCACCAATGAAGGCACCAAAGAACCAAATGGCCCTTTGATTCTTTGTTCGAGCGAACAAGTGAAGAGGAGACTAAAGCAAAAAAAAATTTGCCCAAAAAGAAATAGTACGTGGTGTTTGGATGTAGATTGCCATCGAATTTGTTCGCGCGCCATATACGTGCCCCTGAGCTTAGGGCAACCGGGAGAAGTTCAAAATATATCCTTCTTCAGAATAGTAGTTGTAGCCACTGACGGCTTTCTGCGTTGCGAACCGAACACGTCAAGCCACTTTGTGCACGGATGCTAATCAAAAGCCAAGAGTGAGTTCAAAGATGGCCACGGCATGTATTACGTCGCAGGAGTGATCGCTAGTTCAATGTTTACCATGGGTTCAAGGCAGTCTTGAAAGGGTGGGGAAACGGACAGTACTATTACGAAGAGATTGCAATGGCTTAGGTCTGATGCTTGAAGTTTATCGAAGGGTGTCACCCCGTAACGACTGTCTTGCACATTGAAGATACAGGAGCGGGAGCTAGAAATGCTCAGCGTTCAGAAGCTCCTAATTGACAATTCCTTTCTTTCTGATCAACAGATTACTTAGAGCAGAGCACCTGAAACGAGGCATGTGACTTTTTTAACATTGAATGGTGAATATTGTACGTTGGGGGAGAAAATAACCCAGACACCAAATGTTAATCATCAAGGACAGGTGATACAGTAATCATCCTACTGAAGCATCGGTCCAAAAGTTTGGGATGTCACGACGCGGAATTATTGTTGACAGAGAACTTTCACAGAGCTCTCATAATGGTATAAACTCCACCCTTCTCATTGAGAAAATTGTGAGGGAGCGGGTTTTCGATTCGCTTTACTACAAGCAATTCTGTTTCACAGTCAATGCCGCAACAATACTGGATCGAGCCATAGAGCTGACGTGTGTAGGCAGCCTTGAGCAATCTGGGAGGCCTTTACCATTTCTTTGCCTACTGGTCAAGCTAATTCAACTGTCACCGCCACGAGAGGTGATTGACTTTTATGTTGAGCAGCCTCGGTTCAAATATTTGAAGGTCCTGGGCCTACTCTACCTAAGAATCGTCTACAGAGATCTTGGAGCTCTGGAGCCGCATCTTCAAGACTACAGAAAATTGAGATTATGGGAGCACGGCGAGTGGCAACTGAGTTTTGTGGATGAAGTCGTGGACCGGCTCATGGTTGACGAGTATTTCATTGGATTACGTCTTACATATATGGCGCGTGAAGACTGAACCTACTGGGTTCTTATGATAATGTACATTGAATGAGTCATGATAAGGATCGTAATTAGCTTATATGGCCCTCTTAACCCGCTTGCTCGCTTGCGGTTCTGGGTCCATTTTTCTCTTTTTGTCGTTCAGCGCCACGCTGCCAGAGTCTTGAAGTAGCATATCTAGATTGATAGCATCAGGTAGTACAACCTGACGCACGTTGTTGCCTCTGATGTTGATAAAGTCAACAGCTATTGGGTCCCTATGTCTGATGGTCATCTTAACCTTTTTGAGAGTGATGTTCATGGCCGGTGAGACTGTGACGATGGAGCCTTGCACAACAGTGCCATTTTTCAGCTCGACCTGCACCGTCTCATTTGTGAGCTTCATCAAGAACCGTACGAGCTTCATCCTCCAGACGGTTGTTGCTTCGCTGTAGTGACTCTAAAGCTGTTTACAAGTTTCCGCTCTGGAGCGAGCTGAAACTTTCAATGGTGTCCGGATGTATTTGCTCTTTGTCGCGAATTCGCTTGATGCGCGCCGCGATGCCTTTCCCAGCAAATCGTTGGGTGTTGAGCTTCAGAGGGACAACAAGGAAAGATCCAATCACCTTTAAGTAGCGATTAAACGATGGCGTCGATCACTGCTAAGTCGCGCTCTAAGTCTTTGAAGAGCGAGGTGTTTGAGGATGTCGTTTCTTACGAGCAATTCCTCGAACAGGTCTCAAAACGCAACGGTCTATCCAAGTATCGCATTCGCATCACTACCGCTGACAAGAAGCCCATCTCCACCACATCCGACCTGCTCAATGCCGGTGAAGTGCAACTGAAGGATCTCGGTCCACAGATCGGGTGGAGAACAGTCTACTTGATCGAGTACTTTGGTCCTCTCCTCGCGCACTACCTGGCTTATCAGGCCTTTGGTTCACCTAAGCAGTATGAGCTGCTGTGGAAGATGCAGCTATTCCACTATGCGAAGCGTGAGTTTGAGAACGTCTTTGTTCACAAGTTCTCATCGTCCACTATGCCACTGTTCAACTTATTCAAGAACTGTGGGCACTACTGGGTGCTTGGGTCCTCGTTGGCTCTGATGTACGGAGGCATCGGCAACTTCGATGTGCCTAATTACGTACCAAACACACAGGTGCTTTTTGCCCTGTGGTGCATATGCCAGTTCTTCAACGGTGTGTCTCATATCCAGCTGCGTCTGCTTGGTGATAAGAGTATCAGAATGGGTAAAGGTCGCAAGGCTCCAGCTGGTGGTTTCTTTGAGATCTTCATAGCACCAAACTATACATTTGAGGTCTATGGGTGGATAATGGTGCTTTTGATGAGACCAAACGTGTTTTCGCTTTTGTTCATCACTGTTGGCGCAGTTCAGATGTACTTCTGGGCGATGAAGAAGAACCGCAAATATGGTCTGCGCAAGGCATTCCTCATACCCTTTGTGCTGTGAGCGGAAGTCTGTACCGAGAAGCGGGCAACGGAAGCCAGAGGTAATCAAGTCTCAAATCTAAAACAAGGTTTGCTTTAGCAAGCGATCTGTGCGCAATGTAGATGTAGAAGTAGTGGTGAAGGGCAAGTGGCGAAAGGGTGTGCCAAATACGTGCACCAACCGTTCCGTTCCGCCATTTGGCGCGCGGACCCTTGCGCCAAGTTTCCGGATTAGGCATAAAGCACAGTGACGTCGGTGCAGTTTGACGTAATTGGCGCGAAAAGGAAGGCTGTAGAATCCTCTGACGTCATGGCCTACAAGAGCATATATAAGGCCATACCTGCCAGGCGGGTACATCATTCCTACATTTAGTACAATAAGAAGCTCAATTATAGTTTCACTATAATCTTCAGTACATCACACCTATGAGCTTTGATAAGATGAGTCAGGAAACATCCACCAAGACGACGCCCGCGGCCTCGCCCGCCATCCCGAAGACTGCGTCGTCTTCGTATCTCAACAATGATGGCATCGACGAGCTGAAACCCCTCACGAGAAAGAACCGAGTTTCTTCGTTGTCTCTCTCTGACCAGTGGGGCGGTTCAATGTCGAAGTTGTCGTCTGCAAAGAATTCTCACAAGGACCTCACTGCCTTGACGCCACTCTCCAAGCGCGGTGGATCCAGCACACAATTGAGTCGCTCAGGGTCGATTCGCCACAAGAAGACGGTGATTGACCACCAGCGTGTCGCTTCGTACGCCTTTGCCTTTGACATTGATGGTGTCATCGTGAGAGGCCCTGAGACCATTCCTGAGGCTCGCGATGCCCTCAGAATGCTCAATGGCGAAAACGAGTACCACATCAAGGTGCCTTACATTTTTGTTACCAACGGTGGTGGCCGTTCAGAGGCTGCCAGATGTAAGGAGCTCTCAGACAGACTTGGTGTGGAGGTTACCGAGGACCAGGTGATCCAGGGCCACACACCTATGAAGGACCTTGTTGACGTGCACAAGACTGTGCTTGTCGTTGGCGGTGTTGGCGACGCATGCAGAAAGGTTGCAGAGGAGTACGGATTCGAGAAGGTTGTTACTCCTCTTGATATCATGAAGTGGAACCCATCGGTTTCTCCATACCATAAGCTCACCGAGGAGGAGCTCGCTGTTGCCCGTGACATTGACTTCTCGCAAATCTCCATCGATGCCATTCTTGTCTTTGCAGACTCGAGAAACTGGGCTGCCGACCAGCAGATCATTCTCGAGCTGCTTCTTTCCAAGAACGGTGTCATGGGCACTGTTTCTGAGACATTTGATGAGGGTCCAGGCATCTACTTTGCACACTCGGACTTTATCTGGGCTACCGACTACAAGCTGTCGAGATACGGAATGGGTGCCTTGCAGGTTTCTATTGCCGCTTTGTACAGAGAGCACACTGGTATGGAGTTGCAGGTGACCCGTTTCGGTAAGCCACAAAGGGGTACTTTCAGATACGCAAACAAGGTGTTGACCCACTGGCGTAAAGATGTGCTGGAGCAGCACGTGGAGAAGCTCGAGGGTAAGGGCAATTCTGTCTTTTCAGACTCCGAGTCCGAGGAGTCCGATTCTGAAGACGAGCCATTGACTGTGCAGAAGCTGTCACAGTTGACATTGGACCTGCCCCCAGCGTCCACCGTGTACTTTGTTGGTGACACGCCCGAGTCGGATATCCGTTTCGCCAACTCGCACGATACATCTTGGCACTCTATCCTTGTCAAGACTGGTGTGTACAAGGAGGGCACCGTGCCTAAGTACAAGCCTAAGCACACATGTGACAATGTGCTTGATGCTGTGAAGTATGCCATTGAGAGAGAGCATCAGAAGGAGTTGGAGGAGTGGAACAGCGGTGCCATCGACGTGCCTGTGGTATTAGATGAGACTGTTGTGGAACAGAAGGCGTAATGAGCTGAGCTCAAAACGTTGCACTGGAGTATTGATTTCTGGGTATAGAATACATACAAGTTGAAAGATTGTAGATTGACACAAATTGCGCTTTTACTTAAATATCTGGCTAGAAGGATAGCTTTTTGACAGCGCCCAAGGTTTGCTCCGTAAATGTTACAGAGGTTATGCTAAACACCATTCCCATTAGTGTATGGCTTCGTACGCCCGTCACTCAATACCGCCATCGTCTCCTCCCACTTCTCAACCTCCACTACTTTACCTCTCCATCTCAGAGCGTCGAGTTGCTCAGCCTTCTCCTGACCCTCCGCCTCTATTATACTGAGGATAACCTTGTTGATTGTCAGAACGAGCTCGTTTTCAGTCATGATACGTTGGAGAGACTCTTTGAGACCTTCAATCTCCACACCCTCAGGAATCCGTCTCATGACCGAGACATCGAAAAGCGTTCCTGTGTGCTGCAAAAGAGCCTTGATGAAGTTAGGCTTGGATAGTCCATTGTCTAGGAACATCTCCCACAATTTGTCATCATTGTGGGCTCTCGCAAAGTCAATCGCCATCTCAGGATCGTCAAGCTTGTCGACAATAAGGAACATGGCCTCAGAGGTTCGTCCCACGCGCCCAAGCAGATAGACTAGCTCAGGATAGAGAGATCTCTCTTGTGTGATCTCCAAGGCCTTCTCCATATCATAGTTTTGACCCTTACGCAGAAACGCCAGTAGATTTCCCGGCGCATACTCCACGTATAGCCCAATCAGCGTAGTCTCATACTGTTCTGCCATGAGCGCATCCACCGCAGCCAACTTTTGAAGATAAAGGAAAGAAATAACACCAAGCCCAGAGTCATTAAGAGTTTTGACCAAGGTGTCAGGGATTTGGTGTCTTTGGTCAACGAGAAGAGCGATTGTGGGTTCCATTTTATCACCCAGAATGCTTAGAGGTGCCTGTTCGAGCTCCTCCTCTGAGATGGTAGCTTTGATGACGGACGGCATGTCACTGATGAAGCGGGGAATGAGATTGTGCTTAGCGAGCAGATCGATGGTGTTCGGATCCTTCAGCTCAATCAAATGTGGCACAGCCTTCAGTGGGAGGTCGGTTCGAATATAGAGATTGGCCAGGGCCCGGCGGAGCAAATTGCTTGGTTCAACTTCAAGTCTCAGCTCCACCAATTGCTCAATATGTTCGTAGCCGTAGTATATGGGATCCCACACCCCAGTGTAGTACAAAAATGCTTCGTGATCGTTGTCCAGGAAAAACTCCAAACACCTGTTGAAGATATCCTGTGGCAGTTCCACAGGTCCGGTGGGCAAAATGGATGCCAGCAACTTTACTCGATTGGCATGAATATAGATCCAGCACCATTGCTCCCACTTCTCCAGCGCAAAATCGCCACTTGCTCTAGCAAGAACTTCCCGTAAAAAGGCAGTTGCCTGGTCCCAACTTTGCTCAGCAAGGTACCTCTGGACCTGCCTTACACCAATTTCCACCCGGTCTTCGACCGATATCACATGCTCGCTCATCTCCCAAGCTTGTAGATAACGACCTTTCTCAACGTACCAGGCGTAGCGTTCAGCGAGACTCAGCTCCTCTGCAATGGCTCCGTCTGTGGAACAAACGATGTACATCTTTCCCAGGAGCTGCCCCAGGTGAATATCATTAACACGAAGACTCCTGTAGTCACGCAGGACAATCTCATCCGAGCTCTCCTCGTGTGTTACTGAATCAATCATCCGTAGTTCGGGAGGAGAAGAAATTCTCCCAACAGAGTCCACACTCAGAACCACAATGTCACCGTTGAGTGTGCCAACGCCGGCAATGACGCCATCCACTGAAAATCGGGACTCGACACTTACGTGAGCCTCTGGCCTTACGAAGGAGCTCATAGCCGAGCCGAAACCGGCACGTTCCACGCCACTTTCGATCCGCAACTGCAAAATCTCACTTCTCCAGCCCAAGAGCATCTGGTTGCTCTCAGGCAGACACACACGTGGCCAGCACACCTCAGCAGGCACAGAAGCACTCATCTCAATGCGGTGAACAATACTGTCTGTACGCAAATCCCAAAAGGTTATACCCCCATCACTGAACCACACGAGAATTGAACCAACAATCTCGAGCCGTACCACAGGCCCAGGCTCCTCTGCCAGGATGCGCTCTGTACGGGACCCCATCCAGTTCGTGCGACTCTCCACAACGAGACCACTTTTCGTACTGTATATGAAGGAGCGAGTCTCGCGATACTCCCGATTCAGCACAACGCTGTATATGGGGGTCTTGAGGTCGTATGCCGTTGTAGAGCTCGCATTGTGCAGCTCTGAGAGACTCGCTATGAGCACCGTTCCGTCCATTGAGGCCGCAGCGACGTGTTGTCCATCACAATGAGCAGATAGAAGTGGCGACTTACGCGCCCGTAGAGTCCCAAGAGGTCTGAGGGATGGGTCAGTGATGTGCAACAGCCCGGAAGATGTACCGAAACACAGGCACCACTCGGAGATGAGAATGGCCGATACAGGCTCGCGATCAAAGAAGGTACGAGGAAGCTGAGTGAGACGAGTATACTTCAGGGTTGGAGGCTCATCGTCATCGTCGTCTTCATCGTCTTCATCGTCTTCATCGTCTTCATCGTCATCGTCGTCATCGTCGTCATCGTCGTCATCGTCGTCATCGTCTTCATCTTCATCGTCTTCTTTATCTTCTTTGTCCTCGACATCGTCGTCACTGAGGCTTTCCGACTGCCTTACATCGTTACCACGATTGTCCTCCTTGGTGGCACCATCTACAACTCCATGATCTTGCTTAGTGCTGGTCTCAGGGGACTTGCTCATGGGATCCTCTGATTCGGAACTGATAGAACCAGCATCGCCAACATCACCCGTAGTGCCAGCACTCATCTGGGGATAGCGCTTGTGTGCTCTTGATAAACGGTTGTTGATGTAGAGGGCTAGTACAATCGGATGTCCGGGTGTGTCAAGCGTTGCGCGCAACACAAGCAAAGTGATCATGGGTACTTTACCTCAACAGAGTCTAAAGTTGAGGCTTCTCCTCTACAGAATGAAAAGGATGTAAACCAGATTGAACCGTGTGCTGTATGGGGGCCGTAACTACTGATCTGGTACCTGGAATTCAGGCAGTACGTGCCCAGAAAGCCATCCGAGATTATACCCGTGGAGATCATCTGTTCTAAATCTTCGAAAATCATCAAGTGGAAGGACAGACAATAGAGCAGTCTGCTTTACTCAGCCCGATTGTCTATTGTTGGCTATTGCACTGGCTATTCACGCTCGAAAGCCCAGATTCTCTGGCGGAACAAACCAAAAAAAGGCAAGATCCAATCACAGCATAACTCAGTGATTGGAATCCTTAAACTCCTATTAGCAGCACATATGTTTGTTAATTATAATGGAGACCGTCGCCTGTGGCAGAAAAGTGGCAGAAAACGCTCGGCCGAAATCTGGCGTATTCGCGGAGAAATGTCGGCAAGCCCCTTGTAAGCCGTGCTGAGGTGATGCACAATCTTGGTTCATGCTTGGAAAATTACAGGAAAGCATTTGGAAGATCCTCGCAGAAGGGGATGAAGCCAGGTGCTTTTTTTAAGCCATGATGTGGGGCCCAATCTCACGGGATTAGCTGGATTGCAGGCTTTTGCACACCGCGCCCGCCATCTTCGCCACTTTCAAACCGACCTCCCTAAGTTGAACTCGAGGATGTTTGTGTCTAGGATTCTCACACGAAAGACAGCGAGATTTGCAGCGAGTCGTACGTTCTCCTCGGTGAGGCTTCAGCACCGTGGCGTGGTTCGTAGGGGCGTGCTGGCATCTGTCGCTACTTTGTCGCTCTTGGCTCTTTCAGGAAGCGCACTGGCCCTCGACAACGGTCCTGCCTTCCCAGACTCGGTCGCTGTGGACAAGGCAGTTGACCCGTTGCCCCGCAAGTTGAAGCTCACGACTTCTTACGAGCTGCTTGGCTTCGGAACCCGTGCAGTAACGTTCCTCAGTTTCAAGGTATACGCACTCGGCATCTATGTGGCCACTGAGGACTTGCACAAGATCCCTGAAGTGCTGGATTCCAACTACATGTCACAAGCATTCATTGACACGGACAAGGAGAAGTCTCACAGAGAGAATGTGCTGGCTGCATTGAAGGACGGCAACAAGTCACCTGTCGTCGTGGCCAACCTCTTGGACTCTGAGATTCGACTCGTTGCTCGTATATCGCCCATCAGAAACACGGACTTTGGTCACCTGAAGGACGGACTTGTGAAGTCGATCTTGGCTGCCAAGTCACAAGATGAAAGTCTGAGTGCGGGACTTCAGGAGCTCAAGGAGGCCTTCACGAGACGTGGCTCTGTACCTAAGAACCACAATCTGATACTTGAAAGGCTCACCTCAGGTGAACTCCAGATGTACTACGAAAACACCTCTACGGGTGAGCTTGCTGAGCTCGGCAGAGTGCGGTCACCGATTGTGTCCAAGCTCGTGTTCTTGCAGTACATCTCAAGTGGATTGAGCCCTAGTACCAAGGAGTCGTGTGTGGAGCGCATTGCACAGCTAGTATGACTGTGTCCGTGTACATACTGAAAATTGACCTGGCATCTACATTAGTGTTTCTCAACATAGAATATCATTTAAGAATATAACAAAATCAAACATCTAGACAGCTCTCTTGAGCGAAGGCTCGAATGGCATGAGTGCCGAGAGAATGGCGAGACAGCCGACAATAGCACCACAGACCCAGATAGGAACGGAAGAGCCAGACTCAGCACCAAAGTAGTACACAACTGGAGCGAAAGCACCAAAGATTCTGCAAACGACAAGAGCCAAACCGACACCAGTGCCTCTGGCCTTTGTTGGGAAAATCTCTGGGGTGTAAGCGTAAAGCGTAGCGTAGTAGGCGTTGACAAAGAAGTAGGTCGCAGCACCGAAGCCAGCATCCTGAGATGGAGTTCTGGCGGTTGTGTAACCGAAGAAGATGGCCATCGAGGCAATAGCACCAAAGATCATAGATCCTCTTCTTCCAACAGTGATGTTCTTACCGAAAGCCTTGAAACGAATGAGGATGATGAAGCCTGCCATGATTGGACCAAAGATGCCCACAAAGTTGGCGATAGTGGCGTTTCTGTATGTAAGGTAAGGGGTGGAACCAGTGTCACCACCGTGAGAAGCGATGAAAATGTAGAGGAAGTTGTAGAATGTGGAGTACGAGATACCGATGAAACCCCAAGAAAGGAACACAAGGAAGGTAGATCTAGCCACAATAGGAGACTGCCACAGAATCTTCATGTTGGTCTTCATCACACGCAACAGAGCCTTGAGACTGTAACCGTCTCTCTCTGGAATGAAGTAGTCGTCGTTGATGTCACCAACAGCTCTGAGCTTCTCAGCAGTAAGAGTGAATGGTCTGTTGTACTTGTCGGCAATCTTCTTGAGCACCTCAACAGCCTCCTCATCCTTACCGACGGAAACAAGGTACTTTGGAGTCTCGTCCATCTTCAAAACGAAAACACGGACAAGGGCAGCAAACATACAGATACCAGAGTTGGTGTACCACACATATCTCCAGCCTCTGTTAATGCTAGAAGGACAGTAGTCAGGCGAGGCACATGAGTGGTTTGGAATGAAAGCCCAAGAAAGTAAGGCAGCCACTGTCTGACCAACACCCCAGAACATGGCCATAGTGGTGTTCAAGTACTGGTACTTGGAAGGAAGGTACTCAAGGAAAACGGAAACATCGGTAGCGATGTTACCACCGGCAGCAGCAGCAGAGAGGAACATGAAAATACAGTACATGGCGTAGGAGTCAGTGCCACCGGCAAAGAAACCAAAGATGGAGGTGAGGAAAACAGAAGTGTTGAAGACAACCTTACGGCCAATCAAGTCACAGCCCATACCAAAGATGATGGAGCCTGTGATAAGACCGGCGTAGAAGATTTCATTAGACACAGGGAAACCAGTTCCCGTGCGCATCTGGTACTCAACGTAAGTTCTCACACCGGACTGGATCATCTCCATCTGAGAGTCGATGGAGTAACCGAAACCAGCAATGCAGAAGAGCTTGGCGTGGTGCCAGGTGAAGCCCATCTCGTCGATGGCATTGTTCACCATGTGAATCTTCTGCGCCAGCACAGCATCGTTCGACTCGGCCTCGCTGAGGTCTGCCATCTTTTCCTGCTGGAGACCTGTCTCCAGCGAGGACTGTGTGTCCATGATCATAGGTTCCTGAACTTTCTTCTCGTCGTCGCTCATGATGACTTAAAGAACTGTGTTAATTCATCTCATCGGGGGATCTCCGTTCCTTTATACTGCAGCAGCAGACTATCTCACTACAGGACGCACCTCCAAGCAGTGAAAAGCGGTTCAAGCACGCAGACGTCACCGATAGCGGGCTGCCCATCGCTTGGGACAAATCAAAATGTAGGGTCAGAAAGACCCGGGCAGACCAGCTAGCAAGATAGAGATCCTCGCAAGCCTTATCGTATCGAGATGCTGTCTATTTCAGTCTTGCTGCGCTACGTTCTCGCCTGATTGTGTACTCTGGACGGAGAGGTGGGCCTTATCCGACGGTTATCAGCGAGCCTGGAACCACTATTCAGTGTGTAGCGTATACCGCAGGCCTTGGCCGCACTGTTTCGCCTGCAGAAAACGGTCTCTTAAGACTTCCGTCCGAGGAAGAGATAGCACAAGAGTGGCAGATAGAGTGGTTGCAAGATCACGAACTCTGGGGGACGTTGAGGGCTTACAATGGACGTTCACTCATCTCACACTGATTACTCTTGATTAGATCCCGACTACAGAGTTGACCTAAGGGTTTCTTTTGGCGCTGCGCTGCGCTTTTAGTTCCTATCGTTAACGGGCCGGTTGAATGTGTTTGACAGCTTCCAGTACCCCCTGACCCAACCCCCAGCGACTCCTCAAACTCAGGAGCAAGGGCATCTAGGTCGCTAAAGAGATCAGCGTGCCACCCACTAGACTCGTAAACAAAGGCACGTAATGCTATACTACGCCTTTGTCGTGATGCGTCGTTGCTCGTCTGGACTTGACCGTTTGGGAGCCCATCTGTCGGAGCGGCGTATGGAGTTTCCCGACGGAATTTTAATTTCTTTTTCGCATCTTTGTCCGCATCTGTCTTGGCTGGTCTGTTGTCCAGAGACAAGACACAAAGAGGGGACCCAAAGCGCAAAGATTGGACCGAAGATCTCACCGTTCTTCTCTCGCTTACCAGTGCAGAATCCAGAGGCCTCTTGCCCCCTTGAGGGCTGTCCAAACTGTCACAAACGCGCACAGTTTGTTATGCGAGCGCGATTCGGGGTCCACCAAACGCTAGTGACGTAGTTGAGCTTTCCACCTGCTTCAACCACGCCAGTTTAGTGACTCAGGGTCAATAGGAATGATTAAAAAAGCAAATCACGAGCGTCGACGGTTTTTAGGGCTTCGAACAGTAGTCTTGTGTCAAATCGCTAAACACGATCTACAACAGTTCTTTATCAGCTGCTCAGGAACGTCAGCAGCTCGTAAAAGTTGCTTGAATGGCTTCGCCGTCCCCGATATGGCAAAGCGATCCCACTAGAGTAGAAAACGAATATGACATTTGCAAGCGATGGGAGGTGGCGGAAACCGTTGCCAGAAGCATCAGCCCTTCCCAAAGGGGAAACTCCCGCTCGCTCAGCGCTACCCTCATCGTCGGGGCTCCGGTGATACCCGCGCTTGTCCCATGTCCGCATCTCAGCTTGTCCCATTTGTCCCCACGCGCTTTTGTCCGGACATGCTCATCGCCCTCTGCCTTGTACAGTGGAGAGACACTAGTTAAGGATCCACTTGCACTTGCTGGCAATTCTGGAGCATTAACATGGCATTCAACGTCAGAAACACCAACCCGAGGGCCATCACTTCAGTGCTCGAGCCTAGCTCGCTAGCATACGAGGTGGTGAAGCTTCAGAACATTCGCATCCCAATGAAGGATGGCATCACCCTTCAGGCACACATGTGGATTCCTAAAGAAGCCTGGGAGGGCAAGAAACAGGTTGGTACCTTGATCGAGTACATCCCATACCGTACAGACGTGACAATCCAAAGAGATTCCATCAGACATCCCTTCTACGCAGGCAACGGCCTGGCCTCGATGCGTATTGACATGAGAGGCGCCTCCGCATCGGATGGCGTTCTCGAGGATGAGTACCTCAAGATTGAGCAAGACGATGCTTTGGATGCCTTTGACTGGATTGTTAGACAGGGATGGTCGAATGGAAACATCGCCATGTTTGGTAAGTCCTGGGCGGGCTTCAACGGGCTTCAGATCGCTGCTAGACAGCATCCGGCATTGAAGACCATCATCACGCTGATGTCGACAGATGATCGTTACTCGGATGATGTTCATTACAGAGGAGGGTGTATGCTAGCCTCCGACATGCTTTGGTGGGGATCCACGATGGCTGTGTACGCACCAAGACCACAAGACCCTAAGGTGGTAGGAGCATCGTGGAAGAGCAACTGGATGGAGAGACTCAACGCAGAGCCGATGGTGAAGAACTGGGTGGAGCACCAGACAAGAGACGAGTACTGGAAGCATGGCTCTATTTGCGAGGACTACTCGAAAGTAGACATCCCAGTGCTTGCAATTGGCGGCTGGAGAGACGGCTACACTTCTGCTGTATTCAGAATGGTGGAGAAGCTGCCACACAAGGAGACAGCAGGTATGGTGGGGCCTTGGGTACACGAGTTCCCTGAAATGGCGGAGCCAGCGCCAAAGATCGGCTACCAGCAGCTGTCTCTCAAGTGGTTCCAGAAGTACCTCGAGCCAGAGGTCAAGGAGCACCAAGAGTTTTCGCTCCCAAGACTCACTGCTTACGTGCAGGACCCAGCTCCGATTCAGGAATCTTACACCTATAGAGAGGGTAAGTGGGTTTCGATTGACGAGCCTAGCAACAAGAAGTGGACCTCGCTCTTCTTGGGTGACGGTACTCTTGTGAAGGAGGCTACAACCACTGATGTTGAAGTCAGTGGTATCCTTTCCCATGGCCTATTCCGCGGTACTTACTGCCCATTCGGCTTCCGCGGCGACTTCCCAGCAGACCAAAGAGTTGAAGATGGCAAGTGTGTCAACTTCGATTCCACTGTGTTCACAGAAGCTGTGGAGCTTCTTGGTGAGCCTGTGGTGAAGTTCACGCTTGAATCCGACAAGAAGTTTGCCAACTTGTCTGTGAAGCTTGAGGACATTTACCCAGACAACGGCGAGCATGTGCTCATTTCTTGGGGTCAGTTGAACCTCACACACAGAGACTCGCACGAGTTCCCAGAGTGGCTCGAGCCGGGCAAGAAGTACGATGTAGAGGTGAAGCTTGACGTTCTCGGAGTCAAGATCGAGCCAGGCCACAAGCTGAGGGTGGCACTCTCCACTGCCGATTGGCCACAGAACTGGCCAACGCCAGAGATTCCAACTGTCAAGATCCACAAGGGAGAGCTCGTTCTCCCTCTTGTTAACAGCGAGATCCAGGTGGCACCACCGTCGTTTGAGCAGGCCACTATTATGAAGGGTCTTGAGACGGAGATCATCAAGCCTTATGACAGAGTTAAGACCACTGCGTACGACTACTCGAAGGACGAGTGGACGCTTTGCGATGTTCAAGACTCTGGCGTTGTGAGAATGCCACAATACGAGGAGCTATCGGGAATTTACCACGGCTCATGGAACAAGAACATATTCAAGATCAAGCCTGATGACCCACTCTCTGCCGAAAATGTCAACGAGTGGACCTACGACATGGGTAGAGAGGAGGACGACTGGCGCATCAAGCTCGACAGCAAGTCATCCATCACAGCGGACGCGGAGAACTTCTATCTCAAGGTGCACAACAAGGCCTTTGAGAACGACATCAAGGTCTTTGACAAGTTGTGGGAGTGGACCATCAAGCGTAAGTTTGTCTAATAAATTGACCCCCCTGTACTAGCGATTGTAGAGTAGCGCGAAATGCGAAAGGTAAACAATCCGCCATCACTACAATTTAGGTGCAAGATCGGCCATGTCGGATTCGTGGCAGGACCTACCGGAGGAAAGCGCTGACCAGAACGAGTTTGTGGAGCCGGATCCGAATGCGGAGTTTGCTAAGGGTGAGTATCAGTAGCAAGGGTCCAGACTAACGGAAGGCATCAGAGAGGTTGAAGACCTGGGACTCGTGGACATTGGAGCCCTTGGATCATGGTCCGTATCGTCGTACAAGCATGGTTGTGGGATTCGGGAGCTTCGGGAAGACACTGCAAGCACGTTCTGGCAGTCTGATGGCACACAACCACATCACCTGAACATCCACTTCTCGAAGCGCGTGACGGTATCGCGCATCTCCTTCTTCACAGACTTCTCACTGGATGAGTCCTACACGCCTTCCAAGATTGTCATCATGTCAGGGAACGGATTTCACGACCTGGTGGAAGTCCTAACGATAGAGCTGGAGCAGCCCTCAGGATGGACACACGTACTGCTGGACGACCTGGACGAGTTCAGAGAGGGGCTCAAGACCTTTTTAATTCACATCCGCATAGCTCTGAATCACCAGCATGGCAAGGACACGCATCTGCGGTCCCTCAAGATCTACTCGCCCCAGACAGCGTACTCGCTGGATTCGAGCGTTCTGGGGCCCTTCACAAGCAGGAAGCTGCTAGCAGAGTCGACAATACGGTAGCTTTCTTACACCGTGTAGCTCCAGAATGGAGAGGTGCCTCTAGAATTTAGGCCGATGCGCGTGGTGTGCGGGTGCTGCGGAATCCCGGATAAAACAATGGCCGCACTTCAAAGCAACAACTCACCGCATGGAGACAAAGTACCGCAAGACGTTGCAGTCTGTGGCGTGTACGTTTTGCCGGCAGCGGAAGCGCCGGTGTAACGGGAAGAAGCCCTGCGCGATGTGTCTTAAGTACAACCGGGGGAGCTCTTGTGAGTACCGTGTGGAGGAAGATCGGCGCAAGTGGAAATTTGACTCTGCACACGTGGACTATCTCGAGCTCAAGGTGGATATGCTGGATCAACTGGCTGATAAGCTCGTGAGGAGCGATCCCGCCAGGGCCCGGCAAATAGTGGCTGCGATGCCCGAGAAGTGGCGTGTTAAGGTGTCGTCAGTCAAGGACACGGTGAGCCAAAGTACCGAGTCGGAGAAGCTTGCGAGCGGGCTCGCAGGCGAGGATGCACTCGAAGAGATGACGTCGATCAAGTGGCAAGTCAAGGAGAATGCGGATGGTACAAGCGAGTTCTACGGGCCCGTTTCGGGTCGTGAGCAAGTTGCAGAGATCAGGGACGAGGAGGCTACTTCTCTTTACTCTATTGAGACATTGCAGGGAATGCTGACACATGACCTGAGGACACGGTTATTGTCGTATTTTGCAACGTCATTTGCACAGCACTTCTACGGCTCGCAGTTGTGTTTGGAGGATGCGCGCCAGTGGAGTTTCCCTTCGGATGACGTTTCAAGGCAGCTAGTCCTATTGGCGATGTTTACGTATGGTGCAGTGTTTGAAGATGCAAAACTATCGAGCTCACTCTACCAAATGACGGAGCCACTCGTGATGGAGGCATCCCGTACGCCAGACGAAAACGTGTTAGAGGGACTCTTGATTCTGAGCTGCTACGAGATGGGGATGGGCGGAGACTCCACAGCCTGGGCGTACAATGCAATGGGATCGGCTTGTGCTCAGTACATGAAGCTCCATACACAGGACGGATCCCGCAAGCGGTGTGTTGCACTTTTCTGGTCGATGGTGTTGCAGGACCGTATCATCACCAGCGCGCTGGGCAGAGGGTGCCGGATCCAGTACTTCCGTGTCAAGACGCCATTTGTGGAGATACCCGTGAGTGTGGATATTACACAGGCTGTGTTTGCAGTGCACACGCAACTGTGGTTTACATTGGACCGATACATTGGGCAGATATACTCCAACCACGCCGGGTTTCTACACAGTTCGCACAGACTGGCCCTTATCAACGAGGGCACCACCAAGCTCGAGGCGATAAGGAAAAGTTTACCGGAGAGCCTACGGCTCAGCGCCGACACTACAGATAACCGCATCATCAGGCTACACCTCACCTTTTGTGTAACGCAGCTGCTTTTCCACAGAGCGTACATCAAGCAGCTACCTTTTAAGGTGTACCATACGATTTTGAGTGAGTGTGAGACTGCCGCTGGGCTTGTGGCGAGACTGCACGATGAGGAGATGCCGTACTTTTCATCGTATCTCATCTTTACGTGTGCCACGTTTGACCTTTTACTGCTAACGAGCAAAGGCCAGAGTGCAAACTACGTGGCAAACGTGGTTGCGAGGATTGAGACGTACGTGGCAGCGTTGCAGAAGATTGGCACGAGGTGGAAGAGAGCTGATAGAGACTTGATGGTTTTGTCGGGTCTCGCTGAGCGGTGGGTGGTTAATGTGCCTTGCCTGGCAACGATACCACAGAACGCCGTGGTACTGGAAGGGTTCGAGGGATTATTTGAAGGGCTCGGGGCCTACACTTTTACGTGATATATGATTAATATGGAAATCGTTACGAAAAATTTGGATCGTACGGCCCTGTGGGGACCCCCCACTCCGGTGCCGGCGGCAAATCCGGCGGAGCGCCCGGCGGCAGCGCCGGAGGCTCGAAAAGCACACCCGGGGTATGTGGCAGCGGCACAAACTGGCTTGTAGTGTAGTGCTGGAGCTGTGCAAAATTCGGGAGCACCCCACTGGCCACGGCAAACTGGTCAATGGGCAGCATTGGGGGTTGTGAGAAATGTGCTAGCGGCGGCGCAAAGATGGCAAAGTCGGTGAATTCCGGAAGGTCCTTGGGTGGAGACGTTTCTGGAGTGGTGTACTTTGTCTCCATATTGGTGAGGATGGTGCGGATCTTGGCTGCAATTGGCCAGAGGTCCATCGACTGGAGCAGCGCCTTGCACGCGTTGTAGTGCTTGATGGCGTGCTCCTTGTCAATGCCCTCGTACTGGGCCTCCGTAGTGTTGATGTACAGCAAAACAAATGCCACCGTCCCCACGAGCATTGGCAAGTGGTAGGGCAGGGATTCCGTCACGAGGCCACCATCTGCCGTCATCAGCGACACAATCTCGCCAGCGCGCATCGCCGCAGCCATTGTGGCGAGCCGTGTCGTCACCAGCGACTCTCGTACAAAGATCTTGTTGAGCTGTAGCACCACTGTGTGGTAGGTGAAGTTGAATACAAGCGACGAGAGCCTATCGCCCTTCTCAGGCACGGATCGCAGCAAGGGCGGCGACGAGGCGTAGAGGTCCGACAGCGCCTTGAGCGCAGTGCTCAGCACACGAATGCGGTTGCTGGTATCGCCAATGTCAAACTGTGAGGAGAAGATCTGGTCTGTGAAGCGGTCGTAAACGTACCACAGTCTGGCGATGCTGGCAAACGCGAGCTCAAACTCGTACCCTGGCGTGCCCGGCTCCCGCGTAATGTGGTACAGCAGACTCAGAATCGACTTGTAGTGGATGACACAGGGCACGTTGACAGCGCCCGTCACGATGCGGTCGTGTGTGCACACGGACCATAGCGTGGAGCTCACGAGCGGCGCCGCCAGAGAGTTGTACTGCTGGGTGTCTGGATGGTCATCCACCTCCGAGATGTGCAGCCCCATGTGCTGAGTCAGCGAGCACGCCAGTGCATCCAGCAGGTACGCCTGCGAGAGGTCGCCCTGGCCCTGCTCGTAGCACGAGAGCAGGTAGACTCCGGCAATGAGAGGGATCGTCACCTGTGACGAGCTCAGCACCGGCAGCATCATTGAGCGGGCCGCAGAGATGAACGCCTCCACGTGGGGCTTGCCCTCCTCTCCAGCGTAGACAGACGCCACTCCATACATGGCACTCAGCGTGAATCGCCAGATCGGATCGCTTTCGTCGTTGTACTCCCTGTGGAGCGCCGGCAGCAGGTCCACCAACAGCATCGAGTGCCGGGCAAAGTGCGTCTCAAAGAGCTCCAGCAAGTAGAGCCGGTACTCGTGCGATTGGAACGTCAGCGTCTCGTCGAGAGCCACGGGGTACGAGTCTGGAGCCAGTGGTGGCAGCTCCTTGGCCTCATCGAGGCGCATCGCCATCATCGCATCGTTGAGCGACTCCTCCAGCAGCTCATCTGCCGGTCCCGGGTCCGCCTGCACCGGCTCAGGCAGCAGCTCGGGCTCCGACTCGCTCAATGCCTGGAGCTGCTTCTGCACCGTCTCCGCGAGCGCCTCGTCCCCCTTGGCAAACTCCTCCAGCAAGTAGGTGAGCCCGGCAGCCTTGGTCTTGAGATAGTCGATGTAGTCTGTGTGGTACTTGCGGCGACGGCGGTCCGAGTCCGCCGAGTAGTGGCAGCTCTGGGCGTGCTTGATACACATTGAGCAGGGGTTCTTGCCGTTACACTGGCTGTTAGAGGTTGCTGGTGGGGGAACTTACCCGCCGCTTCTTATCGAGACACGCCACGCACGCACGCCTATCGTCCATAGCGGTCAGTGGCGCGGGTCCAGTCTTTACAAGCGATCAACGAGGTCCTGCTGCGATAGAGGCACCCACTAGCCATGTGGAGACGGTGGATCCGAGTTGTGGGCTTTGTGAGTGGCGTTATGGGGCGAGGGCCGGAACTCCGAGATAGGACGCTCGATGCGCACTTCCGGGGAAGACACCCTCCCCGCGCCTTCGAGATGGAAAACACCTCGACACCATCACAGCACCCAATGTCGCTGCTTAGCGTGGTGGAGCGGTGCGACAGCTACGCCGGCGGCAGTGCCTACGGGCTGTGGTCGCACTGTGGTGTACAGATTGGGCTCGTCACACACGCCGTTGCCGCTGCCTTGGCGGAGTTTGAAGCGTTTGTGGTGGACCACGCTAACCGCAGTGTAGCCATCGCACCTAATCTCGACACCCTCGAGCTGAGAACGGCTGCGATCCACTCAGCGGCGCAGGCTCTGCGTGAGAGAGACGTGTTTGAGACTCTGCGAGGCTGGCGTGACGAGCAGTACGTGGTGTACTGTCCCTCACACACTCCGTACGTGCTGGTGGAACGTGCCATGTGTCCTCTGCTTGGAGTGGTGATGTACGGTGTACACATCAATGGGTACGTGCGGAGCAAAGACGGGCTCAAGCTGTGGATCCCACGGCGGTCCCGCACAAAGCCCACGTTCCCAGGGATGCTGGACAACACGATTGCCGGTGGGATGGGGTACCCGTACGGGGTGTACGAAACGTGTGTCAAGGAGTCGTACGAGGAGGCGGGGGTCGGAAAGAGCTATGTGGATGCACACGCGAGGGCCGCTGGGGTGGTGAGCTACATCTACCAGAACGATGCGGAGGGCGGGCTTGTACAACCGGAGGTGGAGTACATCTACGACATGGAGTTTGACGAGGAGACGAGGCCTTTCCCCGTGGACCACGAGGCTGAGAACTTTACGCTCATGGGGCTCGAGCAGGTGCTGAGAGCGCTTGTTGCTGGAGAGTTTAAGCCCAACTGTGGAGTCGTTGTGGTGGACTTTCTGGTGAGGCACGGCCTCGTCACCGCGGAGAGTGAGGCCAATCTGTTGGAGATTACGCAGCGCACACACCGTGTGCTGCCTTTCCCCACGCGGTAGGCATAGGCTGGCGATAGCATACCATCATAGCCAGTTGCATAGCCAATCGCATAGCCGATTGGGTTGCCAGAGCTATAGCTATAGCCAATTGCATAGCCAATTGAGTAATCGTCACCAAAGCAAAGCCAGAGCCATAGCAAAGCCAGAGCCATAGCATAGCCGATTGAGTTGCCATAGCCATAACCAATTGAATAGCCAATTGAGTTGTCATAGCCGTAGCCAATTGAGTAGCCATAGCCATAGCTATAGCCAATTGAGTAATCATAGCCAAAGCAAAGCCATTGCCATTACCATAGCCATAGCATAGCCAATTGGGTTGCCATCGCCATAGCCATCGCCATAGCCAATTGTCATAGCCAGAGCCAATTGCATAGCAAATTGGGTTGTCAGGGACATAGCCATAGCCAATTACATAGCCAATTGGGTCGCCATAGCCATAGCCAATTGAATAGCCAATTGCCATCGCCAAAGCCAGAGCCTATTGCATAGCCAATTGAGTTGTCATAGCCATAGCCAATTGAGTAGCCATAGCCATAGCATAGCCAATTGCCATCGCCATAGCCAATTGAGTTGTCATAGCCATAGCCAATTGCCATCGCCAAAGCCAGAGCCAATTACATAGCCAATTGAGTTGCCATAGCCATAGCCATTGCCATAGCCATAGCCACAGCCATAGCATAGCCAATTGGGTTGCCATTGCCATTGCCATTGCCATTGCCATCGCATACACTCGTACTATGGCGTGCCCGCACTGAAAATTTCCAGGTGACAGCGCGACGGATCGTCAACCACTTGTCCACCAATGTCCACCCCCCGCAAGAAACCCGCCAAGGCCAAGGCGAGCAAGGAGAAGGAGACCCTGGAGAAGGCGCTGGAGCACGAGCACGAGCCGCCATCTCGGAGCTCGCACGCGCACGGGCTCGTGGCGGTGGCTCTCACGCTGCTGGCGTTTGCGACGCGTTTCTACAAGATCTCCGAGCCCAAGCAGGTTGTGTTTGACGAGGTGCACTTTGGCAAGTTTGCCTCGTACTACCTCGAGCGCACATACTTCTTCGACTTGCACCCGCCCTTTGCCAAGCTGCTGATTGCCCTTGTGGGCCACCTCGTGGGGTACGACGGCTCCTTCAAGTTTGACAGCATTGGCGACTCGTACGAGACCCACCGCGCGCCCTACGTGGCGTACCGGTCGCTCTCCGCCCTCCAGGGCTCCCTCACCGTGCCCGTGCTCTTCCTGACGCTGAGGGAGCTCCACTACTCCGTCGCGGCGTCCGCCTTTGGCGCGATGCTCGTGCTCTTTGACAATGCCCACGTGGCGGAGACGAGGCTCATTCTGCTTGACGCCACGCTCATTTTGGCAGTGGCGTGCTCCATCTACTGCTACGTTCGCTTCATGAAGCTGCCAGCCTACACGACCTCGTGGTGGGTCTGGCTCGGCGCCACGGGCGTCGCACTTTCGTGTGTCATCTCCACCAAGTACGTGGGCGTCTTCACCTTTGTGACGGTGGGCACTGCGGTGGCGCTCGACCTCTGGAACCTTCTAGACGTCCGCACCGGGCTGACGCTGCGGCAGTTTGCCCGCCACTTTGTCGCGCGCTTCTACGGCCTCGTGGTGCTGCCCTTCACCATCTACCTCTTCTGGTTCTACGTGCACTTTGAGGTGCTCACCAAGTCCGGCCCGGGCGACGGCTTCATGAGCGCTCAGTTCCAGGAGACGCTGGGCGACTCGCCGCTCGCCAAGGAGGCCAAGCAGGTGAACTACCACGACACGGTGGTGTTCCGCCACGCCGACACGGGCCTCGTACTGCACTCGCACAACGAGACGTACCCGCTGCGGTACGAGGACGGCCGGGTCTCGTCCAAGGGCCAGCAGGTGACGGCAGTCAAGGCGCTGGACTCCAACAGCGAATGGGTCGTGATGCCGCTTAGGGAGCTGCCCGCGGAGTCGCTAAAGGGCCACGCCGTCAAGATTGACGACTTTGTGAGGCTCTACCACCCGGCCACAGACTCCTTTCTGCTGACCCACGACGTGGCGTCGCCGCTCTTCCCGACCAACGAGGAGTTCACGACGGTGAGGGGCGAGGCCGCTCTGGCTCGCTTCAACGAGACCCTCTTCAAGCTCCAGGCGGCGGACAGAAGCGGCAAGGGCTCCGTCGTCAAGACAAAGGCCAACAAGCTCCGGCTGCTGCACCGGGACACGTCGGTGGCGATGTGGACCCACGACGACACGACGCTGCCCGAGTGGGCCTTTTACCAGTACGAGGTGAATGGCAACAAGAAAGTGCAGGACGCCTCCAACACCTGGACAATCGATGCGATTGTCGGCCTCGACGACGCCCGCCAGTTCTACGTGCCCAAGCCCGTCAAGAAGCTGCCCTTCTTCAAGAAGTGGTGGGAGCTCCAGTTCCAGATGTTCCACCAGAACAACAAGCTGTCGTCGTCGCACCCATTTGCCTCGGACCCCCTCACGTGGCCGCTCTCGCTCTCGGGCGTGAGCTTCTGGACCAAGGCCGACACCAGGCAGCAGATCTACTTCATCGGCAACCTCTTTGGCTGGTGGCTCGAGGTGATTGTGCTCGCCACCTTTGCAGTGCTCTTTGTCGCGGCCAAGATTGCAGAGCAGAGAGACGTGGTGATCTTCTCCCAGCTGCAGACTAAGCAGCTCTTCAACGTGGGCTTCCTCTACCTGGGCTACCTCTCGCACTACGTCTTCTTCTTCCTCATGACGAGACAAAAGTTCTTGCACCACTACCTCCCGGCGCACATGATTGCGGGCCTCTTGACCGCTGCCATCCTGGAGTTCCTCCTCGGGAAGGGCAAGAGACTCACCCTCGTCGTGGCGGTGCTCAGTGCCGGACTCATCTACGGCTTCTGGTTCTTTGCGCCAATCACCTATGGCGACGTGGCTCTCTCCGTCGACGAGGTCAAGGCCAGACAGCTCCTGGACATTAAGCTGCACTTTGCAAAGTGAGCAAATGCACTCAAACAAGCGTGACACAAAAACGTAGTTACACGGGCAGCGACCCAACAGGCGTGAGAAACTCCTCCTCCTCCTCGGCGGCCTTGACTGGCGTAGCGTGAACGGGCTGGGCCTCAGCAGCCTCAACAGACGTGTTGGCATCCGCCATCTCTGTGTCTCCGGTAACTTGGGCCTCGGTAGTCTGAGTCTCTGTGGCTGGTGTTATGGCTGGTGGCTCCACCGCTATTGGTGCCACAGGCTCTGTTGATGTCTCCGCCGTTGTGTCAGCTGGAGCACTCGCCTCGTCAGAGGGCTCCATACCCTCAGGATAAACAATCTTGTAAGCACCAAGAGCATCAGAGCTGTCCGGGGCCACGGACCCCCTTCTCTCTGACGGCACAATCCACTCGGGCATCGGATAGCCAACGTCGTCGCTCACCTTGTGACTCTTGATCTGGTCCTCCAGTATCTTGGTCATGTTCGTCGCTGCATTGAGAATGTCCCTCTTGGCAACCTTGGACTTGGAATTTTGCTGCTGCTCAGTGAACTTTGCAATCTCCTCCGGTGTTAGAGCAGCAAGCTTTCTCAGGTAAAACTTCAAATAAACAGCATTGAGACTATCGTCGATATACGCAGTGGGTCCAAACCCATTGTTGAGTCTCCGAATGTCAGACACTTCAAAGATGAGCACAAGCTCCGCCATATCCTCTGCCGGGGTTTCCTTCCGGAGCTTCTCAGTAATGGCCTGCTGCCTTGCCTGGAACTCTGCAAACTGAAGTTTGGGGATCTCAATGTCGGTGTACACCTTGGGGATACTTGCAATTTCCCTGGCAACTTTGCACACCACAAAGCACGCTCTCTCCCACGCAGTGTTGAGATCCACCATGCTAGAACCAAAACGCCGTAATTTCTTTGTGAACAGCAAGAGGCCTTGAAAGTCACACAGTTTCCATAGGATGTCTGTGTAAAAGACAATGTACTCATGTGTATAAACGAAATGCTTCCCCGGATACTCAGATTCGGGCTTCCAAATACTCATCACTGTCTTGTTGCTCGACTTCAAGTTAGCGAATGCATCCATCTCCTCACGTGCCCGTTGGAAGAGACCCAGTGCATAGAAGATCTTGGCTGCGCGGTACTTTGGACGATGGTGCCATTTCTTCTTATCAGCAGCAACGAGTTTGCGCAGTGCACCGAGCACAAATGCGGCAAATGGATCATCCACATCGAGGGGTACCACGTCTGCAAAGAGCTTCACTGACTTGAGCTTGGCACTGACCTTTTCCACGCTCAGAACCCCCTTTTGAACATACTTATAAGCCAGAGAACAGAGTTGATAATGTGGCTCAACGCTGCTCGTTCTTTCACAAGCTTTTAAAGAGGCGTTTATTGCCTTCAAAAACTCGCCCTGCTTGTTGAGACACTTTGCAAGATAAAAGTATGCTGACCAGCTCGAGTCATCCACTGCAATCGCCATTTTGGGTAAGCGTGTCGCCAGCGTGAGCAGGAATTTACGCTTCTCTGCTGAAATTTCAGGGCTAAGCTTTGTGAGACCCTTGTCAGTCAAAATCTTTCTCTCCAGGGACCCGAGGAAGGAAAATCCATCCATGGGTCTCATGAGAGCATGATACATCTCTCTGGCAAATGTGTTCAACAGCATCGCACCAGCAACAGGCTCTGGGTCCTTGACGTACAAGCTGAGGGAGAGGCAATAGCAAAGAAGAGACTTTCTCTGCACTGAGGCCACAGTAAACTTCCGGTCAACTGCATTGAGACGATCAGAAGTCCACACCAGATCGTCTTCAGCCTGTAGGGCAAAGGCGTCACCCAAAAGAAGCCAAGTCTCTTTTCTAGCAGTCCCTGAAACAATGTCCGCCGTCAATAACTTTACAACTTGCTCCAGATCGCTTGGCTTGCCTTGTGCAAGTCTCTTTCGTGAGCGGTAGACGTTCATACAGGCTGCAGCTTGGAAATAGTAAAGACCCTTCTCTGCGACAGCCCTGGTGGGCACGGCAGGAACCACGAGAGCAAGATCCAGTGAGCCGTAAAAGGCATCTCGGAACACTCTGAAGGTCAGCTGCTGTTCAAGGAACCGTTGAAGCTCAGCGACATTACGCATGATGCCTGAGTTCGTATCGTCTGGAGGTCCCACAGCATCATAGAATGTATCCATAGCACTCTTCAAGTCCGGTTTCAACTGGGACACAAGAGGATTGTTTTTACGAGACAGTAGCCTAAACAGGCAGTCACTCAAATCCAGCGCTGACTCTCTGTCCAGGTCGGTGCCCTTTGTTTCGTGATTAAAAGGAACAAAGCTCTCTGTCGAGATGGTGATGTGGAAACGGCAGCGAAGGTGCTGGAGCACATCCACCTCGAATTTCTCATCACTGTCCTTCAACAGATGTTGTGAGAGTTCCAGGAAACCGACTCCTGCGTCACATATATGTAGAGATCCAATCTCTTCGTGGACAATACTCAACAGATCGAGAATTGGTTCCTTTGAAACCTTGTCTTTGAATCCCGCAAGGAATAGGGTAAAAGTATCAGCGATAATTTTCCTTAGTCGATTGGCTGCCTTGACTGGCATCTTGGACTTTCCCATGTGCTCGTGGACGCATAGCGTATACGCAATGCCCAAAAACCCGCCAATGTGTCGAAAGAGCGGGCCAATGTCCCATGATCCGCGCACAAGCTGCACAAGTTCCTCTATGTATACTCCATAGAACCCAAGCGCAGTCAGCATGTGAGTCTCCATCACCTTCAAAACCAGGGGCAGAAGCCTCTCTAATGCCGTGGAGTACTTGACCAAGTCACCTGCTGCTGCGTACGAGGAGATGAGTGTCCTCCATAATTTGAGTCGTAACACTGCAGGGCTCTTGAGAATGAACTTTTCAACAGATGCCATACTCTCGTCATGCGAGTCACTCAACAGCAGCTTCTCTAAGAGAGCGACAGTCTCACCAGCATCCGATCCTTGGACACGATCAAAGATCGCCACCACCTCGAGCCTATCACGCTGATTCTTGACCGATTCCGCAGAAAGTGTAGGAATTGCTTCATAGTTTGCATATCTGATTGTTGCATCAAGCCGTGAAGCCAAACTGTTAAGCTCATGGCGCACATCCATATCCAAGGACTGTTGATAGAGGATGTAGCACCATTCGTAGCGAAAGGCTAGCTCCGTGTCTCGATCAAGCATTGTAGCCAACCGTCTATGCCATCTCGTGACGTAATCCACGTTATCACCACTTTTAAGATAGCAGTTGACGGCAATCTCAAACATTGCGACAAGCACAGATGGCTCGTTGGTATCCTCCGCAAAAACAAACGACTCAAGAACACTATAAAGAGCGCCATCCAAGCGACAATCCAGAATCAAACAACCGTCATCTCGGACACTCAGTATGGCGTGCACAAAGGCGGCTCTTGCTTCTGGAAAACTGTATTTTTTTGTGTTGATGAGATCAATGAGTTCTCGACCAGCTGTTAATAGTCTGTCGTCCGAGGTCACATCCTCTTCACGAGTTTCTGTGACGCTCATAATCTCTGCAAAGGATCCATCAGATGAGGTATCGGTGCTCTGCATCAGGGCCTCTGTGTAGCTAGTGGACCAGCAACTCAAGCAGTTCATGAGCTCTGCATTCAATGGGGATTCGAGCGCGGGGATTGAAACGTCGTGACCTGCCACTATAGCATTGAATGCTAATAGAAAGCGTTGTGTTTTCTCTTTGGCAGCATCAACAAGCGTATCGGCGTCCTCTGTCCTGGCCCTCTTGCGTGATCGCTGCGAAACATCATCATTTGCTCTTTTTAAATCGGGGACTTCATTCTTCTCAGCATTATCAGCAGTGGGGTCTTCTGTTGGCTCCGGGACAAGAAGTTTGACCTGTGTTATCATCTCGTCCGAAGTGAGATATGCGTCCTTTGCACGATTGACCTTTCTTCCGAGAACCTGACTGAGTGCAATACCAACGTCATTTAAAGATGCCCCATCAAGCTTTATCTCTTCGACGTGGTCCACATCATGCTGCTCCTCATCCATTAATAACTTGAGTGGCCGTAAAAATTCGACATCGGGCAGTTTTAACGTTGTTGGCGGAAGGTGCTCTGTGTGAATATGTAGCTTTTCCAATAGTCTCGCCTCCTCCGCACTGTATGCCTTGAGTTCACGAGACATGACTCTTTTTTTACGATGCAGAAGCATCTCCTCGTTCTCCTCCTTTGTGAGCTCATACTCCACAATAAAACGTGCTAGGCGGTCGTTCTCGAAGACCTTGAAGATGGCAAGCAAAAGGTTCACGACAGCAGTGTCTCCATCAGTGTTCTGAAGTGCTTCTATGAGGTCCTCAACAGAGTCATCCAGCAATGTGTACATATCCTCCGGGGAAAGCTCGTCCTTCTGTTGCTTAAGCTCATCGAAGTAGAGCATACCACGGTTGCGATGCGCAAGGTATCGTATCGTCCTCACCGTGGGTGATACACCACCAGGCGTCTTTCCAGAGACAACATTGATGGCAAACAGTTTTTTGTAGGCATCTCTGGCGGTTTTGTAGTCTGCATTCTTCTGATGCTCGAGTGCCTCCTGGAAAAGCTTGAAAGCCTCTTCAATCTACTGTTAGAAAGCGGAATGCGCCGGATACCTTACCTGAAGCTCCTTCGTGTGCTCCTCTGCAGCCTGTATAGTGATCTCCTCACTGCGATTGAGCGCAGCAAAAGTTGACATCACTCAGTGAGGGTTGTGTTGTATTGTCGATAATGTTGATGTCGCGTTAACGCGCACATACAAGAATCGAACGCGAGAGGTCGCGAGACCACGCTCTTATTTCCACTGCACTACGCCAGTATTCGAGGTGTACGGGTGTGTGCTCCAACCATATCTGCCCGAGCACGGCACAGTCTTCTCCGGTCTCGGACACTATGCCCAGAGCCATACGGCAGCGGCTTGGTAAATGCTCGATGGGATCAGATTAGGGCTCCCGCCTGGGCGCGATGCCGTGTCTGGATCATCTCGCACCAAGTGAGCGGGACCGGAAGTTTACCCATTGCCCGGGACATCCGGTTATTCCTAGCGAGGCTGACACTCCCTGTCAACCCGGGACGATTCCGGTAGCGAGAGCCGAGCCCGGCGTTTAGTTACAATGGGATCTAGAGAGAGTCCAGCGAAGTAGCCAATCATCGTTTTGTATTTGAGCATACCCCAGCTTTGTAGTCATGACTCCTCGGGCTGGGTGCTTCCTGCTGTGAGTCGGAGTGCGCAAAATGCAGAAATTTTGGTGCACCAAGGCCGTCAAAGGCCCGAGCGATACGACGCAAGGTGTGTTTGGTGTAAAAGTTATTGCTTTGTATCCGCACTTGAGCGGGAAAGCACATTTTGCCGTACGCTTGTACCCTTTAGCTTTGTGAATATTACCCAAAGTATTGGTCAATTGTTCATCAGATTGCCATGTTCAAGCTGGGACACAGACAGGTGTCAAGGCTCGTGGCTCCCGCGGTGCGCAGAGGCCTCTCAGTCAACAGGGAGGTGAGCGTCGTGAGGGATTTGGCTAGACAGTCCTCCTTCACCAGCAACCGCTTCCTGGCCCACAAGTTCTCCACGTCCGCCTTCCGTCCCAACTCGCAACTCGAGTTGCCCAAGACGATTCCGGAGAGAAGAACCTTTTGGAATGCCACCACCACGGGCAAAATCCTCAGAGCCACCTTCATGGCGATAGCCGTCGGTACCACTACAGTGGTGGTGCTGATCGGTGGCTTCTTCATCTACGATGCCACGACATACCAGGCTCACGAGATGCCTGATAACATCAAGGTGTGCATCGACGCATTGGAGCCTCAGATTGGCGGGCCAGAGAAGCTGCCGATCCTCAAGAACAACCTCGACGAGTTTGACTGTGAGGACAAGGAGCAGCTTCGTTACAAGCCGAAGCTTGTGATTCTCGGATCCGGCTGGGGCTCGGTTGCTGTGCTCAAGAGTTTGTCGTACGGAGACTACGACGTGACTGTTGTCTCACCAACCAACTACTTCCTCTTCACTCCACTGCTGCCTTCTGCTGCCACAGGTACCCTTGAGGTCAAGACGCTCATTGAGAGTATCCGTAAGATTGTGAACCACCTCAACGGTCACTACCTCGAGGCCTACGCTGACAAGGTGGAGTTCAGCGATAAACTTGTGAAGGTGCACCAAGTGGATAAGCTCTCTGGCGAAAAGAAGGAGTTCTACGTGCCATACGACAAGCTCGTGATTGCTGTTGGGTCCAACTCCAACACTCACGGAGTGGAAGGTCTGCAGTACTGTAACCAGCTCAAGACTGCCGAGGACGCCGTTGCCATCAAGAAGAAGATCACCACGCTTCTCGAGAAGGCATGCCTGCCCACAACCACTGATGAGGAGCGTCGTAGAATGCTTTCGTTTGTTGTGTGCGGTGGTGGTCCTACCGGTGTGGAGTTTGCCGCAGAGGTGTTTGATTTGCTGAACGAGGACTTGCCAAAGTCCTATCCAAAGATTCTCAGACAGGAGCTGAGTGTGCACGTGATCCAGTCCAGATCCAATATCCTCAACACCTACGACGAAAAGATCTCCGAGTACGCGACGCAGCGGTTCCAAAAGGAGACGATCGACGTTCTCACCAACTCGCGTGTGCTCAAGATCCTGCCCGATGAGGTGATCTTCAACCAGAAGAACGAGAATGGTGAGGTTGTGCTCAAGAGCCTGCCCTTTGGTCTGTGTCTGTGGTCCACCGGTGTGGCACAAAACCCACTCGCTAAGGAGATTGTGCAGTCACTACCAAGCTCCCAGCGTAACAAGAGAGCCATCGAGACGGACTCGCATCTCAGAGTCATTGGTGCACCACTTGGTGATGTCTACGCTATCGGAGACTGTTCGACAGTGAGAACCGACCTCGCTGAGCACACTCTGCAGTATGTTAGAAAGCACATTGTGGACAAGCACCTCAAGCACGTTACGTCGACGGAGATCATCACGGATGACGACATCAAGAACATGAAGCTCAATTATAACGAAATCTTTGATCTGGGTAACGAAATCGCCAGAAGACACCCAGAGACCTCTGAGGCACTCAACTTCATTGACGAGCTGCTGCCAAAGTTCGACACTGAGAAGTCGGGCCACCTCACCTTCAACCAGATCTCTGCGCTCTTCAAGGACATTGACTCGCGTGTGACGTCGCTTCCAGCGACTGCGCAGAGAGCCGGCCAGCAGGGTAAGTACCTGGGCAAGAAGCTCGCTAAGCTTGCCAAGTCCTCCATCACGCTCTCAGCCAACGAGATCCTCGACGGCGACATTGACGAGGCCATCTTCAAGCCTTTCCAGTACAAGCACCTGGGGTCGCTCGCCTACATCGGTAACTCTGCTGTGTTTGACCTGCCGGGCTACTCGTTTGTCGGTGGACTCGTGGCGATGTACCTGTGGAGAGGCACCTACTTTGCCAAGTCTGTGTCGCTGAGAGTGCGTGTGCTGCTCTTCTTGGACTGGCTCAAGAGAGGCCTCTTTGGGAGAGACATTCTCTCGTACTAGATTATAGATATACATTCCTAAAATGAAAAGGAGCAATAATTGTCCCAAATGCCTAGTTTTGCGCCACGGCAACAACCTTCTCGTCGAACCGCACACTCTTACGTCTCTCGCCCGACACCTCGGGCACGCTGAGCTCGAACTCCTCCTCGCCCGCATTCTTGAGCATCTCCTTGATCTGCTTCTGCGATGCCAGTCCAGCAGCCTCGTTCGACTTGCGTCTTTGCACCTCCTTCTTGTCCTGCTTACACTTGTTGCAAGAGCACATGAACCCCCAGTTGACTCGGAGCTCCCGCTGTCTCTGGCTTACCTCGTGCGATGGTGGCACGTAGCTGGTGACGAGCTCCTCGTTGGCACGGATCTCTCGCTTGGCATACACCTTGATACCGTCGCTCTTCTTGTCGCCAAACACCACCCGCACGTTGGGCTCACAGTTGTGGTTGAGATGTGCTTGGATCAGGAACAGCGACCCATCCACGTTGTTGATGTTGTACGTTCCGAGGAACTCCATGTACTGCTCGTACGACACCTCGTGCCCAGGGAACACCTTGTTGAAGAGGTCGTGGGCCTGGTGCCACAGAGCCTCCTGTTGCTCCTGTACAAAGAGGGCTCCGCCGCCATTGGCATCAAAGGCGCCAACGCCCGAGTCGATCGCCTTGTGACGAACGTCCTGGCGCACTTTGGCAAAGGCATCAAACTGTTGCTGAAGCAGTCCGCTCTTGTCGATAATGCAATAGGCGTAGATATGAGCCACTGCGTGGGCAGCGTTCCACTCGTTCTCCAGGCAGAACTTTTCGTAGCGGGCCCAGGCCGACGGGATGATGACTTTTTTGCTTTTGCGGCCCTCCTCGTACACGCTGTGCTTTGCCAGGGCATGGAGCTTGTCAATACGCTTGCAATGCTGCGAGCACCACACGTGCGAGCACACGTTGCAATCGAGCCCCTTCTTGAGCGAGTTCCCAGCCTGTAGGGAGGAGCCACAGTACGTACACGTCTTGCCCGTGTCCATGAGCTTGAGATGGTCCAGCGGCGGCACAAAGAAGAGCGCAGCGTCCTCCTCCCACAGCAGTTCTCCCTCCTTGAAAGGCCGCGAGGCATAAAGACCCTTGCCTCTGTTCTTGGTGAACTGGTAGCGAATGCCACGCGGGAGCTCCAAGTTCGGGGTGTCCTTGGATGTGATCTCGCCAGCGTAGCAGTACTGCTCCGAGGTCGAGAGAAGGTTGAAGCTCTTGAGCACCGTCTTGAGCCGTTTCTCACTCAGCGACCAGTTCGGGTTCCGCCGTTTCACGTGCGCGTGGAGCTTAGCGATGCCCAGCTGCTCTGTCGATGGGTCCTGCTTCCACAGTGCAATCACCTCGGTGACGATCTGCCGCTCGTGCGGTACGACGGGGCCCTCCTGTTGGGCCTGCTGGTCGTTGATCGTGAGGATCTCGATGCTCGGTACCTCTCCTGGCATTTTTCGTCTGGGGCTTCCGTCTAGGGGGTCTCGACTGGCGGCTCCTCACACGAGCGATGGGCAAATCTGCGCGCGAGATCCGAGGCCCGGATCTTCTCCCCCACAATGGCTCAACATCTCCTCCTCTACAGACCGAACCACAATGTACGCCAGACGCTCTCACTTGGCAAAAAGATTTTGGCTGCTGCGCAGGCAGTCCACTGTACCACCAGTGGCTCCAGTGACTCCGGTAGCTCCAGTGGCTCCGGTAGCTCCAGTGACTCCGGTGGCTCCAGTGACTCCGGTTACACCAGTCAACCCCTCGCCCAAGCCGAAACGTACAGGGTCCACCATCGCTCTCATACTTTCCTCCTTCATACTCGGCGCAGGCGTCGCATACCTGTTCCCAATGAGTGACATAGCCAAGATCGTGGCCATGGAGACACTTCCAGAGCCAGGCACTCCTGAGGCAGCTGCGCACCGGGAGAAGCTCGAAAAGGAGCTCACACAGCTCCCGCTATACTGCAAACTCCAATTGGACCCACAGTACGAGTCTGTGAGAGCATGGAACTATATCGACTCGAATGCTCTGAGTACTGTCACATCGGGGACGCTGGCTGTGCCTGGTGGGTTCGCCATCAAGCCTGTGATCTTTGTCAACAAGGACAAGAGGGAGACCGTGTGCATTGTGCACGTGGGACAGCGTATGTGCGGCTACCCCTTCCTCGTTCACGGCGGTATTCTGGCGTCCATTCTGGATGAGGTGCTCAAGAGAGGCTCTGCCTTCCAGTTCGGCCAGGACCCTCTCAAGGACTATTCGCCTGATAAGATCAAGACCAACCTTATTGAGTTGCAGTACAAGTTCCCAACGTTGGCAAACAACTTTGTCGTCGTGAAGACCTCTATCAACGACAAGGGCCAGGTGGTTGGTGACGTCGAAACGCTGCAAGGCCGGCTCCTGGTGAAGGGGCTCGGCGAGTTCCAGAAGAGAAGTTCCAAGTTCTTGGGACTATTTTGATGTGTGAAATGATATGTATATGCTATTATGCCGCTATGCTACTATGCCTCATAGACACTGCTGCCGATAACAACAGCATCTAGCTTTTCGTCGTGCTGCTCCAAGGGCAGATTCTCCACCAGCTGCTCTTCCAGTCCCAGTCCCATAAGATACGGCCTCCGGCCAAACCTCGTGGTATGCCGCTTTATGTAGTCATCATAGAACCCTGCTCCGTGACCCATTCGATAGCAGTCCTTTGTGAAGGCGACTCCAGGCATTAGCAGCAGATCCAATCCCGCATCCTCCGTCATGATATTGAGCCCTCCAGTGGGCTCTCGTAACTTGTACTTGCCAATTGGCTTGAGATCGGTGACCGATCTGTACGTTGGCATCTCGTAGAAGACAAGGCACGATTTCTGGGAGTCGTATCTCTTGAACTTATCCGGGGATAACGACGCACAGTGGGGCAGGTATACCCTTTTGCCCATTGCAAAGAGCATTTCAATCAGTCCCAGGGTCTTTATCTCAGAGTGATCCATGCTCATATAGACACCCACACGATGGGCTTCTCTGACACATGGTAGTTCCCTCAACGTGGTTACCAGTGAGCTCGATTGTAACGAGATCTCCTCCTGCGACAGTGCCTCCAGTGATGACGCAATAGCTTTTCGCAGCAGCTTCTTGGACGATCTGACTGACATGGTGACAAGCTATGCCTTTGGTGGTTGCCTTATCGGGATCTTATCGAGGGGTGTGAGTCAGCAGACTGCCTCCGGTGCCCGGAGTGTGCTGATGCACTGTGAGGAGTCGCCAAGATACCACAAACAGCCCTGAAAAGAGTCACAAATGTGTCCAGTACTCATATCTTGCTCTCCACTATGACTCTACGTATTTTGAGCCGCTTACAAGCGGTGAAAGGCCTCCTAATAGGCGTTTGAAGCTTGAGATTACGTAAGCGTGACTAACCGGCTTTCTGTCCGTCGACAGCCGAGAGACACCTACAGCGAAATTTATAAAGGGCGTCAACGGCACCAAGTGCTCCAGCCACCCACTCACCGAAAAACTTTTCAACTTTTTCACTTACAAGATGTTTGCAAACATCAAGAAGATCATCCCTCGCGCGATGACTTCCGCTAAGCAGCTACACATGGCTGCTGCCTCGTCGACACTTCCGGCTCTGGACAGCACCAAGCTCGAGGTCGAGATCAACAACACACCAAAGACTCCACTGCCCAACGAGCAGCTGAAGTTTGGCCAGTCCTTCACAAATCACATGCTCAAGTGTGAGTGGAACACCACTGAGGGATGGAAGGCTCCTAAGATTGTGCCATATGGCCCTCTTTCCTTCGACCCATCGGCCTGTGTCTTCCACTACGGCTTTGAGCTTTTCGAGGGTCTTAAGGCTTACCGTGACTCCGAGGACAAGATTAGAATGTTTAGACCTGACAAGAACATGGAGAGAATGAACAAGTCTGCTGACAGAATTGTTTTGCCAACTTTTGACGGCGAGGAGCTCATCAAGCTCATTGGCGAGTTGCTCAAGCTCGACAAGCACATGATCCCAGACCAGAAGGGCTACTCTATGTACATCAGACCAACCCTCATTGGTACCACATCCGGTCTCGGTGTGGGTACTCCTACTGACGCCCTCCTTTACGTCATCTGCTCCCCAGTTGGTCCATACTACTCCACCGGGTTTAAGGCCGTGAAGCTCGAGGCTACCGACTACGCCACCAGAGCCTGGCCAGGCGGTGTTGGTGACAAGAAGCTCGGTGCCAACTACGCTCCTTGCATCCGTCCACAGCTCGAGGCCGCTTCGCGTGGCTACCAGCAGAACCTTTGGCTCTTTGGCGAGGAGAAGAACATCACCGAGGTTGGTACCATGAACGTGTTCTTCGTCTTCAAGGACTCTGCCACTGGCAAGAAGGAGCTCGTGACTGCTCCACTTGACGGTACCATTCTTGAGGGTGTGACTAGAGACTCTGTTCTTGCTCTCTGCAGAGAGAAACTCGACTCTGCTGAGTGGGAGGTGAACGAGCGCTACTACTCCATCTACGAGGTTGCCGAGCGTGCCAAGAAGGGTGAGCTCGTTGAGGCCTTTGGCTCCGGTACCGCTGCTGTTGTCTCTCCTATCAAGGAGATTGGCTTCCACGGTGACACCATCAACGTGCCATTGCTCCCAGGTGAGGAGTTTGGCGAGCTCACTGGCCAGGTTGCCAGCTGGATCCAGAAGATCCAGTACGGTGACGAGGCTCACGGCAACTGGTCTCGTGTCATTGCTGAGTTGTAAAAAATCACGGATAGATGAGATAGAATAAAACGGTACGGATTTAAGCAAGTTTGTAGTTATTTAGACATTCGCGTGCCTTTACGCGCAAAACATACCAGGGGGGATGCCTATAAATAAGCCAACCTGAACCTGAAAAGCCCCAACACAAGATGTCTTTTCTGTTCAAACGCAATCCCAAGACACCACAGGAGCTTGTGCGTACTCTTGGTGACCAGCTCGTCAAGCTGGACTCCCCCAACGATAGGCGCAAGGCCCAGGATGAGTGCACGCGCTACCTTCTCCAGATCCGCGTGATCTTGGTGGGTGACGAGGACTCAGATCCACAGCCGGATCTCATCGCTCAGCTTGCACAGGAGGTCTACAACACAGACCTCTTGCACCTGCTTATCTTATACCTGCATCATTTGGAGTTTGACTCCAGGAAGGACGTGTCGACGCTCTTCTCGATGCTTCTGCGACGGCAGATCGGGAACCGCTCGCCCACAGTCGACTACCTGCTGGCGAGACCCAAGATCCTCAACCTGCTGCTGAAGGGGCCAGAAGTACCCTCTGTGTGTCTTGTTACAGGTGGCATTCTACGCGATTGCATCAAACTTGAAGTGCTAGCCAAGATGGTGCTTCAAGACCCCGTCGTATGGCGTTATTTCGAGTTCAGCTCGCGTGGTACCTTTGAAAATATGACAGACTCGTTCCAGACGCTAAGCGATCTGCTGACTGTGCACAAGAAGCTCGCTGCTGAGTGGATCACTGCCAATTCAGAGCAGTTTGCCGTCAACATCAACAAGCTCATCTCCTCCAACAACTACGTGACGAAGCGCCAGTCTGTGAAGCTGCTGTCGCAGATTGTGCTGGAACGACACAACAATGCCTTTATGGCTTACTACCTCAACAATCCTGAGAACCTCAAGCTAACTATGCTGCTGCTGAGTGATAAATCAAAGAACTTGCAACTGGAGGCGTTTGACGTCTTCAAAGTCTTTGTTGCCAATCCAAAGAAGAACAAGGCTATTCTTGATATCTTGATCAAAAACAGGGACAAGCTGCTTCTGTTTCTCGATAACCTACAGCTCCAAGGTGAACGCAAGGACAACCCCAATTACAAGAGTGAGATGGAGTTTGTCGTGGCGCTCATCACGGACCTCCCACGCATCGTCAACACGTCAAATAAAGTGTGAGCTCTAATGAACGTTATGCTACGTGCAATGTAATCGTGAATCGTTAAAATTGTAGACCTTCGAGTTCGGCCAGAGTGCGTTTGGGGGCTTCTGGTAGCCCCGTGGGGACATCTGGTAGCTCCGTGGGCAGAATCGTTGAAGGGGCGTTGGTGTTCAGAAGCTCGCTCAAGGCCCAGTCTATTGCAGCGTCATTACCAGATGTGGCCTCCTCTACCGTCTCCTCCTGTGCCTGCTCAAGTTCCGTAAAGAATTCGTTCAAGTAGTAATGCTTGCCAGTAACCTGCTGATCTACACAAAGAACACCCTTATCCACACCGAGCTTCAAGATCTCCTCGGTGATGCTGAGACTCCAGTTGAAGAATTCACACGCTGCCAGAATTTGTGCGTATTTGAAATCGAAACTGTCCACGATCCCGTACACGACAATGAACTGCTTGAGTCTCTCCATTAGTTGCTCTGTGTCATGGAACTTGATGTCTTGCACCACAAGTACCTTGTTGATGCGCCGTAGTACCAGAGGCAGCTTGAGGAAGGAGAAGTAGTTGCACGCCTCGTACAGTTCATCCGGAGATATGAGATTGAACCCGACACGGCCCCTATTGTAAAGGGCATAGAGATCCATCAGGGTTATGATGCCACCCTCTTGTTCCAAAGTGCCATCGGTAATGAGAAAGTCTGAGATCTGCCGTGACACCTCCTGTAGATAGAGCTTCTTTTGCCGCTCCTTTGAGGGGTCTGATAGTACGTCCTGCGTCACCTGGTTGATTGTAGGCATAATCCTGGCCTGAATTTTCTCATCACCTGTCTGCAGCCGTTTGAAGCTTTCAATGAGGTCCCTGATCTCGTGTGCCTTTGCTAGAAGAGTCTGAAGGTCGTCCAGAGAGGAGTTTATGATTTCCTCGTTCTTGCGGGTCTGATCAGCCTCCATTTGCGTAAGTCTGTGCAATCCCACTGCCATTGATGGCTGTGGAGTTGCCTTCGGGGTGCTGTTGATGTTCACATTGCCCAATTTCGTCAAGGTGTCCCACTCAAGTTTCTCCATTGTTGTCTGGAGCCTCTCATGGAAGACCCTATCGCCGCCTTTGTGGAAGCTGATCTTGATGAAGGGAGTCTTCACCTCGCTAAGTCCGTCATCGGCCTCTGTCACGATCCGGATCCGGTCGTCAAACACCTCCTCTACACCAGAGGAGAGCTCGTTGACTGCATTCAAAGGCAGAACAGAGCCACAGATCTCACAGTTTCGCATTGAGGGATGGTTCAGGAATGTGCACGCAGAGCAAATGATCTGGCCGGAGCCCTTGACGGGTGATGGTTCCCTCACAGCCTTGGCCGCCTCCACGGCTTCTTTAATGACGTCTGAGCCCGCAGGCACACCACAAGTTTGACATGAAGGCAGCGACGATGCACTGTTGTAGTTGATGAGTAGGCTCACCTCGTTGGGGAAAGTGCAGATGGGGCACTTCCATGTAGTTGTTCTAGTTGTGGAGGGGCCCTTTTTGGCTGAGCGCCTTTTGATCGACTTGAAGAAGATGGTGACTTTGGGCGAGGAACGCAAAAACTTGGATGTGTACTCGATGTACTTGAAGTCCGAGAGCTCCAAAGAAAGCGACATCTCCTTGGGATCGGCATTGTCGATGTATATGAGCCGTTGCGATGTTAGATAGAGCCGCCCATTCTGCCTGTGCACGATCTTGGACTTGCCCTGGTAAAGCCCCACGCCCTCTTCGACGAGAATATCAATCTCCCGTTCACGCAGAGTGGGACGAGACCCTGCTGACAGCTCCACCGAGTGCCAGAAGCTCAACTGCGGCATGGCCCTGATGCCTTCTGGGCTTGATGTACTTAGGGTACGTCGCGAAACTACGCGTATCTTCAACCAGCACAGCCAGCGAGAGGTGAGAGGCGTATTCAAACCGAAACCCACTCTGTCTTCACAATGCTATACAGACCGCTCGCACGTGGCTTCTCAACAGCCACACAGCTGTCGCTTGCGCTAAAACGCGCTGCCCCAACAAGGCTCACGAAGCCAGTCAAGCCAGCCTCATCCACTGAGGCCCCCGAGGTGCCAGAGGACGTCTTCTTCGACCCTCCTGAGTTTGAGCTCCAGACCGGCCAGTCCCAGAAGAGTGCCACAACCTCGGCACTTGGATCCAAGACCTTGGGCCAGTTCTACAAGATGTCTCTCCACGACACGCCGCCTAACGACGCCTTGCCCAACGAGGTGCACTGGCCAACGTCCTTCTTTGGGCTTGGCTCGCAGCCCTTCGCTGAAGAGATCCAGAAGATTCTGAGTGAGGCGATTGCTCCCAAGGACGTTGAGATCAAGCCTGACGGTCTCATCTATCTTCCAGAGATCAAGTACCGCCGAATCCTCAACCGCTCGTTTGGCGCCGGCGGCTGGGGGCTCGTTCCACGGTCAGAGACTGTCGTTACAGACTCTCTGCTAACACGGGAGTACGCTCTGGTGTGTATGGGGAGACTGGTGAGTATCGCACGCGGTGAGCAGGACTACTTCAGCCCCGACGGGATCCCCACCGCTACTGAGGGATGCCGCAGTAACGCGCTGATGCGGTGTTGTAAAGACCTGGGTATAGCCTCTGAGCTGTGGGACCCTAACTACATCCGTGCCTTCAAGAAGGAGCACTGCGAGGAGAAGTTTGTGGAGCACGTCACCACCAAGCGGAAGCGCAAGATCTGGAAGCGCAAGGACCGCACGGTGGATTACCCATACAAGGTAACTTAGGCGTGTGAGTAAATGTACATAGTTTTGTTTGTGTAATGCTGAATATTTAATATGGCTGGTACTCACAGATCCATCTGCTATGCGGTTCAATTGTCTTTGTGCAAGCGTCTAGGCAAAAAGCCCGCGGAAGGACTCTCGTAGAGACTGCCGCTCCAGCTCGCCAAAGACGATGTCGCCCGATGAGGGCACTTTGACTATCGACGAAGAGGCGTGGTGCTTGGGCGGTGTAGTCAAGCTTGAGACTCTCATCCCTTCACGAGACCGTGGTCTTGCACTCACTCCCGATGAGCTTCTGCGGCGTCTTCCCTCGTCCGGTGGCGGACTCCTTACACGCGCCATCTCCAAGGGTACTATAGTCTCAATGCTCTCCACGGGAGTCTGTGGGTACGGCCTCACGATGGTTGAAGAGGGCGCAGCCATATCGAGCACACGCTCAGTGAGGAAGCCAGAGTCTCGGCACGTCCGCTCAAGCAGCCGGTCCAGTGCCTTGTCAACGTCCACCACCGACACGGGCGCTCTGGAGAAGCGCTGAATGAGATTTGCCAGAAGCGGGAGAAGTGTCTCGTGGTAGAATCGCAGCAGCTGGGTCATTGCTGGTCCACTCCTGCTGAAGTAAAATAGTGCCACAAGGAACTGGACGTGAAGATTGACACCACACAGCTGGACGACTCCCTGTATGAGCCAGTATGCGAGCCAGAAGGAGAGGTAGTGCGCCGTGGAACCCCCACTCTGAGTCTCAGCGAGGTGCAGTGCCTTGAGCGTGAGAGCCGCCGGAAGCACCAGCACAACTCCAAGCTCTGCTAGTGGCAGCAGGTAGTTGTCCAGGAGCATTCAAGGGGCAGAAGCGATGCGCTGTTGTAGCGGGCTGGTTGTTGTTGAGGTTGACACAAATGAGGCGGGAGGCGATGAGCCGCGGGGCACAAAAGCGGAATGGGATTGTGAGCAGGGATTGCAATGGCCTGAGCGGGCCTTCTTGGTACTCAAACGTACTGGAAGAGAGTGTAGTGGGGTGGGAACGAAGGTGGAAAGAATGACAAGGGGTACAGAGCTGTGCAGATGAGGCCGGATGAGCTTTTTGCACCAAGCCGTGTCGCAGAGGGGCGCGTAGTAGCAATACAGAACAAAGGCTGGCGATTACGTCATCGCGCCGTTTTAGCCCCTAAAGTGTCACAATAGAGGCCATGTACCAAATACAATCCTACTAAAGCCTGGCAGCGCCTTCACATTAAATTTAGAAAACATCACAGGTCGAAGCGCCCATTAACAAAGTCATCGTCCATCTCGTGGTCCCCGTCCTGGTCCACCGTGCTCTGCACGTCGTCCTCCTCGTCATCCTCTATAACGTCCTCCTGTGGAGGCAGGTGCGTGTTGCTCACCACCAGAGACCCGTAGGGCTGCGGCTGTCTCTTGTTGTGGAAGTCGTCCATAGCAGACTCGTCCACAAACGTAAAGCCTTTAAAGTTAGCCTGGATTCCTGGTGAGAGCGGCGTGGAGGCCACGTGGAACTGCTTGTGGATTACGGAAGCACTCGTGTTGGTGAACTCCGGATCAAAGTTGGATGTGTCCATCTCACTCGAGAGGTGTGGCTTGAAAGGTGGCGGGATCTTCTTCTGGCGTAACAGGTCCCAGTCAACGTCCGCAAAGAAGGGATGCTCCTTGAGCTCGCGGGCATCTCCCTGGGCACCGAGTCTGTGCTTTGGGTTTCTGTTCAGCAGTCCCTTGACGAACGACCGCCCTTCAGGACTCAGCACCTCCTTTGGGAACCGCACTTTGCCGAAGGCAATGTTCTTGTACATCTGCTGTGTGTTCTCCGCGTAGAATGGCGACCATCCACAGCACATCTCGAAAATAAGCACACCGAGCGACCAGAAGTCCACCATCTTGGTGTAACCGGTCTCGTCTAGAAGCACCTCTGGTGCGAGGTACTCGGTGGTACCACAAAATGTGTTGGTAGTATCGTTGGTCTCGAGATCTGCTTTCGACAGGCCAAAGTCACACAGGGCAATGTGTCCGTTTGCATCCAGCAAAATATTCTCGGGTTTGAGATCACGGTACACAATGCCATTGTCGTGTAGATGCTCCAGTGAAAGCACCAATTCAGCAATGTAGAACTTGGCACGGTCCTCAGAGAAACGGCCCTCTTTTTGCAAATGCCAGAAAAGCTCACCACCAGACATGTAGTCAGTAACAAGGTAAAGGTCGGCAGGTGTCTGGAATGAGAACTTGAGTCCGACGATGAATGGCGACGCAGCAGTGGCAGTTCTCACGAGAATGTTCCGCTCTCCGATGGTGTGAGCAATCTCCTTCTTCTTCACAATCACCTTCTTTGAAAGCACCTTCATCGCATAAATACGGTCTGTGTCCAGCTTGCGAACTTGGAACACCTGTCCAAATGTACCCTTTCCAAGTAGTCTAAGCACTTCGAAGTCCTCAGGGCCGTACTGCCGTTTGCCTGTGGTTGTGTACTCCCAGCTGACATGAATCTCGCCCTCGATGCGCTCGCCCTCAACCCTTGATTGCAGCTTGAACCACTCGACACTCTTGTTGTTTGGGATCGTACTTGGGGATATACGGATATGCCCGAGGAAGGTTTCGTCTGAATCGTAGACTGAGATGTCCAGCTCGGAGTGACTCCCTGTGACATCAAAGATCGCCTCGTGGTGCCACACCGGGTTCGAATTATTTGGGAACTCGCTCATCGTTGGGAGTGTGCGGTGGCCCCTTTGGATATGCTGGGATGACGACTGTCTCGTGTACATTGGCTTCTTTGGTGGCCCGCGGTTGAATCCCGCTGGTGCTGGGTGGTTGTCCACGCTTTCAGGCCCGTGAGAGATGAACTCTGCACTTTCAAATGTACACACAACGTATGGATGAGCGTTTGTGCTTCTCGTCAACAGGTTCTTGGCCTCGATAATGTTGACTTTAAGCTTACCCTTCGGGCGATGTTCCTGAGTCTCGGAAGCGGTATCCATTGCAATTGCTGCAGGCTTCTCTGCTACAGGTCCCTGGCTGGCAACCTGTGACAGTACAGCAGCAGGCTGGTACTGCTGAGACTTTGTAGTGGTCCCAACAGCAAATTGGCCCTCGCTTAGTGCTGTGGTTGGGAGAGGAGTATGCTGGAAACTCAGCAGCTGATGCGCATCAGGGGTTGCCTCCTTCTCAGACACATCCCGCTCAGCACTCGTTGGCGCCTTGTTGAAGCCAAACCCGAACAGCGTCTTCGCAAAGTCCACCATGGCTATGTGATAGTATCACGAGTGTGTGTACTTCGTAGTGATGTAGGTATAGTTGGTATTGTTGGCGTATTATGTGTGAGATCTCTTATTAGTAACCTGCTAGTTAGTGACATTCTATCTCAGGCACCGCAGCTGTGTGCACAGGAAATAATCGTGATAACAGTGGGTGTGTGTTGCCAAAGCTCCAATTCACTATCTAGCTTCACTTTTGCCAGTAATCAAATTGGTGAACACCATCATCACCGCTATCAGCACCATTATCAGTACAGCAGGACCGTACTTAGCACACCAGGCATGGCCCGTTACAGGGCGGCACCGCTGCGGAGAAATTCGAAAAGACTCACGCTAAGGCCCCTCACAACAGTATGGGGGATGACCCTTCTCTAAAGATGTGGCAGACCAAGCGCTCACAGTTACGTCTCGGCTAAAGGTGAGGGGGCAAAATTTTTGTGGTATACAGACCAATGGCCTCAGGCGCTGTGCACCTACCAGGACCAAAAAGCAACGGGGATAAGCTCGGGAGATATGGCACCGATATGGTGGGAGCCTAACAGTATACTTAGGCTTAGGTATGTATGTGTTTGTGTGTATTGTGTGGATTCTTGGATCAATAATAAATAGAAAATAAATAGAGAATAAATAAGCAGCCGCTATGGCTTGAAGGCACCCTCGCCGAGCTCCTCCAGCGTCTGGCTCAGGGGCCTTCTTCTAACAACGTCCCAGAAGCCCTGCCTCTCGACTTGATTGGCTGGTCTCGGAGTGAAGTTGTTAGTAATACCATCACCACGGAACGTGCGTGCACTGGCGCTGGCCTTGCCCGCCATCGACCCACACCAGTACACAGACGCTGCGAGGCATCCGCCAAAGAGCGATAATCCAACTGATCTCACCATGCTGTTACTGAATGCACTAGCTGCTGCACCCGCAACGGCACCGGCATAGAACTCGTTTACCGCATCCCTCTTCTCCCTGAGATTCGCTACGCTGGAGGCCACAAACTTGTAAGTCCCCGCAGTCAGCACAATCGTCACCCACAGCTTCCCCGAGCGCGTCACAATGCTGAATGGGCCTGCATTGTCCTTCGCCACAGCGTTAGTGGTTGCAACAGTCAGCAATCCTATTCCAGCCGCGTAGGAAAGAGCGGTGTTGGTGGCTGCGAGTGTATCCACAGGCTCGTACTTCTCTCTGTAGAAGTGTGGCGATGGATATCTGACATAAGGCGCACTGATTGGATCATCAAGAAGAGACTCTGTCGCTTCAGTGCCTTCTGGCTTCTCCGACATGATGCCTTGTTCAGTGTTAGTGGTTGGGATGTCTTGGTGGAGTACTTGCCCCGCAGGATTCCGCCGCGATCTCCGCGCTAGTCCTGGGTCTAGTCTCTCCTTTATCGCGGGTCTTGCGAGACTGGCAAGACCGGGACTAGCCATCGATATCTCTGCATTTGCTTAATTCGGAAGCGCGAGGACTAACCAGCAGAGAAGATCCCAACCAACAGAAGCAAGAGACAAAATACGACATGAAGGTGGCACTCCACGCATTCTTCCTGGCTGGTATAGTGCTCTCCTCTGAGGTGCTTCAGCAGCCACACATTTCACCTCCCAAACACTCCCAGTTTCGAGACATTGTCTGGGGCGATCTGAACTTTGCACATACAACCGATACGCATGGATGGTATGCTGGTCACGTTAATCAAAAGCAGTTTAGTGGCGACTGGGGAGATCTTGTCTCATTCACAAGCCACCTGCGAGAGAAAGCGCAAGGCCTGGGAGTTGATATACTCTTTGTAGACACTGGTGACAAGCACGACGGGAACGGCTTGAGCGACGCGAGTGAACCGAACGGCAAACACTCTGTGCCCATATTCAACAGCATGGACTATGATCTTGTCACTTTGGGTAATCATGAGCTTTACACGGAAGAGAATTCGGCATTGGAGTTTGAGGTTTCGGTCCCACACTTCGGTGACAGATATGTCTCGACAAACGTTGAATATCTGCTAGATAATGGCACGTATGTGCCCTTTGGTCAGAGGTACAGATACTTTACCACCCCAAATAGAGGAAGTCGAGTGCTCGCTTTGTCCTTCATGTTCAACTTCAGAAGGTTCAACGCCAGAACAAGGGTCACTTCGGTGGCTGATACGTTGGAACAAGAATCCTTCTCACAAATTCTGGATTCGTTTCCAGAAAAGGATCTCGACTATCTAGTCGTATACGGTCACATTCCAGTGACTGATTTACAAGATGAGGAGCTCTTGAAACTTCACATACATTTGCGCCGTCGCTACCCTAACCTCATCATTCAGTACTTTGGTGGGCACTCGCACATCCGAGACTTTGCGGTCTACGATCACAAAGCAACAGGTATACAAAGCGGGCGCTACTGTGAAACTCTGGGATGGTTGTCTATAAACTTGACAGACTCAAACCATGCTGTATTTGACAGACGGTACATCGACTTCAACAGAGAAAGCTTCATGCACCATGCGAACGTGGAGAAGTTTGACACCGAAAAAGGTCTCGCCCTCAGCCAACACATAGCCAATCTCAGGGCTGAACTTAATCTCACTGAAGTTTACGGCTATGTTCCGACATCGTATTTGATGACGGCTCATCCACCTGGTCACTCAGCTAATCTCTTCACGCTACTCAATACCACTGTTCTGCCTTTGATTGAGAACGAGATTGGCAGAGATAGCAAAACGAATAGAGCTATTCTGGTCAACTCTGGAAGCATTCGTTATGATCTATATAAGGGAGAGTTCACTAAGGATACAGAATTCATTGTGTCGCCCTTCCAAAACAGATGGATGTACATCACCGTGCCGAAGCAGCTGGCTGTACAGGTGGGGCCTTACCTCAATAGAGGCGACTACATAGTCGCCCTTTCTTCACCTGAGAAGATGTCTCGTCTCCAACAAGAAAGAAAAGCGGGAGAGTTCAACGCCCTCCTCAATTCCAACGACATTTATGGATGTACCGCTGTCCATGAGAAGGGGCTTAAACTAGGATTCACCACCCGTGATGACTTTGGTTGCAGTGGTGACGATGTGCGCCACAACACCATACCTTACTACGCCTCACCCAATATAGTGGCGTCGTATGAAGAGCGTGATCCAGAAAGTGACGTGGCCGACTTAGTCTTCTATGATTTCATCGAGTCGTGGATCCTGGAAGCACTAAACGCCCTGGAATCTGAGGCCAGCACTTACTCCAGCAAGGACGTGCACTTCTACGGTGGTTTGAGCACTGGTAAGCTTTTGAAACAGTATTTCTCCTACTAATATACCTTTGACCTTTTATTCTTTTTTTTGTGTCCTCAATGGATGATTCGGTGGAATAGAACCAAATAACAGTACAAGCACGGGACACCCTCTGCCGAGTCATCCCACACAATCATTAGTGAAAATGATGCAACAAAAACATAAGAAACGATAGCATCCACCATCCCGCATCTCATACATCCCGGGAACACGATGAAATATGTTTCAAATCACCCTTCCTGCTTCACAATAATTCATTAACCGCTTCAGACGATTTACAAACCAGACTGAGCTCTTCTTCTGTCACGCTCCTCAGAGATGGAAAGCTTGACACCCTTGCCCTTTGGAAGAGAAATCCATGGCTTGCCAGCCTCGCCAATGACGAAAACGTTAGACAGACGGGTGACGAAGGTGTTGTCGAGGGAGTCCTTGATGTGGACCAAGTCGAAACCACCATCGTGTCTCTCACGGTGGGTGATGGTACCGATACGACCCAAGTTACGACCACCAGTAACGTAAACGGTCTTACCAGTGTCGAACTTGAGGAAGTCAGTGATCTTACCAGTGGCAAGGTCAACCTTGACGGTGTCGTTGATCTTGATCAATGGGTCTGGGTAACGGATGGTTCTACCGTCGTGGGTGACAACGTATGGAATACCCTTCTTACCGAGCTGGACCTTCTTGACCTTGGCGAGCTTGTAAGCAGCCTCCTCGTCGGTGATTCTGTGGACAGCGAATCTACCCTTGACGTCGTAGACCAATCTGAAGTTCTCGTTGGTGGCCTCGAGGGTAATCACATCCATGAAACCAGCTGGGAAAGTGGTCTCAGTTCTGACCTTACCGTCAACCTTAACGTGTCTCTCCATCAAGATGGCCTTAACCTCACGGCCGTTCAAGGCGTATTTGAGACGGTTTCTGAGGAAGACAATCAATGGCAAAGACTCTCTGAGCTTGTGTGGGCCAGCAGATGGACGTGGAGCGTAGACACCGCTCAACTTGTCCAGCATCCAGTGGGATGGAGCTGCCAATCTCTTCAAGTGCTTCTTTGGACCTCTACCCATTTTGTCTAAGTGTTATGAGTTGTTGGTGTGGTTGACCAGGAGTCCTTCTATATGTTGAAGTTCGCATTTTTTCATCCTCCCCCAGGCGCCCAGCGATTGGAAAAAACGCAGTCACGTCCACGAAAGAGTCGCGCGAAACCCGCTTGCACCATTAATCAGTTGAGCTCGAAAATTATACACCTCAACACCACGAGCGAAGACGCTCAAAGCCCTGCTTTATGTCACGTGATCCAGTGCTCACATGCCATCGGATCAAAACTCCAGAGCACAAAGGGTAAAAGGGTGACTGAAATTGAACACTACAGTAGAATTAGAATCTCTCAACGAAGAACATGTTAACAAAGAAATAAAACCATATAAAATCCGCACCAACCTGGGTATTTTGCCCCCGAAACCAACATAAAGAATGCCCCTTAAGGTGAGGCAGAGAGCGTGTGGAAGCTCTTGTCAACCAAATCTTCCAGCACTGTGGTTTATTTCGATGTTGCAGACGAGTTCGCAGCCTCTAGCCTCAAGCCTGAAAGCTTCTTGACTGGGTTACTGTTACTGTTAGTAGTGGACATGTGGTGACTCTGATTTAACTCACTTGTAAAGATGGCGCATCTTGTGATCCATAAGCTTCTTCGAAGTTGGTGACATGTTCTCGTTTCTGTCAGAAGGTGACACGTACTTCAGTTTCCTGTTATGTTAGTGACTGCGGATTTGAACATTGATTTACTCACTGTTGGTGCACCAATTCTTGAACGCGTGCCTTTGTGACATTCTCCTTACTATCCAAGATCGGGTGAAGGGGTTGTGGAGTTGGAGTTGGCGAGTTGCTGTGAGACATTGATAAGATGGCAAAGTGTGGCGATGAGACCGAGAGTACTGCCAATAGCGATTTATATATAACTAGCCAGACGCAAAGTTAGCAAGTAAGGCAATTTCTAGAAACGCCCGTTGGTTGGCAGGCCCTACAAATAAAAGGCTCGAATTACGTTTAGAGCGTGTCTTTCTGCACGTCATAGCTTCCGTTTTGGTGCGAAATGTAAACAAAGGAAACGCTACTCTAAACGCCACCCCCGGAATTGCTTGATCTGTCCCGGATCTCGTCCTGACACATCTTCAAGCAATGCGTGTACTGTCGCGTGTCACCTTGTGAAGACTAAGGGTGCTCCTTACAATTGTATTAAGGTGGAGGTGTTCCACCAGATGAGATGCGTGGTCTGGTGTTGGTACTTTGTGCATTTGCGCTGTCTTGGGGTGTACAAGTACACGGGCAATTCACAAATGGCCATCTCGAAGAATTAAGGAACAGGACACGATCCCTTTTTGACCACGGTTGGAACTCATATATGGAGTATGGCTACCCTGCTGATGAGGTGAAGCCGATCTCTTGTGTTCCATACGAACGCTCGGCGGATATATTTGACATACACCGAAACGACGTGCTGGGAAACTACTCCGTGACCTTTCTCGATTCCCTCACCACATTCGCTGTCTTTGGCGACCATCAAAACTTTCAAAAGTATACCGAAATGCTACGAGGACTCTCCTTTGACATAGATGCTACAGTACAAGTTTTTGAGACAAGCATCAGGGCGCTGGGGTCTCTGCTATCGGCGCATCTTTATGCGGAAAAGCTTCAACTTCCCTCATATGACGGATTTCTCTTGTCTCTTGCTCAGGACCTCGGCGATAGGCTCAAGTCCGCCTATAACACTCCGTCTGGTATACCTGTGGCAAGAGTGAACCTCGGTAACACCAGTCAACAATTACCAAAAGAACTCATACAAGAGACCTGTTCCGCTGGAGCGGCAAGTCCTATGCTTGAGATGACAATGCTCTCTGTACTAACTAATGACACAGAGTATGAGGATGTGTCCCGTTCTGCTTTCATGGCGCTATGGGACTCTCGAAGCAAGCTCGATTTGCTCCCGATGAGCATTGACCCGCTTGAAGGTCGTTGGCTGGACGCCATGACGGGAATTGGGGCTTCAATTGACTCATTTTATGAATACGCACTCAAAGGATCCATTCTCTTTGATGACGATGAGCTTTATGAAGTGTGGCGAAAGGCGTACAGGGCTCTCTCCACACATGGGCGGGTTTTATCATTTCAAGCAAACGTTAATGTTGATTCAGGTCAACAAATGTCTGCATGGATTGATGCGCTTGGAGCATTCTTCCCGGGTCTACTAGTATTGGCGGGCCGTATTGAGGACGCTGTTCAGCTCCATAAACCCTATATCAAATTATGGAACCGTTATCACGGGATTCCAGAACGTTGGGACTTCATCGGGGAAAGCGAGCCTGTGTCTTTAGAGTGGTACCCACTCCGTCCCGAGTTTGTGGAATCCACGTACTATCTCTACAGAGCGACAAGGGATCCCATCTATCTCCGAGTGGGTGAAGCCATTCTACAAGATTACGAGTCCCTATTCATGGCACCCTGTGGGTTCGCAGGTCTCCGTGATGTACGTACACAGGAGAGACAGGATCGCATGGAGTCGTTTGTTTTGAGTGAAACATTTATGTACTTATACCTACTCTTTGATGAAAATAACGAAATCAACAGAGACCAGAGCATTGTTTTTTCCACCGAAGGGCATCCGTTGTGGTTACCGAGAGGTGCTCTCAAGCAGTACAAGTCGTTCAGGCAAACTGCACCTACAGTCACACTACCTGCTAAACCCACCGTCTCAGGAATCTTTGACAAGCTGAGAAAGTGGCCTGGTCAAGAGCTTGTCAATGCTGCTAGCTACATCAAGGGACTCTTTGACGATGACGATGCCGCCTCACAAATTGATGCGGCAATGTTGTCAACACAAGTTCTTGAAAAGCTGTATCTTGCGTCGCTGGGCTTAGAGCTTGTATCATTAGATGTTGCTGTTTGTTCAGTGTGGCGAGATGGCACATTCTCCGATTACATGACGCGCTACGATACCTTTGACTTTGATTCAATCTATCACAGGCAGCTGAAAGACAGTCCTTTAGAGATGGAGCTTGACCAGGTATTTTACACAACATTCGTTCCGGAGGGCATGCAGTGTGCTCGGAAAGCCGAGACAACTTTACTCAACTTCCAATTTGGATACAAAACGACGAAAAACATGAACACTCCGCCATTGGAGTACATTGTGCCAGCTGGCGATACTCCAAATGAGTACAGCGCGCTGTGGATTCACGACTACAATAGGCTCAAAATTGTGTTTGAGACTCTAACGCCTGGCCTTATCGGTACAGACAATAACGAAATCACTGAGGAATATGTCAGTGGCTTTTACGCAGGTGTCGGTGGCATGAAGGAAAGATGCCCCCCTGAGTACAAGTTATACCGTGTCAAGCAAATTAACGGCGTTGTTGTGGCTGATGGAGTCACGGTGTTTGTGTCGCCCGCCAATGAGAAGAGCCAACTCAAGTCCAACGGAGCCATTCAAACCACAGATGAGAACAATTTGATTCTCAACGGTGTGGTGATCACCAACATGGTGATGTGGGACCTTGTTAATAGCACATAGATAGACGACACCCAGACACCGCGCTATTGTGAGTGCGCGTACCACCCCGCCAAAAATAGGCGGCTCGTCTACGTCACTGGCGGCCCAATTAGCTGAGAAAAAAAAAAGGTCTAGACCCGCTCAGGTCTGTCATATCGATAGATATATATCGACGCCGAATTAGAGACAGTTGTCAACCATCAATTGGCTGTGCCAAAGCGACTAAAGCTATTGCGCAAGCGCACGTTCTTTGAGCATTCTCTGTTGACACAGCCCACGACCTTTGAGCAAGAGTCGAGACAATTCCACCCTCGATCAGCGCAGCGCTGTCAGCTAGTTACACTATTGTCATCACACCATGCAGGCCAAGGTGGAGGATGAGAACATCTCGCTGAACCAGTCTCTGGGGATCTCGCTCAACAACTCGTCATCCACGTCGTCGGGATCAACAGACTTTGTCAAGAAGCTGTTCCTGATGCTCGAGGACAACTCGTACCAAAACATTGTACGGTGGACTGCAAATGGAGACTCGTTTGTGGTATTAGACACGAATGAGTTCACCAAGGAGATTTTGCCCAAGCATTTCAAGCACTCCAACTTTGCCTCGTTTGTACGCCAGCTCAACAAGTATGACTTTCACAAGGTGAAGATGTCCAACGAGGAGAAGCAGCAGCTAGAGTACGGAGAGAGTGCATGGGAGTTTAAGCACCCCGACTTCCGCAGGCACGACCGGGATGCCCTCGAGAGCATCAAGCGCAAGGGACCTGTGCAGAGAAGGACAGTGGCCGAGGAGGGGAGCTCCGAGTCGTTTTCACGGCTGGAGGACTCTTTCAACGGGCTGGCCAAGGAGAACAAGAGGCTTGCGAGCGAGCTCAAAGTGATGAACCAGAAGTACACGACGGTGATTGAGTCGATCATGACGATGAAGAACACCAACGATCGCTACTTCCGCAGCATGAACACGCTGGTGAGTACACTGATAAACCACGGGATCAAGATCCCACAGCTGGACATGCCACAGGTGGACATCCCGCCACCAAGAGGATCCGGTGCCCAGCAGCGCGGGTCCGTCCAGCTCGAGACACAGACGCCGAAGGTTGCAGGCAATCTCCAGCCCGGATTCCACGTACTGCTTGTGGAGGACGACAACGTGTGTATCCAGCTGTGCCGCAAGTTCCTCGTCAAGTACGGGTGTACTGTGGAGGTTGTTTCCGACGGGCTGACTGCAATCAACGCCCTGGAGAACTCGCGGTACGACATTGTGCTGATGGACATCATCATGCCCAACCTGGATGGAGCGACGGCCACGTCGATTGTGCGAAACTTTGACAACACGACGCCCATCATTGCGATGACGGGAAACATTGACGACCAGGACATTGTGACGTATTTGCAGCACGGGATGAGCGACATTCTGGCGAAGCCCTTCTCCAAGGACGACCTCTACCTGATGCTGGAGAAGCACCTCTCGTCGAGGACGCCGCTAATGTACCAGAACTCTGCCGCGTCCGGCACTGGAGCGACGCCCGTTGTGGCGGACGTGCTGGCTGGAGTGGAGGACCCGATGGCCAAGCGGCAGAAGATATAGGCGAGGGGCCGGCTCGAAGGGCTGCCTGGACAGGCTGGGAATATAGTATAGGATAAACGGATGGAGCCCCCCCCAAGCGCGTAGCGATTTGGCGCATGACACAAAAGCACTCTTCCCACTACATGACACCGTTGCGCCCGATCTCGTTGAACAGCAGAGACGCCTCCCCCTTGGGGGAGATGGCGGGTCTCGAGGGCCGTCTAGCACAGTTGAAGCTCTGCCCGCTAGGTGGAACCGCTCGCCAGCCCCCGGAGACGACGGCGCTCTTTGTGGGCGACTTGAGCGAGTCCCTCACGGAACAGCAGCTCCACGCCTTCTTTGCACAGTACCCGTCGCTCGTCTCGGTCAAGATCTGCCGGCACGTCGGCACGGGCCAGCCGCTGGGCCACGGCTACGTCAACTTTGCGAGCCGCCGGGAGGCCCGCGCCGCCATGGAGAAGCTCAACTACACCGAGCTCGGCGGCCGCGAGGTCCGCATCATGCCCTCGATGAAGGGCATGGGCTTCCTCAACCACAACGTGCGAGTGCTCGGGGTGCCCGGCACCGCCTCGGCCCGGAGCCTGTGGGAGGCCTTCCTCGCCTACAGCCCCGTCTCGTGCAAAGTGTACGCCCACGGCGCCTACGTGTCGTTTGAGACGGCGGAGCAGGCGGACCGGTTTGTGGAGGAGGTTAGTGGCACCCTGCTCGGTGGCTCGACACTCCACTGCCGCCACTCCGCCAGGGCCCACGGCGCCAGCGTCTACCTCAAGGGGCTCCCCACGAGGGCCTCGCGCAAGGAGGTGGAGGCGCTTCTCTCGCCGTCCGGCACCGTCGTGGCTCTCCGGCTATGCTCCGTCAAGGAGTTCCAGTCGTCGTGGGCCATCGCCACCTTTGAGCACCCGGCAGAGGCGGCGCGGGCCATGGACAAGCTCCACCACTACGCCTACAAGGGCCGCCGCCTAACGTGTGTGAGGGCGCTGAGCCGGGCAGAGCGCTCCCGCCAGGTGGGCGCCCTCAGGGAGCACAAGGTCTACGTCTACAACCTGCCGTTGGACTTGGGCGAGGCCTTTTTCCAGGGCCTCTTAGCGGACCACAGTGCCAGCCCAATGGCCCGCTACAAGCAGCACCCGCACGGCCGGGCCGGGTGCCTCGTCTTTTCGCACGCGGAGGCCGCCGCCGTGGCGAGCCGCATCGTCGGCGCCGTCGAGGTGGGCGGCCACCTGCTAGTGGCCTCTGCCACCAAGATGGCGCCCTTCAGCGTGGCGAGTGAGGACCCGCTAAAGGCGGTGGAGGCGATGGCGCTACGGTACATTGATTTCGCGAAGTTCGCGATGGCGACGCGGCGCTCCACGCTAAGCCGGCTCGTCAACTTCTTTGTGGCGGAGCACTTTGAGGGCAACGTGGTGAGCGTGGCGGTGTGGGTCGACCGCATCCGTGCTGGCGACGCCGTCGCAGAGGTGGAGCTCCGCACACGGCTGCTGCAGAGCCTGCGCCTCTGGGGGTACGCCAGCTGACATCTACACCATTAGCACCCATTGTACATTACCTACGCGAGCTCCACGTAGTTGGCCGGGAAGATGCCCTCGCGGCCGTTGAGTCTCCCCGTCCACCAGTCGTCCTGCGAGTCCGACTTCTTGACGATCGTGATGACGTCGCCCTTCTTGAAAGGCAGGTCGCCCGACTGCTCGCCTTCAAACGAGTAGCGCGCAATCGCCTTGCCCCTGCCAAAGGAGGGCTTCTCGGCCCGGGAGAAGGCGGGCTTGTCCTCGAGGTTCGATCTCCGGAACCTTCTGTCGAGGTCCTCCACCTCGCGCGAGCCCTGGTCCCGCGACCGGTCGTATCGGTCGTAGACGTCATCCTCCCACGACGACCCCCGTGTCGACGCCTTGCGGGCGGAGCCGCCTCTGCGGCCGTTGTAGTAGTCGTCGTCCGACTCGTCAGAGTACTCCGCGGCACGTCTGTACGATCTCTGCGATCTTCTTCTGTCGTCCGTCGAGTCCGTCTCGGAGCTGAAGTCCGGAATGTCGTTGTAGTAGCTATCCTGCTCGTCGTAGTAGTCGCCCGCCCTTCTCTTCGAGAAGGCACGTGACTCCAGCACCCGGAAGAGAACGTCGCACTCTGGGGGAGGCTCCACCCGCCCCGACAGAATCTGCCGGGCTTTGCAGTTGTTGCCGTAGAACTTGCGGTTGGCCTCGCGTCTCTCCACTATGGCAGAGCCTTCTAGCGACACGCCGGCAAACAGGCCCTTGGTCTTGGAGTAGGAGAAGATGGCGGCGGCTCCCTTGAGAGACGCTGTGCCACCAGCCTCGGCGTTTCTCCCCAGCGGACCAGCAGCGACACTGATGTTGCCACCGAGCGTAATCGACCCAGCCTGGGCAAACGAGTCCACCGCCTCCTTGGTGTTGAGGATAAACACAAAGTCCGTAAGCTCCATCCCCACCTGGCCGCCGGCTCCGGCTCCAGCAGTCACCACGGCGGACGGCGGAGACCACGACCCGTCGGGCAGTCGGGCAACGACAATCCCGGAGCCGGCACGGCCAGAGAAGAGGAACCCGGCCTTCAGCACTGTCATCACCGCGAGCCCTTTGGCATTCTGGAGAACCTCCGGGGGGATGACGTCGTTGACGCCGAGCATCTGGTTGGGCTTGACAAAGGAGGCAAGCACCTTGGCCGCTTTCCTGTGGTTAGCGCTATCGCTGCAATTGGTTCACTCACTTTGTCTCACTCTTGAGGCTTCGTGGCACTGGATTGTTGATTCCCATCTTGCACTCTTTGCAAAGCTGTGTAGTGTGCACTCAGTGGGGAAAGCCGAAAGCACCGAGGTGTTCCGTTTTCCGCCTTGGTGTTGGGGTGCCTGCGCCCCCCGTCACGTGACAGGGGGCAGATCCTACGCAGATCAGCCGTTAAGGACAACGTGTCACGGCCAAGGGTCGGGCTTAAAGTGCTCTATCGCTACCAGTTGATTCAGGCTGATTGTGTAGTATAATTTGTGGCATCAATTGGGAAAAGAAATGTTGTACTGGTGTAGACTAGGATGTAATCTCGAGCCCAGAAATCAGCAATGGTGCTAGAAACTTCACAAGACTCGGTCATTTACTTTATGTGTTTCCTACAGACAAGGGAAAGGCTATTCAGTAACGTCACCGTGCCCATGATGGCATTATACACTACTGTATATTAAACACCCGAACACCTTGATGGGGACATCCGAACACCAAGAGTACGGGCCTTATCGATAAACTTCAAGCCCTGGAACCCTGGAACCAAGACAAGTGGAGACATTCTATTGCAGTTGCTAGGCGTGGATGAATCCCCAGATGATAGTCGATTCCTTTGAGTTGCCCATTCTGTACGCTGTGTTGATGTAAATGTTTCAGGCGCCGTCACCAAACGGACGATAAGAATCTTCTCAATTATTGATAGCACATGGTCCTATCGAGAGTGTTAAGCATCATCGTTTCCAATCAGGCCAATATTGAATTTCACAGTTTTCTCTTGTAATCACTCGGAACGTTGGTAGGGTATTTACTTTGACTCTGAGATAGGCTTCCCTTGGGAGTGGGGAACACCTGCCTTCTTCTTCTTTCTATAGTAGCCTTTAGACGAGCCTTTCTTGTTCGCAGGGGTTGTATGTCCATGTAGTTGTCTGCATTTAGCTTGTAGGTCTTTGTCGTCGAAGTAATCTGCCAGCAGGACAAATATTTCCTCTATGTCTTTGACTTTTCTCTTAAGCTCTGAGATCTCATCTCTAAACTCCTGATTTGAATTTTTGTTCGTACCTTTGCCATTGGCATAGCTTTTAGGAACACGCCCACAGATATGGTTTTGAGATTCGACTTTCTCGTTCATCTTGGCAAACAGATTTTGAATTCTCTCCAATGCTCCTGGAGATTCAATGAGATCTTCGAGAAGTCTGTCAAACGACGAAGCGATATCTACCATCTTTCTAGCGTACTTTTCTGGAGTATCGCAGAATTCCGCTGAAAGTTTATGCAGATCGGAAAAGAATCTCAGGAAGCCTTTTGTTCTTCCATTGATTTCATACAAGAGCGTAGAACTTAATGACTTGGCTATAGGATCCGTGGAGTTTGCACAGTCTCTTTGGATTTTAAGAACCTTTCTTTCAAATTCTCGAGCATCTTCTTCACTTGGTAACATTTCATTTTTGAATTTCAAGTTTTGAATATCTTCAACGATTTGTTGTACTGTTCTCTGATGTCCTGTTGACAATCCAGGGAGAGCTGTATTCACAGTGATTTCGTGGAGTTTTGTACCCTTGAAGTTGTCATTCCAACCAGGGATAATATCACCTGCATTGGATTTAGATGTTTCTTTCTGAGTGCCACCGTGATGGTTGCCCAAAGTAGGGAGCATCGCCTCCTTCCCACCAAAACGATGATAGGTGGATGGATCATCAGAGAATGGCGCAGACAGGTTAGGTTCAGTAGGAGACATTTCGTGAGAAATAGTAGTACTGATAATAAGATGCTGGCTCTATAATCCTCAAAGTACTTCCGGTAGTTGGTAGAAACCCGTGAGTTCAACGATAGACAAACAAACAATGAAAGACTCCTTCTTTTATATCTGTGATCTTGGGAGAAAACTTTTCATAGGTGCATCAATCATAGCCAATGATGTTTTTTCATCAGCTGGGTTGATCGCACCGTACGATACTTCGGGGTCACAACTCGTGATGTTTGAATTATAGAGAATGTTCAGATCTGTATACTTTTTTAAATAGGAATAAAAACCATATCCTTTGTTGAAGGTGGTAAATGTCTACATTAAGATATAAGGCACTTCAGCCAAAAGTTGAAGGTGTGCGGATGACAGGGTAAGGATGTGTGATACATGCTCGCCAAAATATGTTACAGACATATCCTCAACCTCATCGGACCTAACACCACACTCATGTAACAGAAATACTCCAAGCACAGCGGAAGTTGCAATTGAAAGGATATTCATTGGATAAGTAACTATGCAGAGGAGTTTATGAAGGACCTCATTGGACAAGTGACTATCATCTTGAGATCCACATTTGCGAAGGACTAAGATAACTTCAATTGTTTGTTTAACTATTGTTGTGCTCACGGGTTTCAACTAACTACCGAAAGTACTTTGAAGATTATAGAGCTTGAACCTTGTTATCAACGCTACTACTTCTTACTAAATGTCCCCTACTAAGCCTAATCTATCGGCACCTCTCTCTGATGATTCATTCACGCCTAGTATAAACATGGGAAGAATTGCTTGCCATAGTAGCTATTCAAAGTTATTTCTGTGCCTATTAAGGCACTGAGCTCTACTTAAAACAAAACACCCAAACACCCCTCACCCCGCGAGTGATCGCCTACATCTCCAGCTTTGCCATCACCACACAATGGATCCCGTGGACAAGACCTTTGACACTGTATATTACTGGTCCCAGCGGGCCAAGCAAGCAGCGTCCTCGGTGGCTGACACTGTCGTGAACACAACGGCAGACGTTGCCGATACGATTGCTAGTGCGGTGACGCCTACCCACACATCAACGCCGAGCAACGGCCCTGACAGATGGCAGCTTGGGCTACCAAGGCGTACAGTAGTGACTGCCATCACAATAGCATCAATTTTGGGTGTTTCTGGACTCGTTATAGGCAGGATGCTTGCATCGCCAAAGCCAAGAAGAAGAGCTCACAAGCTGCCCAATGGGGCAAGACGCGATGTGGTGTTACTGGTTGGCTCGGTGATGGAGCCTCTCACCAGATACATTGCCAACGACCTCGAGTCCCGAGGCTTCTTTGTGTACATCACTTCGACAAACTCGAGAGCGGACCAGAAGTTTTTCCAGAACGAGTCCTTCCAAGACATCAAGAGTCTCATTGTGTCTGAGGATCCCGCGGATGATGCCTTCAACGGCGAGCAGTTGCGCAAGTTTGACTTCCTGTTATCGTCAGACCACATACCCTTCCAGGGCGCTGAGCCCAACAAGCTGAACCTCGTGGGAGTCGTTTTCGTTCCAGATATGTACTACCCATCAGGAACGTTCCACATGATTCCGTCATCCACTTGGAACAAGACCATGAACGTGTGTATGTTGATCCCGCTATCTTTATTGAAGAATGGGCTACTTGGAATAGCTGAGAAGCACGACTCCAACATTATTTTCTTGACACCTACCCTTTCAGCGTCGCTCTCATTGCCCTTCCACTCGCTAGAGAATACCACGAGCACTTTCCTCCAGCAACTGGCACGCAACATTGCTCAGGACTATGAAGACCTTAACATAACGGATCTGAGATTGGGAGCGATCAATGTAAACAACAACAATAACCGCAAGAACTTTGGTATCAGGGGAGACTCCCTCAGAGTGCTCTTCTACAAGATATTTGATTTGCTGTATGCAGAGGACAACAATGCTGTCGAATACGTTGGCGTTGGATCGTGGTTCCTCTCTGTGTTTGGCTCGTGGGTGCCTAGGTGGATTTTACGCAACTACTTCCGAAACTACTTCACCGCCGAGTGACTTGTAAATAGTAATGATTTTACGAAGATATTGGTCATTAGCATGGAGTCGTGTCCTCATGAATATTTACATTTTAAATAACCACAGCTCATTGGAATTGTTCTGGAATCTCATCTGCGAGCTTCATACGCAGGGCTTCGAGCACAACGAGCCCGACTGTTGTCGAGGGGATCGTGGACATTGCATGTCGTCCGAATCCCTTATAGAGCCAGCTTGTCCAACTGATTTTGGAGTTTCGCTGGATAAATAGGATGTGGTCCAACGTGTCAACATACGTGTTGTAATATATAGTCAGCAGCTTGCCCTTATGCTTGCCCACGTTGTAGTAGTCAAAGGCTTCAAGCCTGGAAAAATGGATGTTTTGGATCTTGGCTATCGGGTACTGTACCAGATGGAGACACAGAGATGCTGTTACACCGGCAAGGAATACAAATGTGGTTCTAAGCACGCGAAACTTGTCCTGGCCCTTGATCTCTTTGGCAAACTCGTCTCTGTCCATCTGGAAGTCCCATGTTCGTAGCCGCTCTTTGTAAAAGTAGTAACCGATAATGGTGTCTCTAGTATAGCGGTACACCTGATTCTTTATCGTCTCAAACGTGCTGAAGTAAAGAGCGAAACTGATACTCTCCTTTGCCAAACTCAAACCGTAGCCTGCAAACACCCCTGAGAAGCCGATTTCACGTAGCTTGTCAAAGCCAAACTTCCACAAGTTGCGATGATCCCCCTTCAGCAACTCAGCGGCTGAGGAACGGGCGTATATGGCGTCGATGGGGGCTGCCGCTATGGACTGGAAGGCGCCGGCCACGAATCCGGCACGGAAAGAGTCCCATGGGGAGGGATTCTCAAGGAAATTGCTCTTGTTGTTGTTAAAGTACTGCAGAGATGTCAAGTAAGAGGTGTAGAGAACGACGCCTGTAGCACTGTTGGCTATGAGGGGAGGGAGTACACGTTCAGGAATAAAGCGCCAGCCAAACTTGCGTATGGCACTAATAAGCACCCCTAAAGAGGAGTCCCTATAAAAGGAGTATCTGTGCCTCTTCACCTCGCTGGCTGGACCATGGACAAAGAGACGGGTGATGGCCATGTAGTCGACACGCGTTGGACGAAACAGCTTTGCCGGCGGCGTTCTCAAATAGAGCGTCGTGAGCTGGTAAACGATAGCCCGGATACCAGCTGTGGACGCACCGACAAGCCGGGTGTTCTTCTTTGTCAGCTCTGTGAGCTCTGTGTGGTCGTCTTTCGGGACTGAGGCCATGCCATGTAGTGTGGTGATGAGGTAAACAAAGCGGCACTTTTTTTTGATTACGTGCGTGGATGCGTTTACGCTCCGGCGTAATCTCTCTGTAAAATGGAAAGGGTATCTGCCATCGAGGCCTTGTCAAGCTAGGTGGACAACTCACCACTAGTGAGGTGCCAGTGGGTGCAATCTATGTCATATGATGAGGTAATGCCTCGGAGTGGTGATAGCAGAAGGTTGCAACAGATTGGAATTGACTGCGAAAATGCTAAATCCCTCTCGCTCACTTCAGAGAGTACCACTAGACAGATGCTGAAATCAGCTCGTATCTCTCTCTTATTGTGGCTAGGGATTTGCCTTCTCCGCTTTTCTCGATATGCATGTACCCCTATTCTCGAGCCCCTATTACTCGGGACATGACAAAGGATGACAAAAAGTTGATTCCACCCCATATACAGAGGGAGTATACTACAATTTGATCGGCTCAGCTACTTGTCGATCCTCTCTCCACCCTCATGTCCATCATCAAGCGAACTCACTTCCTCATCAAGGAAACGGTCCCAATCCTCCTCCCCACACTGGTCATGTACGTGTGCTACGACGTGCTGCGATACTTTGAACTCATAGCTCCACAGAGCCACTTTTTGCATACCCTAATCAGCTTCGACGAGTATTCCGTGCTAAAAAGAGGGTTCATACCACTTCTTGAATGGATGTGGATACCGCCGAACACTTGGCTTTCCTCAACGCTCAACTACACACTTCTCCTGGCTTACGCCATCACAGCAGCATGTGCAGTGGTTTCAACACTACTCTTCTTCGCCTTCTGCCTCGTGAGCTCTTACGACCGCAAATGGAAGGCGCTGCACCAACTTGTGGTGAGATCAATGCACTAAACCACGCTTAGACGAAACGAACAACGCTCTGTTGTATTAATGCCATACTCAAAATCCAAAATCAAATGCACTCATATCAGGCTCCTGGAATGCCGTCTGTGGCGGCGCCGTGTAGGAACCCGTTCTTTTGTTCTCCTCCTGTTTTTGTTTCTCCTCCTCTCTCACCTTGGAGTGTGATGCCAGACCGTACTTCTCCAAGATGCTTAGGCCATTGCCATTGCCATTGCCATTCTCCTTACCATTACCAACTGAATCTTCTTTGAACTCAGAGAGGAATGATGTTCTCCGTCTTGCGCTGGGTGATAATCCGTATTTCTCTAGCATGTTCTCTGTACCCGCCAATGTCTTCAGTGCAACCTGGCTCTCCTGCTTCTTCAGGTCACCAGCCTTCAGGAACACCCAGTTCCTTAACAGGTCCAAAGAAAGATAGTCGCACCCCATTCTAGTGTAGATGGAGGCAACTCTTAAAATGAACTCGGCCTCCTGCTGGGGAGTAATCATCAGCGAGCCAGCAAAGTAGCTGACAGTTTTCTCCCGAAGGTTCTGGTACAAGGCAATCAAGAGTGGATCGTCCTCAAGGAATGACCGAGCTTTGTCGGTCATAACAACATTCTTCTTCTCCTCTTCGCTCACAACTTCAATTGGAGACTTGGCAAGGGCTTGGATGGCGCGGTGCTGCTCCTTGCACTTCCAGAAGATATAACTGGTTGTCCACCTGTCACCATTCACCACTGCAGTAGAGAGAAGATGTTTCATCATAATCTCCTTCAGAACAGGCCCATTGTCGCCCTCGTAAACACGACATACAGCAATGGCAAGGTCCATATCATCGACCTGTCGAACCAACACGTTAGCGGCATCTTTCAAGGAGTCACCGAGAAGGAAGAAGCAGGCCGCATCCATGTATCTGTGCTTACTTAAGAGCACAAAGGCATTTTTCAGTGCGGCCTTTCTCCAGCGATCCTCCTGGAAATCGTTACGTAAAAAGGTCAGCATCTTTTGCTGTTCCGAGTTTCCCACCGCAGTCCTCCAAAGACCAAAGAGAATCTGCTTCTTTTTGAGGGCAAGGTAATAAATCGAGCACTTGGAAGGGTTTCTTTCATCATCTTTGGTGAACTCATTGCGGGCAACGCTCTCCATCGTGGCTACCAAGTCTTCGAATTTGAGCCAGTGAGCAAGACCATACTCTCGTGCAGTAGACCACAAAATCTTTCCATCCTTCACAGTCGTCTGGATGAATTGAAGTAACAATTCTTTACTTTCAGAGTGAAGCGCCCAATTGATATCTCTCATAGTGAGTCTCTCCTGCGAACCCTTGTGCAATTGGAAAAGTTTCATCCCCAGAAAGAATCTCAAACCATTCTCATCCACACTAGAATTGTTTTTGTCCATTTCAATGACAGCTTCTATAGTGCTCACAAGAGTGATCTGTTGATGTCGCGTGAGGTAAGGGAGAGAGTGTTTCAATAGCTTTTCCTTCAAAAGGTCTGCCACACTTTGGGTGAGCTCGGTGTAAGGCTCTTCAAGATCATCGTGACTCTCAATATACTTCCGCTGTGCGAACTTCGAGGTGTCGAACCCAAGGTTGGACCCCAAGGACTCGATATCGTCACCTTTGAGCTCCAAATCACGCATCTTGAGGAAGAGTCGAAGAAGAATCTCCTTGACTAATTGGATTTTGCCATTGAACAGGGATTGAATGAGAATCTGAGGATGATAAAGTGGAAGAGCTCCATTCAGCACAGCACAAAGAGTTAAGATATCATTGGAGACAATGTTTCTTGAACCGACAGACAACTTAGTGAACATGTCGGTCATGTCAAGTCTCTTATCGGATATGAAGATCTGATTACCAGCACCAATCACCAGCATTCCGTCCTTGAGCCAGATCGAATCGCCAATGGCATGAGTGGTATAGCTCTGAATATCAATTTTTTTGATGGCTAGGAATGATGCAGTATTGTTTGTATAATCATACCGAACCTCTGTGTACAATAGTGAGTGGTGCTCGAAGCCCACGGCCAAAATACTCTGTCTGTTCTCAGTTCCCGTCCAGTCGATATCGCGTACCGGTTCTCCAAAGAGCTCTTCATACTCGAGTACTCCACGGTGCGTGTTCCATATAGTAAGTCTTCGCTTGGTCTCATCCACGATTGCAAATTTGCCTATCGACGAGCCACGGATGTACGATGCATGACGGATATTTGAGTAAAGTGGTATATCTTCGACCCAGTGAATTCCAAACTCTGAGATTTTTGCTTGGAAGCGACGAAGATAGCCACCCTTGTCAATGATAGACAGAATGTTTCTTTGTGTGCTATGCGATGACTTGACTGGATCGATAGGCGCGATGAGGTGAATCTCATCTTCCTGCACCGGTAAGTCTGCCATTTCCACCTCCTCCATCGTTTGACCATGGATGCGCCACGCCTTTGTCTTGCCGGTATATATTCCCATTATGTAATGAACGTCACTAGAGTGTACATCAAGGGGAATAATGGAGAAACACTTTGGCCGAGAAGAGCCCACCGCAAGAGCACTGAGCTGTTTTGAGTGGGTGCCGGTACAGTCCCAGAGAATAAGTTGCTCTCCGCAGATAGCCACGAGCCATGAGCCCTTGTCGAAGAGCACAGCTTGGGAAATGGCACAAGGCGTATCCACAGAACACTTTTTGACTAGTGCAACGCTGTCTTCAAGGTACTGCGGCACCCATACAGCATTCTCACCAAAACGTGAGCACGTTAACATAGCGGAGCCGTCGCTTGTTCTGATGATGCGCTGGATCGACTTTGTGTGTCCTGTGAGCTTGTGGGCTAAGTGGCCAATGCTACCATCGTTCAACAGCGAGTCAATGTTGAGCTTCCCATGCCTTATAACGTCGAGATCCTGAATGACACAGTGAACTTGTCCCGTCCCGCTGTCCAGCAGGGGCTCCGCAAACTGGGCGAAGGGAGACTCGATGAGATTATGCAAGGTAAACTGTCTCAGATGCGAGGTATTTAGCATGCGAGGTGGATTCAATGAGACGTTATCAAAGACATAAACGTCGTGAGTACCGCTTTGCGAGAGCACGAGGACGAGGTCTGCCTGACCCACAGACTTCACCAAATAGTTGTCAACGACAAAGACACATTTGGCGCCGCTTCCACTTTCTGTTAAGTCAAGGGACCCCCAAAGCTGGATCATATGGTTTGCCTCATGCTCATGACACGACCAGACGCGAAGATGGTTGTCGCTTGACACAGAGTAGAGCGCGTTTGTGTAAGTACCAGCCTGGGGCAGGTTGAGGGGGTCATAACGTTTCCACCTTATAGAAGTGATGGAGTGCGAGTGTAGAAGGTAGCGCATGTCGTATACCGTGTTATCTCCAGCTGCCATCCGGTGCCACACCTTGAGTAGCCTGTCGTACTTACCACAGCTTGCAATGAGCTCCGAGTCTTGCGAGAGACGAGCCAGATACACTGGCGATGCCTGCTTCAGACTCCAAGCCCTCTCCACGCGGACCTCGCCAAACTCTCTGGTCACTTTCCACAGCGAAAGGTGGTCTGAACCTGTCACAATCTCGGTGGGTAGGCCCCAGCTCACACAGTTGACTTGCGAGTGGTCGTCGCTCACGAGGCGGGCGGCTAGTTGCCAGCGCGGGACCCGCATGAACTCTGACATTGGGTCAAATAGAAGTACCTGTGATCCCACAGCCACGGCAATTGTGCCGTAGTGGGGGTTGATATCTACCGAAGCGGCATCGGAGTCGAGGTACACGGTCTGGAGGTGTACGCCGTCCGCGAGCACAATGAGATTGTTGCCGGAACAGTAGGCAAGCACATTGTGGGACCTCCAGCAGGCCTGCGCCACACTCTGAGGGTGCTTATTGGGCTCCCCGGGCACAAAGCTTATGCTCATGGCTTTGAGAGGTGTCCTGGGCCTATTGTTGATCGCGGTAGGCGCGCTTTCGCGCTTTTGAGTGACTCTTTCCACTCATCGCTATCTTCAACACCACCATGTCGCAGCCTGCTAAGCTCTGGGGTGGCCGCTTCACCGGCGCCACGGACCCACTGATGAACCTGTACAATGCCTCCCTTCCATACGACAAGAAGATGTATGCAGCAGATCTAGAGGGCACCAGAGTGTACACTCAGGGCCTTCACAAGATCGGGCTTCTCACCGCAGAGGAGCTCTCTGAGATCCACAGGGGTCTTGAGGTCATCAAGGGGGAGTGGGCGAACGGATCCTTCGAGGAGAAGGACGGCGATGAGGACATCCATACCGCCAACGAGCGCAGACTCGGTGAGATCATTGGCCGTGGCATCGCTGGTAAGGTGCACACTGGCCGGTCCAGAAACGACCAGGTGGCTACCGATATGCGGATCTACGTCCGTGAGGAGCTCACCAAGCTTGCAGGATTCCTCAAGGACCTCATTGAGACGATTGTGAAGCGTGCCGCTAGCGAGATTGATGTGCTCATGCCGGGTTACACCCATCTGCAGAAGGCCCAGCCAATCCGTTGGGCTCACTGGCTCTCGATGTACGCCACGTACTTCACCGAGGACTACCACCGCCTTGTTGAGATCATCAAGAGACTCAACAAGTCTCCGCTCGGTGCAGGTGCTCTTGCTGGTCACCCGTATGGCATTGACCGTGAGTTCCTTGCTGAGGGGCTTGGCTTCGCAGGCGTCATTGGCAACTCGCTCACCGCTGTCAGTGACCGTGACTTTGTGGTGGAGACGATGTTCTGGTCGTCTCTCTTCATGAACCATGTGTCGCGCTTCTCGGAGGATCTCATCATCTACTCTTCTGGTGAGTTTGGCTTCATCAAGCTCGCGGATGCATACTCCACAGGGTCCTCTCTCATGCCACAGAAGAAGAACCCAGACTCGTTGGAGCTTCTCAGAGGTAAGTCTGGGCGTGTCTTCGGCTCGCTGGCGGGCTTCCTGATGTCGATCAAGTCGATCCCATCCACCTACAACAAGGACATGCAAGAGGACAAGGAGCCACTCTTCGACTGCCTCACCACGGTCGAGCACTCGATCCTCATTGCTACTGGTGTTATTTCTACACTGGCCATCAACAAGGACAAGATGCGTGCTGCACTCACTATGGACATGTTGGCTACCGACCTTGCAGACTACCTCGTTCGCAAAGGGGTGCCGTTCAGAGAGACTCATCACATCTCGGGTGAGTGTGTAAAGAAGGCCGAGGACGACGACTTGTCTGGCATTGACCAGCTGACCCTCGAGCAGTTCCAGGCTATCGACGCCCGTTTCGGCGAAGATGTGATGGAGGTGTTTGACTTTGAGGCTTCTGTCGAGAGAAGAACTGCCACTGGCGGCACAGCCAAGTCTGCTGTGTTGAAGCAGCTTGAATCGCTCAAATCACAGCTCAACTAACCGAAAAACTTGGCATAACGAGCCTTTTCCTTATCTTTGAGTTGTTGAAGCTTCTTCTCCGTCGCCTCAATTTTGGAGTCGACAGCGGCATCCTTAGGATTCCACTTTTTGCAATAGACAAAGTCCTCCAGGGCACTCTCGTACTTCTCAAGGGCAAAACGTGCCACTCCACGTCTGTAGTAGGCCTTGGCCATCTCTGTAGGCAGCACGTAGCCAGACTCCAATAAGTATGTGGCGTACTGAATTGTCTTGTTGTAATCTTCCAGCTGTAGACAACACAGTGCCAAGTTGTTATATATCTTCTTTTTCAAATCCTGGAATTTTGGCTCGAGTTCTGGTTCCGAGTCTTTGTCAGGTACAAACTCATTGAGGTACCGCAGTGCCTTCTTGTACTTGAGGTATGCTTCCAGGTACGACTTCTGCTTGAAGAGCGCCGACCCGGAGTCTTTGATCTTTACAGTGGCTTCATAAGCCTCCGCAGTCTTCTCCTGGTCAAAGTGGTCATCGTCATCAGGGAACTCCTCGTAGACATCTCCACACAGCTCGCTATAGGAGGCGTTGTACACTGGCACACCCATAGACTCATCCCATACGCCACAGTCTTCAATGAAGATGTCTCTGAGTGGCACGCGATCATCATTGACACGCTCATACTCTATTGTCCGGATGGTGGACTTACCCTTCAATATACGTCCAAAGATTGTGAATTTACCATTCAGATGAGGGGAGGGGTATGTGTTGATAAAGAACTGTGAGCCGTTACTGTTTGCGGCAGAACTTGCCATGACCAAATTGAACGTTTGATCAAAGTCACCCATGTTCTCATCTTCAAAGTACCCGGTGGGTTCCTCCCCGTCCCTGATTAGCCGCTCAGAGTGGATGGATGCCCCTCCAAGCCCCGCTTTAGGATCGAGACCTTCGGGAAGCGAGCCGTATGTGAGATCTCCTGCCTGAATCATGAAGTTTTTGACCACACGGTGGAATCTGTTACCCTTCAAAGTGAGCACAGTCCCATCAGGTAAGGAGACGTCTCCTTGGCACAGGTGGATGAAGTTCTCAGTTGCCTTCGGCGCTTTATCAGCGTACAGTTCGCAAACAACACGACCGATCTTCTCGGTATTAATTCGTATATCAAGGTAGACGAGTGGATTCATTAGCCGGCAGTCTCTTCAAAGAGATGAGATGGGATGAGCTTGAAAAAAGTTCTGTGGCACTACCGATTTCTCGATAGCGCGAGCTGACAACCCCACATTAAGACAATACGCTTTAGCACAATGATGCTGAGGAGATGTTCGAGGAGTTATAATGGTTGCAGTGCTTATGCTTCCAAACGATGTGTATCGTCATATGCTACTCAAATAATCTCAGCGCGTCACTCATGCACTGAGATGCTCAGACAATACGATAAGTCATCATACATCCTCAACGCTTACATTCCCCAACCTGCTCGTGATGCCTTTCTGGCGCTGAAATGTTTCAATATCGAGCTCTCTAAAATCCTGGGAAATGATGAAATTGACAGGAGACTTCATACTGTGGGCGTCAAGTCTTCTGTGCGGACAAAGTTTTGGCAGGATCTGCTGCACAAGGTATTTGAGAACCCTTTCAGCGACCAAATTATAGGAGAGCCGGTGGCTTTGCTACTGAGAGACGCACTGAGAAATGGACTTGCTCTGGAGATGGAATATCTTGATCAGATGCTGCGCTCTCGCCAGGACTTTATTCAAAGGAGAGAGTTCGTTTCTTTAGACGACTTGTGCTCATACGGTGAAGGGATATACTCGCAGCTGAACTATCTTGTGCAGAATCTTCTACTCTCAGATTCAATCTCGCCATCCACTGTTGAGCTAGTGGAGCAGAATGATTCACTCAGGACTCTACTGGCAGAGATTGCAGCGCATCTTGGACAGGCTACTGGGGTAGCATCGATGGTACTGGCTACGGAGTATCATGCTAAAAACAATAGGGTATTTCTCCCACTGGACCTCATGGCAAATGTTGGACTCTCACAGGAGGACGTGATCCGGCTATTTGAAGGTAATGGCTCTCCAGATGCTAAGAAGGCTCTCAAAGACGTTGTATTCGAAACGACGGTACGGGCCAACGATCACCTGCTAACCGCACGGTCGAAGTTGCAAGAGGTGAAAGCACTGACCAAAACAGCCACTGCCTTGACCAACAGTGAGCTCATATTGAAGATGTCAAAAAATTGGAAGAAGGGTCTCCCCGACTGCATCTTCGTGCCCTTTATGAGCGCGGTACCCCTGAGCGGCTATCTTCGCCAGCTGGAAAAGAAGGACTTTGACTTGGAGGGGGAGGTTAAAAACCCATACTGGTCGCTTGTGTGGCATAGTTACAGAGCATACCGGCGTAGAAGCATATAGTATTTATAGTATTTATGGTATTTATTCTATTTATTGTTGACTGAGATTCGAGATCACCCACCCCCTGTAGCGCGATGTCCGGGTGCATCGGGGCTCCATCACAATTACCACACCAATGCAACCGCTGCTACTTAGCAGGGCCTACGGGGAAACCAAGCTGAGGAGCTTCGAGCGGCTCACCACAGAGTCATTATACTATGATATTTCATCTCTTGAAAAGCCGCGGTTTGCAAAGGGCTCTTCACCCGTAACGTGCCTTGACGTTGATCGGACTGAGAGCCGGTATATGCTCAGCGGCTCCGCAGATTCCAGCGTCAAGCTGTGGAAGTTAGGTTCGAGGAAAGGAACACTAATGGGTAACATCAACAAGGCCACTGGTGGCCACCAATTCGGAGTAACGGGGGTAATGTGGTGGCCCTTTGACATGGGTATGTTCCTGTCAAGCTCTTACGACGGCAGTGTCAAGGTGTGGGATGCCACCACACTGGAGGAGGCATTCACCTTCGAGCTGGGTGGCAAGTGCACCTGCTTCGATATCTCGCTCACAGGGCAACACTCGCTCATCGCCACAGGAGCCGACAGCACTCATGTTCGTGTGCTGGACTTGAGAACAACTTCAGCAGCGCACAGTCTCAGTGGGCATGAAGGAAGTGTATCAAGCTGCAAATGGAGCCCGACAGATCCTCATATACTTGCTACGGGAAGTTCACAGGGCGAGGTGAGAGTGTGGGACATACGAAAGACCAACTCGTGTGTAGCGCAATTGGATGTATACCGGACGGATCGTGCCAAGGCGGTGGAGCAGAACCGGTCAAGGAAGATGGGAATCGTAAAGTCGACTGTCAAGGCACATGCAGGAGCCGTCAATGGGCTGGCCTGGCTTGAGAATGGTCACACTCTGGTGTCCACCGCCACTGATGATAAGATCCGCGTGTGGGACCTTGAGGGTGGTGTAAACACGCTACTCAACTTCGGGCCTTTTGTGAAGAATAGGGAGGAGCGCAGCAAGACGATTGTGCTAAGCCCTATCGAAGAGACAGAAGTGCAATATCTGTGGTACCCTTCAGACAACGGCGAGATTCTCGTGTTTCGCATGGGAGATGGCAAGCTAGTCTCGAGGCTAAGGAGGAACTTGCAGGACCACTCGCGCAGTAATTGCATAGCGTATGGTGGAAGAAACAGTGCTACGTACTTCTCCGGATCGCAGGATGGACGGATCTTTGTGTGGGGTCCAGCTGAGGAATGAGGCGTCCAGGAGTGACGGCTGTAGATAAAGAAGACTCCCTGGAGGAGCTCAGTGCATATTTATAGGTCATTATCTTAGTTTTCATATTCTTTTTGATTACTGTCCGAGTGCGTAGTGGTACAATTGCGCGGAATTTTGGCGATGCCCTCCACATCAACGCCACCATGGATGCCGGCACTGTTGCTCAGGACGACGGGCTCGAGGGCATGGGCATCCGCCTTGTCGAGCAGACATCTCTTGAGAACAAGATCCAGGCCGATGCTGCTCGGATGTTCACAGGACGAGAGATTGAGCTCGACCAGCGACGTTTGGAGAAGGCAAGGCAGACCGTGAATAAAGTGAAGTTTGAGATGCGCAAGTTGCAGGACCGCCTGGAGAACCCTCGAACGAGAATCACACAGAAAGAGGAGCTTAGGGAGCAGATCGAAGAGATGAAGACCAATTTGCTTGAGCCTGCTAGACAGGACATCCGCGACATCGAGGAGAGACTCGAGCGCAACGTCAAGTCAGAGCCCGTTGAGTCTTCAGACGGCTCTCGGTTACCGAATGAGTCAGAGAAGGACTTCCTGATACGAACAGGAAAGATCACTGCGTTCGGTAACTCTGCGGGCTTCGTGGTGGAGGATGATACTGAGCCAGCAGCATCGCATCAGAACCTGAGGGTGCCAGGCTTTGAGGAGATCAAGGAGGAAGAGTCCGAAGAGGAAGAGGAGGGGTCATCGAGGCTTCTCACGGATGATGAAATCCGTAATGTGGATGATGGTGTGGAGAGCTTTTACCAGGCTCGACTCAGAACTTGGGTGCACAGAAGATCGAAGCTACGGCAGTCTCAAGAAGACAAGCCTGAGTGGGTTTTGCCACATCCACAGCATGCGGATGCAGTTTTGAACGAGGACTTTCGGATTCCAGGCGATATTTACCCTTCGCTCTTCGATTATCAGAAGACAGGAGTGCAGTGGCTTTACGAGCTCTACCAACAGCAGCATGGTGGCATTATCAGTGATGAGATGGGTCTAGGCAAGACCATTCAGATTATTGCTTTCCTAGCAGGACTGCACTACTCAGGCAAGCTTAATAAGCCGGTTTTGATTGTGTGTCCCGCAACCGTGATGACACAGTGGGTCAACGAGTTTCACACTTGGTGGCCACCACTACGAACAATGGTGTTGCACTCAATTGGCTCAGGAATGAAAGGTGAAGCACAGGAGGAGGATCTGGAGAAGCAGCTTGAGCAGGAGTCCGAAGAGATCACAAAGACTGCTCAGTCGCTCAAAAACACGGCAAATGCCAAGGCGATGGTGGACACTCTGGTGGAAAAGGGTCATGTGTTGATCACGAGCTACGTTGGTCTGCGGATCTATGAGGATCAGCTTCTCAAGATTGACTGGGGTTATGCAGTACTAGATGAAGGGCACAAGATCAAAAACCCACACTCCAACGTTGCGATTTTGGCAAAGAGACTCAGAACGCCCAACCGAGTCATCTTGTCGGGAACGCCAATCCAGAATAATTTGGTGGAACTATGGTCTCTCTTTGACTTTGTGTTCCCAGGCAGATTGGGCACTTTACCTATATTCCAAGAAGAGTTTGAGGAGCCTATTAAGATTGGGGGGTACGCCAACGCAACAAACCTCCAAGTGAAGGTGGGATACAACAAGGCAGTTGTTCTGAAGGAGCTAATTCAGCCGTTCCTTTTGAGAAGAATGAAGATGGATGTGGCGAAGGATCTTCCTTCCAAGCAGGAGTTTGTCCTTATGTGTCGCCTCACAAAGCACCAGCGTGAGGCATACATCGAATATCTCCGTCACCTGGATATGAAGAATAGGTCATATCTCAGCGCCATCACCACACTCCGGAAAATCTGTAATCACCCCGATCTTGCAGATGTACATTTTATTGAAAGCACTCCTGGGTATGGTGATCCGGCACGGTCGGGCAAACTCCAGGTTGTAAAGTCATTATTACCATTGTGGAAGCAGCAGGGACACAAAGTGCTCCTCTTCACGCAAACAAAGCAAATGATGTTTATTTTGCAGAAGTTCCTTGACAATGTAATGGGACCTGATTACAGATACATGAAAATGAGTGGTGAGACAAGTATTGAGCGGCGTCAGGATATGATTTACTCCTTCAATCATGAGGATTATGACTTGTTCCTACTGACAACGAGGGTAGGTGGCCTTGGTGTGAATTTGACAGGCGCTGATCGGGTGATCATCTTCGACCCTGACTGGAACCCCTCAACCGATCTTCAGGCCAGGGAGCGTGCTTGGCGTCTTGGCCAGAAGAAGGAGGTTCTCATTTACCGACTTGTTATTGGTGGCTCGATTGAGGAGAAGATTTATCACCGACAAATCTTCAAACAATTGCTGACGGATAAAATCTTGAAAGACCCCAATCAAAAGCGATTCTTCAAAAACAGTGAACTCCATGACCTGTTCACACTCTCCGAATTTGATGAGTCAAGTGAACCTGATGTGGGATTGCAGAAGAAAAAACAAGGTGACGACTTGGGACAAATCAGACAGCTGAACGGTGTGAGCAAGCTTGAGAATTACAGAGGAGAGGATAAGCCTCAATCTGAAGAGGACCGGCTTATGGGAGGTCTATTCAAGGCTGTGAAGCATGATGAAGTTGTCTCCGGTCATTCTCAGCCGGGTGAAGACCACTTGGAGCTTCATGCTAGGAGACAAGCTCAAGAAGCCCTTGAAGCGCTCAAGAAATCAAGAAAGGTGGTGAAGAAGGCAGGTGTCGGCGTTCCAACGTTCACAGGAAGAGTGGGATCTGCTGGCAAAAAGTTCACATTGGCAAAGTCCAGGATTGGTCTTGGAAACTCTCAAGTGACAAAGCAATCCTCCTCGTCAATCCTGGACAACCTCAAGAAAAAGAGGGAAGCAACTGCTCCTCCTTCTAGTGGAGCAAAGATTCTCGCAGATATGCAGTCATTCTTGGCTAAACAAGATGGGTTCTTTGCGACATCAGCAGATATTCTAAATGGGTGCAAGGTGGAGATGAACGATAAACAGGCACTGGCCAATGTGCGGTCAATGCTGAAGGGAATTGCAGTGTGGGACAGTGGGAAGTCTGGTTGGGTACTCAAGCCAGAGTTTCGGGACAACTAAAGTAATGATTAATGACAAGACTACTATGATTAGATGATTATACAAGAGATGCCTCCTCTAGTAGGAGCGACCAAACATGGTGTAGTTGATGGCCTTCTCTCCACACTTGACACACTTTGTGCCCTCCTTGAGCTCTGGCTGGTCGAATGGGATACAAAGCGACTTGGCACCCATACTTGGAGCCTTCTCGTCAACTTCCTCCTCCTCGCCATCGTTTTTCTTGGCAGAAGAGTCCTTGATGTCCTCCTCACACTCCATGTTGCCACACCATGGCGACAGAATCACGTTCTTGGCGTTGAGTGCCGGAACAAAGTCGTCCCAGTTCTCTACAACAACTCTGTGCGAGTCAAACGACTCCTTGGCAGCAGCAAAGAGATCATCATGGAGCTGGTCGAGGATCTTTGGAATTTGCGTCTCAAGCTCATCGAGGCTAACGTTGTACTTCTTGGAGTCGTTACGTCTCACCACGGTGACAGCCTTCTTCTCGAGATCCTTTGGACCAAACTCCAGACGGATAGGAACACCCTTGAGCTCCCAGTCAGAGAACTTCCAGCCTGGAGAGTAGTTGTCACGGTAGTCACCGATGGCTCTGATACCAGCCTTGACAAGAGAGGACTCAATGGCCTTGGCACCGTCCTTGATGGCCTTCTCCTCCTCAGCGGTAGTCTTGGCTGTAATGCCGACAGGCACCACAACAGCCTGGTACTGCGAAACTCTTGGTGGGACGACAAGACCCTTGTTGTCCGAGTGTACCATCACCATCACACCAATGACACGCGTGGAGAGACCCCACGAGTTTTGCCAGGCAAAGAGCTTAGGCTTGTCAGGACCCTCTGGGTTCTCCACCACGATGTTGAACATCTTGGAGAAGTTCTGGCCAAGACAGTGCGAGGTACCACCCTGGATACCTCTACCAGTGGCTGGAATGTATCCCTCCACTGTGGTGGTGAAGAAGCCACCGGCAAACTTCTCCTTCTCCGTCTTCTTACCCTTCACCACAGGAACGGCAAGCAGGTCCTCGTAGATGTGTGCGTAGTGGTCCAGAATCTCAAGCACCTCGGTATTGGCCTCGTCAAAGGTGAGGTGAGCGGTGTGGCCTTCCTGCCAGAGGAACTCACGTGTTCTGAGGAATGGCTGTGGGTGCTTGAACTCCCATCTCACCACCGAGTTCCACTGGTTGAGTTTGAGAGGCAAGTCACGGTGCGACTGGATCCACTTGGCGTAGTATGGGTACATCACAGTCTCGGAAGTTGGTCTGATGGCAATTGGCTCCTCGAGCTCGGACTGGCCAGCCCTCGTCACCCAGGCAACCTCTGGGGCAAAGCCCTCAATGTGGTCCTTCTCCTTCTCCAAGACACGCGAAGACACAAAGAGAGGGAAGGCACAGTTCTTGACGCCCATCGCCTTGATCTTGTCGTTGAAGTAGTCCTGGATCTGCTCCCAGATGTGGAAGGAGGCTGGTCTCAGGATGTAGCAGCCAGACACATCGTAGTAATCCAACATCTCACCCTTGGTGAGGATCTGCTGGTACCAGCCTGGAAAGTCTTTGAACTTGTCCACAGTGACACCAATGAGCTTGGCATCGAGCTGGGCATCCTTCTTCTTGTCAACCTTCTCCTTCTTCTCCTCCTTCTTCTCCACAGCCACAGAGAAGTCCACTGTGGTAGCACCAACGCCCGTGGACTCGAGGAAGCCCAGGAGGTCACCACCGTTGAGCGAAGCCTTGGAGGACTCCGTAGAGAGCTCATATACGCCAGACGAGACTATCGCGGCATCGACAAGCACCTTGATCTTACCAGCATGCTCCTTGGTGATGGAAGCAGCAGAGAACTCCTTAGCAGAGACACCGAAGAACTGCTGGACAAGGTCGTCCTTGGCAAGACGTGGCTCCTTGACGGAAGCGGCCGCAGCGATGGCTCCACCTGGAGTCTGAGTCTCCTTAAGGGCGATAACAACCACCGGAACCGGCTCAGCGGTCTTGGCAGTCTTAGGCTTGAAGACAAGTGCCTTTATAGGGGTGGCATCGCCAGACGCCTGGACGAGAGAGAGCTTAGCAAGGGAAGCTTCCAGAGCCATAGTTTGTGGATGTGGATCTCTTTGGCGAGCGCCGAAGAAAAGTCAGCGTCGCGGTGTGCGGGTGTAGATAGCGGATCCACAAGCTTTCTCACCGAGCTCTACAGTCTCCAAGCTGGCCTAAGAGTCATACGATGAGGAACCGCCTTAGCCATAGCGTGGTCTTCTTTTGATAGGAAACTTTGGTAGAAGAGTCTAGCAGAAATCCCGCCAGCCGGGGCGGAAAGGCACTCCTAAAGAGAGATATGGCTCAGACAATGGGCCGTGCACAGGTAGTAGACAATTGTTGAGAAGCTACGCTGGACATTGCTCGATCAAGGCGTAGAGGCTAATCCCTGTCTACACTGTAGGAATTATGACACATTGGCCTTATCAACGAAGGCTCCGATCAATGGTTCCTATTATGGCCTTACTCACTGGGGATGCGCGCCGGGTAACGGCGCGAAGAGTCATCGCTATAAAAACCAATGGCTACGCTTCTACACTGGACAACATGTCGTTTTATATCCACGAGACCAAGGGCGTCGACAGCCCAGAGACTCCGGGCACTGAGGATGCTCCATACAAAAGCATTGCGTATGCCGTATTTTCGCAGACTGCCGAGGCCAAGTTCTTTGTGTACAAGGAGGAGGAAGATGTGAAGGGCTTCGTGGAGGCCACTGCGTCTGCTCTCAAGAAGGCCAAGAAGGGCGCCGAGGGTCTCAGAAAGAAGGCCGAAAAGGCAAAGCTTGCGGACGAGCAGAAGGCCCAGAAGGATGCGGACGAGGCTGCCAAGAAGCTCGCCGCCATGAAGATTGAGATCACCGAGGACAAGTCGCTTCCAACCGCTGTGCGAGCCAAGATTGACCAGCTTGAGGAGGGTAAGCGTTTCCGCGTATCTGGATGGATCCACAGACTGCGTTTGCAGAAGGGTGTGGCTTTCCTTGTGCTGAGAGACGGCTACGGCTTCCTCCAGTGTGTTCTCTCGGGAGACCTCGCCAACGCCTACCAGACCCAGACCCTCACTCTGGAGTCCACAGTGACCCTCTACGGTACCGTTCAGAAGCTGCCTGAGGGTAAGACTGCAGCTGGCGGCGTGGAGCTCGTTGTGGACTACTACGAGGTTGTCGGGCTTGCCCCATCGGGAGACGAGGCCTTCACCAACAAGGTGCAGGAGGGCTCTGATCCTTCACTGCTGTTGGACCAGAGACATCTCACACTCCGTGGTGAGACCCTCAGTGCTGTGATGAAGGTGCGTGCCGCATTTTTGCGCTCCATCAGACGCTTCTACGAGGAGGAGCGCCTCACTGAGGTGACCCCTCCATGCATGGTGCAGACTCAGGTGGAGGGTGGCTCCACTCTTTTCAAGCTGGACTACTACGGTGAGGAGGCTTACCTAACACAGTCTTCTCAGCTCTACTTGGAGACGTGTCTTGCTGCTCTCGGTGATGTCTTCTGTGTCCAGGAGTCGTTCCGTGCAGAGAAGTCCCACACAAGAAGACACTTGTCTGAGTACACACACGTGGAGGCCGAGCTTGCCTTCCTGACATTTGATGACCTGCTGAGCCACATTGAGCGCCTGATTGTCAAGACCGTACAGTTCATGCTGGAGGACCCAATTGCTGGTCCACTCATCGAGCAATTGCACCCTGGCTTCGTTGCCCCATCGCTTCCTTTCAAGAGAATGGAGTACATTGAGGCACTGGAGTGGCTCAACGAGCACGGTGTCAAGAACGAGGATGACGAGGAGTTCAAGTTTGGTGACGACATTGCAGAGGCTGCAGAGCGTAAGATGACTGACACAATTGGCGTGCCAATTCTGCTGACTCGTTTCCCAGCTGAGATCAAGTCCTTCTACATGAAGCGCTGTGCTGACGATGAGCGTGTCACTGAGTCTGTCGATGTGCTGATGCCTACTGTTGGTGAGATCACCGGAGGCTCGATGCGTTCGTACGACCTTGACGAGCTCGTGGAGGGCTTCAAGAGAGAGGGCATCACAGACCTCGATGCCTACTACTGGTTCATCGACCAGAGAAAGTACGGTACCATGCCACACGGAGGTTACGGACTGGGCACGGAGAGAATCCTGGCTTGGATCTGCAACCGTTTCACCGTGAGAGACTGCTCGCTTTACCCACGTTTCTCGGGCAGATGCAAGCCTTGAGGAGCCTGACACTCGGTGTATTATAGATACAGGTAAACTCACATCTCTTGTAGCAACGAGTAAGCCACTTCGGGCTGCACGGCGGGGAATATCGGCACTTTGTTATAGATTCTGTCCACCAGGGCAAAAAGCCGTTCCATGTGCTCTGCCGGGATGGTCTTCATCAACACGTAAACTGTGTAATAGTCCAACGTTTCAACTCCACTAGCGAGCTTATCAATGGTGCCGGCCAGCAAGAGCCCCAAGCTGGTGTCGATTCTTTTTTTGCTCACAGCCTTCGTCCGACTACCCACAAGATTCTTCTTGAGTCGCTGGAAACGTTCGTTGTAGGAATTAACGTATCCTTTAACTGCCTTCACTATTGACGGATACTGCGCTTTGAAAAGTTGCCTTGTCTCTGGGGTGAGAATATACCGCTCGTTGCCGCTGATGCGTCTGTACCACTCAATTGTTCCTTCAGAGGTGTAAAGGAGAGGGAAATGAGTCTCCCTTTCCATGACGCCTTTGGGGTTTCTTTGTGAGGTGGTGAAGGCAGTGCTGATATTCTCCCTGTATAGAGGAGCCACTGGTGTTAGTTGCTCATCCTTAGACCCGTCACCACTGGAAATCTGGAAGAGACCCCCACTGAGACTTCCCGGTGTGAATAACTGTACATTTTGCTCCCTCAAAAGAATCTCTCTCGCTCTTCCGATCTTGAAGCATGTGACACCGGAACAGATTGATTGTGTGTAAGGAAGCCACTCTCCCCCTTTCAAAAGTTCTGGTACAGGAAGAGATGCTTTAAGAACTCCCTCTGAGCACTGGTCAAGGTACGCAACGACACTCTTTGTGGTTGAGACTGTGCACCTTAGCCTGTAACCCGTGTAGCGACTGTCTGTCAGCGCTGGGTCACAGAACCGGGTATCTGCTGAGAGAGCGTAACCATAGCTCAGAAGTGAAATACTCAAAGTGAGCAAGTACAAGGTCATGATAGGCTCTGGCCAACTTGAGCGCTAAGACACATTGTCTTTGTGACACATAGACCAGGTGGTGTGCGGGTGTGTGTCACCGGCGATGAGCTTACAGCCATGTGAATTTACCCGAGCTTGGCCAGCATGACGAAGATCAAGAGCGATCTAGAGGCTAACAGAGTGGAAGAACTCGATGTTCTCCTAGCGCAGTTGAAGCCCTTGATTCTCGAGCATATCTCGCGGGCTTCAGAGCCTGGGGCCTCCATAGGGAAACGCACTACTCCGGCAGAGCTGGCGCAGTCGGTTCCTCTCGAAACGCCTGACGATGGATACGGCGTAGAGGGGGTGTTTTCTGTATTTAAGGAGGTGCTGGACAACTCCGTGGTGACGTGGCATCCTGGTTTCCTCGACAAGTTGTACGCCTCAACGAACCCCATCGGGGTTGTATCAGACATTCTGCTGAGTCTTTTAAATACCAACAGCCATGTCTTCACAGTCTCGCCAATGGTCTCACTGATTGAGAAGAAGGTCTCTAAGTCGTACGCAGCCCTGTTTGGCTTCACGGGCAAGTACAGTGGGGGTCTCACCTTCAGCGGAGGATCGTGGTCCAACATCACCAGTATGCATATGGCCCGGTCAATGCTTTACCCTGAGACCAAGACCAGCGGTAACGGGGAGTACCGGTTCGCTATCTTCACGTCAAAGCACTCGCACTACTCTGTGGAGAAGGCTGCAATTCTGCTAGGGATGGGGTCTGGCTCCGTCGTGAAGGTGGCCGTAAGTGCAGACGGACGCATGGACGTTGGAGATCTGGAGAGACAGATTCAAGAAAGCAAGAAGAATGGAATGACGCCTCTCTACATCAACGCTACTGCTGGCACGACAGTGTTTGGATCATACGACCCTCTAGAGGAGATCGCAGCCGTTGCAAAAAAGAACAAGGTGTGGTTCCACATCGACGGTAGCTGGGGTGGAAACGCCGTCTTCAGTGACAAGTACAGACACAAGCTCAAAGGATCGCACCTTGCGGACTCCATCACGGCCAATCCACACAAGCAGCTGGGCGTACCCACCACATGCTCGTTTCTGCTCTTGCCAGACGAGCGAGTCTTCCAGACAGCAAACTCGCTCTCTGCACCATACCTCTTCCACAATAGAGACCCTGAGGACACTTTTTACGACCTTGCAGACGGCACAATGGGGTGTGGCCGTAGACCCGATGCGCTCAAGTTCTACATGGGGTGGCTCTTCTATGGCACCAGAGGCTACGAAGAACGTATTAACCATGCGATGGAGATCACAGCATACTTTGCACAAAAGGTGAGCAAGTCTTCACAGTTCAAGCTTGTGTCCTCTAACCCTCCACCGGCAATGCAGGTGTGCTTCTTCTTCAACAAAGACGGCCGTTTCGACGACGCGGAGGCAAACACTTTCACCACGAGAACCATTGTACAGAGACTCCACGAGTCTGGAAGATTTCTTATAGACTACTCTCCAGCTGAGGGAGTGGCTGGCGGAGAGTTCTTCAGAGTGGTCTTTGTGAGCCCCATCGTCGACAGCGACCTGGTGGACGAGCTCTACGATGCCATCATCAAAATCGGCAATGCATTAACCTAGACTATGTACACGTTACTCCTTATTCTGGCTGTCGAGCATCCGTAGCTTTTTGTACTCCTCCGAAGCATCAAAGTTCCCGGACGACAGGTTCTCGTATTGCTGATCGTACTTGCCTGTCGACAGTGGCGCATTCCCACGGAACCGTTTGGACATGTCAAAGAAGCCCTTTCGACACTCCCAGAATGCCTTCATTTGCGCTTTGCACAGCTCGGGAAGCTGTGCTGAGAGCTCGGGATTCTCCACACACTCTCTGGGCGTGTGCCGCTCTATGAGCACACAGGGCGATCTCTGTAGGCATACTGCCACCGCCTTCCGCTGGTCTTTACAACTGCCACCCATGGTATCGTATAAACTGTGTGGTACCGCAAAACTATTAGTTTTTGGACTGGATATCAATGTGTATTCTAACCGTGATGCCACTACAAAAAAGCGAGGCCTTCCCGGTACGCGCACGCCAGCATCACTGGCATCTCTTGAGATACGCCTCCCACCCGGCACGGCGGTACCGTTCGCCCTCCACAGCTGGGTCTCTGCCCTTGCCAAAGAGGCCTCTGCCTACAATGATGATGTCGGATCCACCGGCAACCACAGTCTCCACAGTGCGGTACTGCTGTCCAAGGCCATCGCCCTTATCGTCGAGGCCCACGCCGGGCGTCATGATGAGCCAGTCAAAGCCCTCGTCACGGCCGCCCATGTCACTCTGAGCGATGAAGCCAATGACGAAGTCCTTGTCCGTCTTGGCGATCTCCACGGTCTGCTTCGTGTACTCGCCCTTTGCAAGCGAACCCTTGGAGCTCAGCTCGGCAAGCATCAGGAGCCCGCGGGGCTCCTCCGTAGTCTCCGTTGCGGCCTCCTTCAGCCCCTGAACAATGCCTGCACCAGTAACTCCGTGAGCGTTGGTGATGTCAGACCACTGTGCAATCTTGAAGGCACCGCCAGCGTACTGCGCCTTGACAGTGCTGCCAATGTCTGCGAACTTGCGGTCCTCAAAGATGAGGAAATTGTGCTTCTCTGCGAGCTTCTTGAGAGGCAGGATAGTACCCTCGAAGGAGAAGTCGTCGATGATGTCGATGTGGCTCTTGACAAGGCAGATGTAAGGCCCGAGCGAATCCACCAAGGAGAGGAACTCCTGCGTCGTTCTCACATCGATCGAGGCACACAGGTTGGACTGCTTCGCCTCCATCACGGCGAAGAGCCGCTTAGCAAGGGGAGATGCATGAGCATTGGCTCTCTCAGTGTATGACAGCGTCGTAACCATGGCTGAGGCAGTGGATTACAAGAGAGAGGTGGCATCGCTACTGGCTTGTGATGAAAAATTGCAGCGGTGCCGGTTCGATTCGCGCACTGTGCTATCCTCGGGCCTTTTATTTTTTACGCGAACCGCCACTGTCGACGATGCTGTCGAAAAGTTTTCGACTTGCCATTGACAGCAAACACCAATAGACAGACACCATGGACCAGCTTAACCAGAGAGAACAACAGGACTTCCAGAGACTTGTGGAGACTAAGCAGATGAAGGACTTCATGCGTCTTTACTCCAACCTCGTTGAGCGTTGTTTCACCGACTGTGTCAACGACTTCACATCGCAGAAGCTCACTTCTAAGGAGGAGCAGTGCGTTCTCAAGTGCAGTGAGAAGTTCCTCAAGCACTCCGAGAGAGTGGGACAGAGATTCCAAGAGCAGAACGCCGCCCTGACCCAGAGCATGAGACGTTGAGCTACCACATTCATGACATTTCCTTTTCGCCTTGTTTAATGACAACGGTGGGACATTGCCATTTTGTACATACATTGCCTTACCCCACCTTTCTTGTTGCTGTTCTTATATACCGCATCCATACACAATTGTGTTCGCTATGAATCCTGTGTCTCCTTGAAGAAGTTGATGATATCATCTGTAGCCACCTGCATATCTTTGGTCCAGTTATAAACCTCAGTATCAGATTTGTTGTACATCACAGCATTGGCAAACATTAGCAAAATGTTCCTCTCCAGCTGCTCGCTGTTGTGAATTCTTCCATCCTTGACCATTTGCTTTATTGTCTTGAGATCGCGTGCCTCCTTTATCACATCGTAGTACTCTGGCTGTGTCGACTCATTAACAGGCTGGAGAAATAATGAGGCATACTTGTAGGACGAGATTTGCGCTATTAGCTGGTTAGCTATTAGTTGGAATTTCTTGTTTACCGGTGGAGGGGTCTTCGAGGTCCTCAATCTTTTGGTATTAGCCGAAGCTTCCTCCTCCTGGAGCCGTCTCTTCCTTGAACTCGTTTCCTCTTCCTCCTCCTCTTTATCGCTAGCCTTGCCAGAATCCTGATGCATCTCCTCGGCAACTTCTGGTGTCTCTGAAACCTCATTCTTCGGCTGTAGTACAGACGCCTCTGCCTGACTGGAAGAAGGTACGCTCTCGGAAACCGCCTGCGGTTCCTCAGTCTTTCGATCATGCTCAGCGATAATAACGCTATCCATCTCGCCCTTCTCTATAAGTGCAATCTCGGAAAGCTTTTCCTTGTACTGTTCTTCGTCGTTCCTCACACTTTGCAAGATCTCGTCACAATATTCCTTGAATACAGACTCTATAAGAGCCTTGAACTCATCCCTTTTCAACTTCAATTTGAAATTGGGATTACTCTCACCCATGATGTGGATATCTGATGATTTGATGGTATGAGAAAGGGCCAGAATAACCTCTCTTTTGGTTATCTTCGGCACAAGCTCTACCTCGGGCGTAGACTCCTTCATTTGGCGCAGAGCCATTCCTATAAGCGGATTAGTGTTCACCACCTCTGTCATCTTCTCGAGAGATACCGTTTCATCGAGTGAGCTATGTACGAACGACTCTATTACTCGAAGCACTATCATCCGAAAAGATGCTAGCTCCTCGATTTTGCGTTTGGGCCGTGGCTGTGAAGTCATGATGAGTTGGAGAAAGCTTGTTGTTCCATGTAGTCTCGGTCCATACGAGTTCGCGAAGTTTGGGCATCGCGCAACGCGTACCCCCTTGATGTTGTGTTAGCTTCTTCATCCACCATTCCATTATACTTGAGAGGTCCATCCTAGTTTTTCTTTCGAAAGGCGTACTGCTTATTTGCTATGTTCGCAATTCCGGATTATCTGCCAATAGCAGAATCAGTATCACAAGGTCTGCGGGAAGCTGAAAACGCGCCGGTGTCTGCAGACCAGTTTGATGACGCTGCTAAAGAGTTGGCAACTGCTGGAGAAGAGCTGATTGATCAAATCGTGGATGACGGTGCTACCGGCGATCTCAACCAGCGGCTGGAACCTCTGAGGATGCTTGCACGGTCATTGGAGTCGCTCATACATGCCAAAGCACGGGCACAACTCTTCGAGACTGAGCTGAAGCAAAAATCTACTGAGATGCGCAACAGAAGCAGGCAGGAGCCAGAGTTAGACGCCATAACCATCGAACACTATGGAAATCTAGACCCAAATCAGATGCTCCTATCTCGTGTGATGGAAAATGCACTCAACGGTCAACTACCGCAGCAACGGAAGCTCCAGATTGATCTGAACTTTCTAAAGAATGCACCCTTGATCATCGAAAATCCACTAAAGCCACTTCCCGAGGATAATGATGACGATGATATCCAGGTGGAGGGTGGTAAAGTGGACCTCAGGTGCCCGGTGACTCAACAACTCTTCGAAAAGCCATACACGAGTGTGAAGTGTGGTCACAGCATAGACCTTGCCGCTGTCAAGGAGAGTTTTACCAATGATTCAAGCTACATCAGTTGCCCCACACCAGCGTGCGAAATGGACATGCAGAAGAAAGATTACGTGTTCGACCGTACGATGAGCCTGCGAGTCAAATGTCACAAGAAGCAGCTTGAAGCTGAAACAGTTGAGTATGAGCGGCTTTGAAGAGTCATTTAAGATTCACGAATTATATCCTTGGATGATGATGTGTAGGCCATAGCCATAGCCATAGTAGGTAGCGATTCGCGCCACATCAACACACTAACCATGTATCGGCCCCTGAGGACCTTAGCCCGGTTCCAGCACACACTACCACCGAACCTAGCCCAAGTGCTGAGGAGCCCTCAGCTCAACGAGGAGGCCACGGTTCACGGGTATGTAAAGTCGGTAAGATCGCTCAAGAAGGTGGCTTTTGTCGACCTCAGCGATGGATCGACTGCGGAGAGCCTGATGTGTGTACTGACGCCTGAACAGTCCAGGCTGCTTAGTACAGGTCAATCAGTCTCCCTAAAAGGTCAACTGAGGGAGTCCAAGGGGAAGCAATTCCTGGAGTTGAAAGTGACGGATGTAAAGGTGGTGGGTACAGTACCGGAGACCTATCCGCTACAGAAAAAGCTACACAGCCTGCAGTTTCTTAGAACGCTTCCTACATTGAGATGGAAAACGTCGTACCTGTCTTCCGTGCTGAGACTTCGCTCCTTCATCGACCACCAAGTGCACGATTTCTTTCGTCAGGAAAGCTTTGTGAAGACCAACCCACCAATCATCACTGCTTCAGATTGTGAGGGAGCCGGTGAACTCTTCAAAGTGGAGTCTCAGTCTGTGATTGATGAGAAAAAGGAGCCATTTTTCGGAAAGAGTGCTTACCTCACAGTCTCCACCCAGCTTCATCTGGAAGTGCTCTGCGCGGCTTTGGGGAAAGTGTGGACACTTTCACCTACGTTTAGAGCAGAAACATCCGATACGAACAGACATTTGAGCGAGTTCTGGATGCTGGAGGCGGAGATTGCATTTATCGATAGTGTACACCAACTCACTGGCTTCACTGAGAGGTTAATCAAGCATGTCGTGAAGGGGATCGTGGAGGACAAAAATGGCGTGTCAATTGACGTTCTAAGGTCGCAAAGATCTACTGAGGATGTTGAAGAGGTTGTGGCAAAGTTGCAGCAACGCTGGAAGTCACTGCATGAGAAGAAATGGGCTAGTGTCACATATAACGAGGCACTTGAGATTCTCAGATCTTCAGGCGAGCAATTTAAGATCCCAATCAGATATGAAGATGGGCTTGCCTCTGAGCACGAGAAGTGGTTAGCGGGAGAATATTTTAAAGGGCCTGTGTTTGTTACAGACTACCCGAAGGAGATCAAGCCTTTCTACATGAAGCTAAATGCGGACAATGCCACTGTGGCCTGCTTCGATTTGCTCGTGCCAGATGTTGGTGAGCTTGTGGGTGGCTCCATGAGAGAACATGATCTCGGCAAACTGGACCTAGAGATTTCCAAAAGAGGCATGAAGAGAAGCGAACTTGAGTGGTACATGTCAACGAGAGAGAATGCAACATTCCCACACGGCGGCTTCGGGCTCGGCTTCGAAAGATTGATTTGCTATCTCTCTGGCGTTGAGAATGTGAGAGACGTTGTTCCCTTCCCTAGAGCGCATGGCGAATGTGATGCATAACCTGTATATATTAATTGTATTGTTCCCAGAACGGGTTCTTCTTCACCTCTGCCAGTGGCATGGAGTTAACAAATACTCTTTTCTCGTCCCCAGTCCACTCAATATCTAGGAAGTATACTTTATCAAGCTTGGCATCTTCGACGTACTTCAGCACCTTGTGGAAGTTGAGACCAACCTGTGAGATAGCGTGGGAGTCATCAGAAAAGCAAACTCTGCCAGCGCAAAACCTCTTCACAGCTTCCAGAACGTCCAATTGAGGGTATGGGGTATTCCATTTCTTACGAAGAGCAGCACTATTCAGCTCGATGAGTCCCCCATACGATTTGATGAAGGTCAAGTTACGCTCGATTTTGCTCCACACCTCTGGCCAGTCACTCTCAATGGTGAGATCTTTCACGGACATTCCGGTCTTCTCATCGTCATCCTCATCGGTGATAAACAGCCTTATTAGGTCAAAGTGACCCACAACCTCCGGCTTGAGGGTTGTTATGACCTCATACTGCACGTCAAAGTACTCCTTGAAGAGTTCGATCCAACCGCCACATGCATCTCTAGCTTTGAGAAGTGTCTCACGATCAAAATCAATTGCAAGCCCCTTGACAAAGTGTACTGATCCCACACACATATCAATCACGTATTCCTGCCTTATCTGCTTGGCATATTGAATGTGTTGTGTGTCGATGCCCTCAACCTCCATACCGACCAGGAATTTGGTGTGGCAGTTCTCATCACGTCTTCTCTTCTGGAGCTCAGTCGCATGCTTATAGTATCTTTGGAAATTGTCCGCTAGCGATGAACAATCGTAAGTTCTTTCGTGCTCTTCTGGGTACAGGTAGTGCTCATCGAGCCGGGGCATGTGCTCTGTCAGACAGAAGACATCGAAGCCCATTTCAATAGCTCTCGATGTGATCGACTCCAAGGTATCAGAGGCATGTGCCACGTAGTCACCACTATGGCTATGATGAGAGTGCATTGTGCTTCACTGAATGGATGAGCTGAAACTCCGATTTAGGCCTGAGTTGGCTGCCCCCGGATCTGGGCTTATCTCCGGTCAGCGAGAATGAACGACTACACGGAATGTGTCAGGTTGTACCTCTTGATCTTATCACATTGTAGACAATGCTGACCTGCTACGAGATCCGTGACAAAGTTGTTTAAGACTGGCTTTCAGTGTGGAGTGCACACTGTGCCATTTATTGTAGAAGTCTGCTGAACGATGCAGACCTTGTGCTCTGTACTGGCGCCATTTCCTTCGGGAGAAGCTAGAAAAAAATTGCCAACTGACTTTGGCCTCTTATAATTAACAGTTAGAGACTTTCGTTGCTGCTTGATATAAGGATCGGCATAGCGGAATGCGCTCCGAGTGGCTTTGGAAGTCGACCTTAGGGCTAAACAGAGAGCCCCTGCGTGGGGAAGCTCAATGGATTAATGTAGATGAGTTGATAAATAAGCCAATAAGTAGTTAAATGAATAACTGAACAGACAAACCAAGAAATGGATGAATAATGATAATAAATAGTAATAAATAATAAATAGTAATAAATAATAAATAGTGTTCACATAAGCCCCCCGTGGATACGGTTTATAGTTTCCACTGTAGCAGACACCTCAGATGGTGCTACCCTTGCGGCACACCTGAGTCTACGCGGGACAGCAGCTTCCTCAGAATGAAGCACCTTGGTGAGTCTGATAAGATGCTTCTTCATCAAGTTCTGAGGAGCATAAACCTCAAAAGCCTCTAGATCTTTAATCAGTTGAAACCCAGCCCAAGGATTGCCGGGACACTTCGTGAACCCCCATTCGAGGATTTTCATCAATAGCTTCTCATCGAAAACTTGTCTCAATGGGTGCTTCAAGTTTGCTGGATGGACATGAAGAGCGTTGTGGTGCCGTAATCTCTCTGCCACATTGACAAAGAACCTCGAGACTTCTCCCATCTCATAATCATCGCCAACAACTTCAAGAACTCTTCTCCAAGTGCGACATTGTATGCGAGGACAGTGATCTAAACACTTGACTGTCAATCCCAAGATCCTCTGCGAGACGTTGTCGTCGAACATTCCTATCTGCGAAGGCACATCTCTTTGGCTGTGGGTCAAATATTTGACAACATTGTCCAGAGTCTTGTTTTCGACCACGAAGTTGGGGTCTTCCAGCAAATATTCGAGTCTTGAGATGGCAGAGTGGTACTTCAGTAAGACAAGATCTGAGTAGACAAGCATGTTTTGGATTTTGTCATCCATCAAGCTGTTCTCCCGCAAAAAAGACTCGAGCTTCAGAAAGACGTCCGTATATATCTGCTCCTCACGAATTCGTTTAGTCATCTCGACAATGAATGTCTTGCATATTCCGTCTAACATGCCGGGATGGAGAGAAATAAGATGAAGACAGTAGTCGTATGCACTCTCTATAGCCGAAGTCTTGACGGCTGCGGCGAGTATTGAAAGAGACGCCTTGTCAAGCACTTTTGGGCGGGATTCCGCTGACACGATCTCCCAAAAGCTTTCGAGATTTTCCGAAGAAAGCCTCTTTAGCTTAGCAGCTGTGATAGTGCCGCTATCCAAGCGCACACCAATTGACTCCAGTTTCTGGTCTAGCACAGTGATTGGAATTCTGGTCGTCGTATACAACTCTCTCCAAAACTCAAGGGGAAAGTGGCTACTATCCGCCAACTTGAGAGTTTCTAGCAAGGTCTGCATCTGATTATTGCTTTGTGCAATATACTTGGCTAGAATTCTGGTGGTTGAAGGTTGTAGCCAGTTAGTCTCCTTTGGATAATGGCTAAGATTCTTCAAGCAGTTCTTCATGCTTCTCCAGTTGGCAGTATCGAGCATGGACTGGAATTGATCATTGAGAACGGAGCTCGATGCTCCAGGAAAGTCACCTGCCGCGACGAGCTCATTGTTCCATCGATTGATGTAGGTAGATCTCAGTTTCAAGGACGAAAGATGTGGAATCACCTCCGAATAAATATTCTTAGCGCCTTTCTCATACATCTGCGCAAAAGCCTTCACTCCATCACTAGTTTCCGCCGCAAGGCACACGTCGAGGATGATTGGCCACTGAACCTTCTCGCCAGCGAGATAGCCATTGAACATTGCAACTGCAGCATCGTACCTCTGGTGGTATATCAGTGAGGCCACAACAAGCTCAGGAGTATTCAAAGGCATTCTGAGTTCTTTACGCATGTTCTGATCTCTCCACAGGCTCATGACGCCGTTCATCACCATAGGTGATGCATTGGCCAGGCGGATGGAGGCCTTCCACATTAATGAGGGATTGTGTTTCGCCAGCAGCGACCTGAGGTCACCTATGTCATTAACTGAGACAAATACCAGCCATGCATGCTGTAATGCTTGAGCATCTCTCTGGGGTAGCGCTGGGAATTGCAAAACGTCTCGGAGGATATTGAAGGGTAGGCCCTTGTCTTGATGGAACGCCTCCACAATTGGGGTCTTATCTTTCAGGTGTGGAAAGACAAGCTGCCTTGGAGATACTTTACTGCAGGAGAACCTCCGCAGGAGTATCCTGATGACCATGCCTAGGTCGTGGAGACAGTGAAGTTGATGTGTCGCTACCCCACACTGCGTGACAATCGATTCTGCATCGGGGCTCGTAACCACATGGGCTCATAACCGCTCGGCCCAAAATCCGCTCTTCTCCGTTCTTGCCCGAGCATATCACGATTGACTGGAAATGTCACACGCTGTGGATATCCCGATTACCGATCTCGATGAAGAGGACGATATTCTTGTCCCTGAGTCTGAAGAGCTGGACCCTAATGTCCTGCGGGATGACTTTGACGTTGAGGACGATATCGTCTTCGGTAAGCAGTCGTTTGCATCGCGGCTCAAAGAGGCCTTTACAAGACTCACACAGCGTGGATACAGCCGTGTTGAGGATTCTTTGAATGGTATAGAGTTGACCGGACGGTTCCACGATGCTGACTCGTTTGATCTTAGCGATGACGAGTTCCTGACGAGAAGGCAGAGAGCTACCCTTTTAGGACGTCTGCTGAAGCGAGCGAAGATGTACGGTACCTACACTGTTATAGGTATACTACTGGTAGTGGTGATAGTACTCGCTGCCTTGTTGGGATCCAGAGGTAAGAAGAGCACACAGACGAAGACGATGCTTTATAATGGCACGGACACGTTCTACCCAACCACAATTCTCATTTCGCTCGATGGGTTCCATCCACACTACATATCACAGGAGCTGACGCCAACTCTACACGAGTTCCTTGTCAATGAGTACGGCGCGCCCTATATGGTGCCGTCTTTCCCATCTTCAACGTTCCCAAACCACTGGACAATAGCAACAGGACTGTACCCAGAGTCACACGGCATTGTTGGAAACAAGTTCTACGATCCCAAAATTCAAAAAGAGTTCATCAATGTGATACCTGAAAAGTCATTGGATCCTGTGTGGTGGGGTGGTGAACCGATTTGGGCCACCGCAGAGCTTCAGGGACTCAAGACTGCCATCCACATGTTCCCTGGATCGGAAGTTGTTTTCCCAAAAGGGAATCCCTCAGAGGTTGATCCTTTCAATGGCACTGAGACGCTGGAAGTGAAGACGGAGCGGCTCCTTGGCTGGCTGGACCGGCCTGTTGCTGCGAGACCAGAGCTCATTGTGAGCTACGTTCCAACCATCGATACTCTTGGACATGCACATGGTGTCAGTGGCCAGGAGATTGAAGATGGACTCAAATACGTGGATACGTTCATAGCCAACATCACCGAGGGGATTAACCAGCGTAATCTCTCTGATATCGTCAATCTTGTGATTGTTTCTGACCATGGCATGGCGCCAACGTCCAATGACAGACTAGTGTACCTTGACGACCTCGTCAACACTACCAAGATCCAGCACACTGATGGGTGGCCACTTTTCGGTCTCAGACCATACGCAGAGTACACAGTTGAGGAAGTCTGGGAGGAACTCAACACCACTTACACGGGTGAAGGTTACTCGATCTATCTTCGTGATGATCTCCCCTCCCAATGGCACTTTGGTAGTGATTACAGTCCTCACTACGAGCGGATTGCGCCGATTTGGGTCGTCCCGGATGTTGGGTATGCCATAACGACACACGACGACATGGTGAGAAAAAATGGAGACTATACCCCTAGGGGAGTGCATGGCTACAACAACACAGAGGTGCTCATGAGAGCGATTTTCTTGGGTACTGGTCCTTACTTCCGGGCCAGAGGCGACAAGCCTTACAAAGTCAGACCCTTCCAGAACGTACAGGTTTACAATATCTTGTGTGAGACTTTGGAGGTGGTACCAGCCCCAAACAACGGAACGCGCAACTACGTTGCCTCCAACATTCTTCCAAGCGATTGGACTGACTCTGAGGCGTATCCTGATGTGGACTTTTCGTACGATATTCCAAAACAGGACGCTACCTACGATGCTCTTTTCAGAGGAGAAAAGAGCCATGTCACCACCACCTTGACCTCAAGCTCACATGCTGAGGATATCACATCTTCAAATGCTGAATCCTCAGCAACCGAGAAGGCCTTCACGCCTACTAACTCCGAGACGACTACACCATTGGAATCGGAGGTCACAACTACTGGCTCGGGGTCCGTTGAATCTGGCAACTTCTGGGACCGCATTGAGGATGCACTGGACGATGCACTGGAAGATTTGGGCGACGATCTCGAGGACCTTGGCGAAAACCTCAAGCACGGTGCTGAGGAGCTAGGCGACTCTCTTGAAGATGCCTGGGACAGTGTAGTGGGTGACGGTAGCTAGTGGACATATTGATACCAAGGCATAATACGACTGATAGAAGCCATTACGTATTCTAAATGGGAGGTTTGTAACTATCCACTCTCTTATAAATATCACAACTTTGGCTTGTTTTGCCAGCCAAAGCCAATCTTCTTTTGTGACCCGGGCGAAATCACAATGTTGAGTACCGTGGTGGTACCGCTGTCTGAGTTGGCCAGAGCCTTTGCAAAGGCCTCCTGTACCTCCTCTGGAGTTTGCGCCGTGTAACCGTCAGCTCCCAGACTCTTCCCCAGCAGATCGTAGCGTGTTCCCTTGCTAAGGGCAGTAGATGGCAGAGTCCCTGTTCTGTCCTCAGGAACGCCATGGTAGATGCCAGAGTTGTTCATCACCACAAACACCACTGGCAGGCCAGATCTCACAGCAGTCTCCACCTCCATGGCAGAGAAGCCAAACGCTGAGTCTCCCTCGATCGCCACTACGGTCTTGCCTGGGTTAGCAGCCTTAGCGGCAATCGCATACCCTACACCGCACCCCATAGTGGCGTTGGTACCGGCATCCAGCCTATTCTTAGGCTTGGACTGGGGGAAGGAGATCCGGGCGACATCCATGGTGTTGGCTCCCTCCGACACAAGCACTGTGGAGTGCTCACGTGGGCTCAGAGCCTCTCTGAGCACCTGGTAGACATTGTTGTAGTTAAGCTGCAATCCAAACGTTGCCTCTTTAGTAGCGAGGCTCATGTTGTTCTTGGTGATGGTTTCTCTCATGCTCTCAGGCATTTTCGGGGCCTTGAAGCTGCCCAGCAGCCTAGTGAGCTCACCAGCCACAAGCGCCACATCGCCACACAGCCCCTGCGCCACAGATCCCGGGGCGTTATCACCAATGACGCCGGGGTCCGAGTCCACTTGGATAAACTGCACTTTCTCGCTGAATCTTGGCGAGTCCCCAAAGTGGAGAATCCAATTGAGCCTCGCACCCATCACCAGCACCACGTCTGCCGTCTTGAGGGCCAGCGATCTTGCAGAAGACACGTTGAGTGGCGACTCGTCAGGGACAACGCCCTTGCCCATTGGCGTGGGCAAAAACAGCAGAGAGTGCTTCTCCACAAGCTCCCTAACACTGCCTACGCTGTCGCCGTAGGCTGCGCCCTTGCCAATCACCACCAGAGGACTCTTTGCACTTCGCAGTAACTCCACCGCCTTCTCCAATTGGCTCTGTGGAGGCAAGAAGCGAGGAACAACGCCCTTGTCCAGGACCCCCACGTACTGAAGCAGCCTCTCAGCATCCTCCTGCGGCACACTGCCCTCCACAATGCTTGCTGGGAGGTCGACGTACGCTGTACCGGGTGTGCCAAAGAAGGCGTGCTTGTAGGCCTTGAGAATGAAGTTGGGCACCTGCTCAAACGAGCGTGGCTGTGCCTGGAACTTGCTCCAGGCCGCCATCGCACTCACCTGGTCCAGCTCCTGGAATCCTCCCTTGGTGACGTCTTCAAAGCTGGACGAGCCTGCCAGCACAAGCAGTGGCCACCGATTGCTGTTAGCGTTGAAGACGCCGGCAAGAGAGTGTACAATGCCGGGCCCTCCCACCACTAGCAGCACTCCTGGAGTGCCCGTGAGGTAGCCGTAGGCTGAGGCTGCGTAGGAGGCGGCTTGCTCGTTCCGGAAGGAGATGAAGCGTATGCCGTGCTCAATGAGGGCATCGCCCACTTCGACAATTGGGATCCCGACGATGCCAAACACCGTCGTCACTCCGAGCCTCTGCAAAGTCAGGGCGATGAGTTGGGCTCCGGAAGTCATGTTGGGGGCTTGGTTCTATTGTTGAGGCATTATGGTGTGGGGTGCGTGGTGTGCGGGTGGCGAGGGGCGACGCTAGAAAATTATCACCACACACTGGGCTCCTTCAGCAATCCAACGCCACTCCACGGAGTCTGAACCCGGCAAAAGCGTCCTCTGAGAGCCTCAGCAGTCCCAGAACACTAAGCGCCAGGCACACGAACCGTCTTGGAGGCCCCAACCACGCTACTAGCCATGTCGCCTACGCCTTCCAAGCACCAGGCCCAGCCGTTGAGACAGCCGTCAACACCGCACTCGACGGGCTCGGCAAGCTCCTCGTCAAGACAGCCGTCGATAGTGGAGCTGCTGTCAACACCTCCGCCCATTGAGCCACAGACGAGCGGGCTGGACGAGCCAAACCCGATCAACCTCTCGAGAAACCCTTCGCAGTCCTCACAGCAGTCCACCAGCAACTGGCAGGAGGTGAAGCTCGTCGATCTCGTGGAGTCCGCGAAGCTCATCTTCATCAAGTCCGACATATCAGTGGAGGAGGCGTTCCACGTACTGGAGAAACACAACTTGACATCTCTACCCGTGGAGGAGTTTGACGGCGACCTCAACTGCTTCACCTTTGACTACACCGACCTGAATGCCTACCTCATGCTCGTCTTGGGCAAGCTCAGGCTCACAGAGCAGTCCTTCTCTCACGATGCCTACTACAAGAACCACCCGGACGAGGTGAAGCACCTTCTGGGCAAGGCCCAGCGTGGCGAGCAGGTTCCCGTCAAGTTTGCGATCCAGGTGGCCCCTAAGAACCCTTTCTTCAAGCTTCCAGAGTCACAAACCCTCAGCGACGTTGTGGACATCTTGGGTACTGGCGTACACCGTATCGCTATCTTGAACGAGTCACAGACACGTATCACCGGTATTCTTTCACAGAGAAGACTCATTAAGTACTTTTGGGACAATGCGAGACGGTTCCCCGGGCTCGAGCCCATCCTTTCACAAACGATTGCCCAGCTGGATATCGGCAAGACAAATGTGATCTCAGTGTTTGGCGAGGAGCCCCTGATCAACGCCCTCTACAAGATGGCGACAGAGCGCATTTCGTCGGTCGCTGTGGTGGACCATAGCATGAACTTGCTGGGTAACATCTCGGTGACAGACGTGAAGCACGTGACAAAGTCTTCGCAGAGCCACGAGCTCCACAACACGTGTCTGCATTTCGTGAGTGTCATTTTGGCACACAGAGGCATTGAGGATGGTAAGGACTCCTTCCCTATCTTCCACGTTTACCCCAACTCATCCTTATCGAGAACAATTGCAAAGCTTGTGGCAACACGTGCTCACAGACTGTGGGTAGTGAACCCTTACAAGAGCACAAACGCGCCCTCCACTCCGGGACCCTCCTCAGTGGATGAGAAGGAGGGGAGAGCTGGTAAGTTGATTGGTGTGGTATCGCTCACTGATATCCTCAACGTGATTGCAAGAAGAAACGGCCGCCTCACGGTGGATCCAAACTTCGCCAGAAACCAGAGACGTGACTCGTCCTCATCTTCAAGATCCTCCAGCTCTTTTGATTTCAGAAGATCGATAAGTGGTGCTTCAGATTTGAGATGAGGCTTTATGTAATGTATCCCTGAGTGGGGAGCTGTATTTATGGATAGTGGGCAAAGAGATACGATTGCGCAAGCACCGCTAGTAGAGTACGGGATTATAGTACATGGCAATTATGCCTCTATTCATTAACATTACCTTCTGCCCCTCGCATCCATCGCCCTTTGAAGCTTTGGCAGCTTGGACCGCACCTGTTCGTCCTCCAAACGTCTCTTTCTATTGCCCACCCCTTGACTCTGGAATCTTTGGCCAATCAGCTGGAACTTTGGAGGCGACTTTCTGTTCATCTGCTCCTGTGGCACACTGAGAGCCTCCCGCTTGGGTGTCTTTCCAGTTGGGAGAAGCTTCTTTCTAATCTCCTGCTGCTCGGACTCGATCTCGGAAAGCAAAGCATCCATATCCTTCGCCTCAAATTGGGTAGACTCCTTGTTCAGAACGCCCTCGGTGAGAACTGACTTCACTCCTGCAATCATCTCCTTGGTCCCCTCCATACTGTGCATGATGGAGGAGTATATCTTCTCGTCATTCCGTATGCTTTCTAGTCCGGCTTGAATCTTCGACGACTCTTGTAATTGGTTCAGAAGCTCTGACATCTTTGTAAGCTCCTCACTAACTGACCTCTGTGTGTCTTCAGAAAATTGCTTTCCCTCAGCGATATGTCTGTTGACCATACCCATCTCTTTGTTGAACTTGCTCTGTGCTGCCTTTGTTCTCAGGTCGCACGCATTGATGATTGACCTTGTCGACTCATCCCACTTCTTCTGGAGCGGTTCAAGATATTCCTTCTCTGCCTTTATTGAGCCGGTAACAGCAGCCCTGAGTCTTTCAGTTACAAATGTCTGTTGTCTGTTGTTATTCTCCCTGATGAGATCCACAAACTGATTCAACAGCAAATTGGCATCGTCTTCGAGTCTTTTCTGAACCTCTCCTGCTATTGACTTGCTGATTGCTGAATGATTCCCAAACAACTGGTCCACCAATACCGACTTGAACTCATTGTTTTCTCTAGAAAGTTTTGAGAACTGTTCACTGAGTTCTGCTTCAAAGTCTGTGATTGTGTTTCCGAGTTTCGACAGGCTCGTTCCAAGATCCTGGAAGACAGGCGAATAGCCATCCAGCACTTGGCTGACATTCTCGCTCGCTTCTTGAAGCTTACTGTGGAAAATGGAAGCCAGTGACTGAATCTCTTCCTCAATTGAAGATGTACTTTTGCCAACACCGTGGATATCGGAGGCCTTGGAGCTCTTGTGGTCCAGTTCATCGATGGCGCTCCTCAGCTTCGTCTCGATGATTTCGCTAATTGTCTTCCTTGTCTCATCCTCGAATGCCTTGAGCGAGCCGATCTTGTCATTGATTGTGTTCACAACAGAACGAAATTTGGAGCTTGAAGAAACTAAATTCCGCTCGGTCTCCTTTTGCTGATCAATCTTGTTGTGAAGGGAGTCAATGGTTGTATTCAATGTGTTGATCATTGTCAAGTACTGCGTGCTCTGTTGCTCGGATTCTTTGAGCTGTTGTCTCAAGGACTCGTTTTGCTTCTTGAACACCTCTTGCTCTCTGACAGTCTCCTCGATTGTGGTCTTTGACTCCTGTAAATCATTCATGAGCTCTTCGTAGTGGCTGCTATCCATGTACATACCATCTCTTTGTCTCGTGGCACTCAAGTCAGCCTTGGCCCGTGCCAATTCGGAGCTCAGCTCCTTCAACAGAATTTCGGCACCGAGCGTGAGACCCAATTGTGGTTTGTTTTGAATGCTCTTCGCCTTGTTTGCATACTCAAGCGTACTTAAGGTTTCTTCGTAATTTATCTTTGCCGGAGAGATGGTGGCGATCAGGCATGTCTTCGTCTGACCTCCCAGGGAGTCCTGTAGCAGTCGTGTCAACTTCGACTCTCTGTAAGGAATGTGCTGCGTGTTTTTTTCCACTAAAAGATTTATAACTCTCCCAAGTGTAAGAAGACTCTGGTTGATCGAGCCCGCTTCCTTGGCCCTTTGATTCAGTGCTCCAGACCTGCTGATGTTTTCGGATCCTGCCAAATCAACGAGGTTCATTTTTGAAAGCCTGAACAAATCGCCAGACTCCCTGTTCTGCTTAAATAAGCTGAGTGTAAAGATCGTGTGCGATCTGCTCGAAACATCATTCATCTTTGTCGCTGCCACCTGCCTCAGCTTGAGTCCCTTTTGTAACGTTCTCAATCCATGGGAAGCGTCGCGCAGCACAACTTCCTCCAAATTTTGAATATGGATCGCAGACTTATTCTGTGAGAGCAATTCCTCCTTCCTTTGATCGAATATACGAAGCTTTTTGGACGCGTCGTCTCCGAGCAAGTCTTTCAACTCTTCATTGTACAATTCCACAAAGGAGCACTTCACTATGTAGTCATCCCCTGCATCTTCAAGGACTTTGAAAAGCTTCAAGATGAGTCGGGGAATGATACCTGCTCTTTCTCCTAACTCACCATTGCTCATCTTGGCTTCTCCAGACATTGTGTAGGTCTTACCTGTGGATGTCATGCCGTAAACAAGGAGCGTGCAATTGTAACCCTTGAGAAACTCATCGAAAAGTGGCGAGGCAACTCGCTCAAATATTGTCAGTTGATCCGCCACAGGTCCAAAGACTCCGTCAAAGGTGTAGGTTTTCGAGTTCAGCTGTGCTGTTATCCCAGTGTCGTCTGAGGGATTCACAACAACCTCATCGCCCTGTTCATCTTGAACGTGTACCACAACGGGACTCTTTGTAGACGTCTCTTTACTATTCCGTCCTCGACAACGCACAACAACTTGGATGTTCTCGTTTTCTGAGCTCATCTCAATGGTGGTCTGTAGCTCTAAATTGTTTACAATATCGAGACGCGTAAACAAAGTGTTCGCGAGAGCTTTGTTGTCCTAGCAACCGCCGGTAGGGGCACCTCAATAACTACACTATGTGAATTCGTTAATCGTTAAATCTATCTTCAGCTGTTCACGACATTGTAGGGCCCGATCTTTCTGATAAGTGCCTCTAATGACACACGGTCCATATTCAATGCAGTACAGAGCTCATCAACGCCCTTGGCTGCTTTTAAGAGCTTCGAGAGCTCAAGGACATTATCCCTTTGCTGCTCCGTGAGGTTCGAGCTGTTCTTTCTTCTCAAAAAGGCAGGCTCTCTCTCGCGCTGCGCAAGGGTTTGCGGTCTATTGGTGATTGTAAGCGTCTCGATGTACTCTTTCATGATTGCGTCTTGAGCGGCATCCTTCGTTATCAGCGAGTCGATGATCGGATAGGAATGGACCCTGTAGATGAGCCCTCTCATCACGCCAAACGTTATAAAGCGGCGTATATCAACGTACTCCAAATCCGAGCTGTGATCTCTGAACCACTGCTTCAAATTCTGGCCTTGGCGTAGCGATCTATAGAGATAAAAGAGCTTTGCCTTGGACGGAAGTATAACGGACTCTCTCTTGGCTCTCTTAGGGAGTGAGATCGAGGAAGCCCGGGTACTCGACGTGTAGCTATCACTGTCCTTTGGCTGAGCCTTTTGTGGAACCGTATCGTAAGGCACATCCTTGAAGACGGAAGGAGCCACCACGTATACTTGGCATTCGGCTGCCATTTGGCTATCTGTGAGGAACAAACCAATGTCGGATGTTGTGGCGTAAATGTTCGAGAATTGAAAGATGTCAATGATAATGATACACTTGTAATACATGAGATGCTGGATACAACTCTTCACAATAGCGTAATCAGCATCGGCGATGAGACTTATGCGTTTGATGGAGTTGATGCCATTGATGAATGGTAAAATTTTCAACATGGTGGGATCCCAATTGACATCCACAATGCTGTCGAGTCTCACCGTAGATATCGGAACGTCTTCAGGGCCAACACGTGGAGGTGGAGGCATCAATGGGAGAAGTTTGATGTCAACCGAATTTCCAGAGTCGATAGGGATTAGGCATTCCGAGTAATTGTTGAGATCCTGGAAAATCTGCTGGATAAGAGACTCCACTGAGTCTAGTGTCATCATGTTGTCCTTGTTGGTGACTCCCAATGGTGTTGAGGAGTTGATGTTGTTCTCAAGCTCGCTCATAATCTGATCGTATGTTGTAGAAGCGTTACCCATCGATCCCGTGAAGGAAGAGTCCATGGACGATGAGCGTCCATTGTCCTCATCCACAGGACTCGACTCCAACGAGTTTGCTGTAGATGGATTGTTTTGAGTCGTATTGACCATGGGGCTGGCATTCTTGAAGTATATGAGATCGTTCTCCTTCTTTGAAAGAATTTGGTATTGCTCCTCTAGGTTCGTGAAGACTCGGCCTAGCCGGCGAATATCATTCTCGTACGGAATCGAGTGCCCATTATACTTGAAGACAAAACAGAAGTTAAAGCTGAAGGAGTTTCTTGCATAGTGCGATCCGTTAATCGAGACTGGGAAGCCCGCTATGCGATATTGTCCAACCTTTAGTGTGATGAGACGATTGCAAAGCGGGGGTTTGGGTATAATGTAGTTCTTCACAATCCCAAAGTCAAAGAGTGTTTCCGATTGCTCATCAGAATGCTTGGTGGATGGAACAATGCTCCCCTCTGGTACTTGGTGTGACACTTTGGTGCCCTCCGTGGGGTGGAACACAGTGTAGAAAATGGCCTCAATGGGCGCAAAGCCTGCTCGTTAGTATACTCCAGGTACCAGGTGGGCTTACCGTCAAAGGACTCCATCCAGCAGTGGATCGGGAAGCCAATTAAAACAGTTGTTTGGCACCTCCCTAAGGCTAAGACACAGCTCGCAGCGTTGTGGTACCGTACCAAACGTGTTCGCGCATGTGCCCTTACCGGGATGAGCCGGCTCCGGGGCGGGGATCCGTGGCCTCTGAGGAAACGGAATATCTACAATATGGAGCTTATTTTCAACAATATAAACCATATCTGTAAGATCTAGACACTTTTAGCTACCCATGGTGATGATTTGGAGTTGGTGCCACCCCGCATCGGTCCGTAAGCGGACCCCACATCCGCACATCACCGAATGTTCTAGCAATTTTCCCACCGGATATGAAAAAATCCCACGCTCGTTCTCCACTCAACCATCAACTCAATTGCAATGTTGAGCACAGCACGTCCTACAGTTAGAAAGCAGGCTCTCTCGCTCGTCAGAAACATCTCCCACAAGGAGCTCAAGTTTGGCGTTGAGGGTAGAGCTGCGCTCCTCAAGGGTGTGGAGACTCTTGCCGATGCCGTTTCCGTGACACTTGGTCCAAAGGGCAGAAACGTGCTCATTGAGCAGGACTTTGGCTCGCCAAAGATCACCAAGGACGGTGTTACTGTTGCCAGATCGATCACTCTCAAGGACAAATTTGAGAACATGGGAGCCAAGCTGCTCCAGGAGGTTGCCTCCAAGACCAACGAGGCTGCCGGTGACGGTACCACCTCCGCCACCGTTCTCGGCAGAGCCATCTTCACCGAATCTGTGAAGAACGTGGCTGCCGGCTGCAACCCTATGGACCTGAGAAGAGGTTCCCAGGCTGCTGTGGAGGCTGTTGTGGACTTCCTCCAGCAGAACAAGAAGGAGATCACCACCTCCGAGGAGATTGCACAGGTTGCCACCATCTCCGCCAACGGCGATGCTCACATTGGTAAGCTGCTTGCCTCTGCCATGGAGAAGGTTGGTAAGGAGGGTGTTATCACCGTGAAGGAGGGTAAGACGCTGGAGGATGAGCTTGAGGTTACCGAGGGTATGAGATTCGACAGAGGCTACATCTCGCCATACTTTGTCACCAACACCAAGAACGGTAAGGCTGAGCTCGAGAGACCACTTTTGTTCCTTTCTGAGAAGAAGCTCTCCTCTATGGCTGACGTGCTTCCAGCGTTTGAGATTGCCCTCAAGTCTAGAAGACCGTTGCTGATCATTGCCGACGACATTGACGGTGAGGCCCTTGCCGCGTGCATCCTCAACAAGATCCGCGGGCAGATCTCTGTGGCTGCTGTCAAGGCACCAGGCTTTGGTGACAACAAGAAGAACACCTTGGGCGACATTGCCATCCTCACCGGCGGTACCGTTTTCAACGAGGAGCTCGACATCAAGCCTGAGAACGCTACTCCAGAGCTTCTTGGGTCTGCAGCCTCTGTGACAATCACCAAGGAGGACACTGTTGTGCTGAACGGAGAGGGATCTAAGGAGAACATTCTCGAGCGCATTGAGCAGATCAAGGCTTCTGTTGCTGACGACCTCACATCGTCGTACGAGAAGGAGAAGCTCCAGGAGAGACTGGCCAAGCTTTCCGGCGGTGTTGCCGTTGTCAAGGTTGGCGGTGCCTCCGAGGTTGAGGTTGGTGAGAAGAAGGACAGATACGACGATGCTCTCAATGCCACGAGAGCCGCTGTCGAGGAGGGTATTCTGCCAGGTGGTGGTACCGCTCTGCTGAAGGCCTCGCGTGTGCTCAAGGATGTCAAGGTTGAGAACTTTGACCAGCAGCTCGGTGTTGACATTATCAGAAAGGCCATCACGCAGCCAGCGAGAAAGATCATCGAGAATGCCGGTGAGGAGGGCTCTGTCATTGTGGGCAAGATCATCGACGAGTACGGCGAGGACTTCCAGAAGGGCTACGACTCCTCCAAGGGCCAGTTCACAGACATGATTGCCTCTGGTATCATTGACCCTCTCAAGGTTGTGCGCTCCGGCCTTGTTGATGCCTCTGGTGTCGCGTCGCTGCTCGCCACCACTGAGTGCGCCATTGTGGACGTTCCGGAGCCTGCTCCAGCAGCTCCACAGATGCCGGGCATGGGCGGCATGGGCGGCGGTATGTTCTAAGCCCGTATGTACATAGTAAATAGTTTAGCTATAAGCTCAGTGTAGAGACAAAATTACCCGGCCCGGTCGCGACTAGCCATAAGGGAGGACTCTAGGGATGAACTCCACAGCAATGGCTAAGAAGGAGAAGCTCGTGACGCTAAAAGTGAGCAGTGAGCTGCTACGGACCGTCAAGCTCAAGCCCCTCACACCGGGTAAGGCCAAGGCCAAGAAGCTTTCAGTGACGGCTTCGCCCGCGCCAGACTCGCCAAAGACTCTGGAAGGAACGCCAGCGCCCTCAGCCAAGGGCACGTCGCTGGCGAGGGTGGCGTACGCTGAGGACTTCAAGCTGGACCGGTCGGGCAAGCCGGTGAGGAAGTGGATCAAGAAGCCGCTCGAGGTTCAGAGCTTCACAGGGTACTACATGCGGTTCTCGACGTGGGGAGGCCAGGAGAAGGGCGTCATCAACAAGAATCTCAGCGTCAAGGCGGAGGCGGTTGAGTCGAGGGAGCAGAGTCCTCTGGAGGAGACGGCGAGCATGGTGAGCACTCCGGGGGAGTCGAGCGTGTCGACGGCGTAATAGGAAAATGCACGTTATGAGGAGAGTGTAGAGGGCTCGAGGATCGGGCCTGAGTTCAGCTCGAGGGCCTGGACTGGGGCCTGTGGACTAGACCGAGGGTCAGGACTAAGTGGTGAGGGCTGGAGACTAGGGGCGGGGCCAGGACCGGAGACTGTGGACTAGACCAAGGACTGAGGACTAGACCAAGACTGGGCCACGACTGGAATTGAGGACTTAGCTAACACTAAGACCAAGACTAGACCACGACTAGGCCACGACTGGGCCACTACCCGACTACACTGAGCGTTTCTATATCATTGTTGGAGTAGACCCATCACAAGAGCAGCACACACACTGCGCCAAAGACGGAAGCCAGGAGCGAGCCGTCGATGCGCACGGCGGCGGCGGCGCCAGCCGAGGAGGACGAGCCCGAGGTGGCGGTGGCGGTGGCGGCCGAGGCCGAGGCCGAGCTGAGGTCGTTCTGGTCGTGCGGAGTGCCGGCGTCGGTGTTATCGGAGGTTGTGTAGTTGTGTGACATAAGCAGCCCGTCCGCCAGCGCAACCTCGCCGGTGTAGAGCGAGCCGTCCCAGCAGTAGTCGTCAAAGCACGCGGCGCACTCGTCCGACTGGGACTCGTTTCTTCTCTCCTGGGACCGGCGCACAATGGCACACGCCACACACAGCGGCCAGTCCTCGTCGATCGTGTTGTTGAGTCTTGTGGCGGACTCAAAGGCGTTGCGGATGATGCTGTCCCTCTCGTCGGCCTCGTACGACATCTGGTACGTGGAGGTGTTCCCCCAGTACGAGTAGGCGATGTTGGGCATGTAGACGACGAGCGGCGGGATCGTGGCGAGGTCCGTCAAATTGCGGGAGTCGCACCCAAAGAAGGTTGGCTTCGAGGTGAGGTTGTTGTAGACAAAGGTGGCCACGTCGGGCACGTAGGGGAAGGCCGTTCTGTTGCCCTGGGCACCAAACTGTCTCTCGTAGGTGGCGACGAGCGAGGCGCCGTCGGGGAAGGAGTCTGTCGTGTCGGCTGAGTTGTCAAAGGCAAAGATCACATCCACGTGTCTCTCGGGTTGCAAAAGAGGCGCCAGCGGCACGTTCTGGAGGTCCTCGCCGCCGTCCACGAGGTAGAGGTAGTCGTCCTCGGCAATCGTCTCGATCTCCGCGTACGGCGTGTTGCGGAAGGGGTTCGGGTCGTAGATGGCCACGTCGTCGTAGTCCTCGCTGAGGTCCTCGAGGAAGTACTCAATCAGGTCGTAGAGCGCGCCCGAGATGCCCGTCGTGTTGAGCTGCAGCAGGAACTGGTTGAAGAGCGACGACGAGGTGCCCATCACGAAGCCGCCGTTGTCGAGCCCCATGGTGCAGTTCTCCGTCGTGGGCATGCCGTTGTCCATGTCGGTGCCGATGTATCTGAGGTCGACAAAGGCGTAGAGCGACGGGTCCCACGACCCGAGCTCAAAGGGGTTGAACTCAAACACGGTGGAGTTGATGTTGATGATCTGCGTGCCGGGCGTTCTGCCGTCAGCCACGGAGAAGGGGAAGGGCATCGACCCGTTCTGGAACACGGGGAAGTCCCTGATGGAGGAGAAGGTGAGCCCCGCCTGTGCGTTCTGCGCCTCGCCAAAGAACTGGTACGACAGCGCACGGCCCCAGATGTCGGTGATGGAGGTGTTGAACCCGGCCTCCTGCTTAGAGTCGATCGCGTCGTCAATGTCGTCGAACCGCCCAATCGTCGAGAAGACGTTCCACCCGCCCGAGGAGAAGATCGAGTCCTCGAGGTCCCAGATCGTGTCACCAGCAATGATCTCCTCAACGCTGGTCCAGTTGTTCAGCACAAGCGTCCCCGTGAGCCAATTGCCTCCGGATAGGCCCGCAAGGTAGGTGGCAGACTGCAGCAGCCCTCCGAGGCCGTGGTCCACGGCTCCTGTTGTTCTCTCGTCGAGCGCAGCAATCTGTCCCGCGCCGTTGAGCATCGCACGGTACCCTCCGCCGGAGAAGGCGAGCCCGATGTTGATGGAGCTGTTGAGTCTCGAGATGTCGTAGTCGAGCCCGGCACGGTCCAAGAAGTCCTCCAGAGCCTGGTCCGTCACCTCGTGGCGCACCCTCAGCCAGTCAGCCTCCTCTTGCGAGATGCCCGACGCGGCTCTGACAAACGAGGAGCGGTCCGGACATGTCACGTTGCCCGGGGCGTACCCGCCCGTCGGGGAGTACGCCAGGGAGCCGCCCAGTAGCAGGCCCAGCACAATCGTCTGTGGTAGCATCTTGTTGGTTGCGGTGAGAGATGATTGGATTTGTTTTGGAGGAGCGCCTCGACATCATCGCTGCACGGCTGCGCCTCTCGGCCCGAGACCCGAACGCACCGAAGCGTTTCGCGCAGACACCTGAAACTATGCCGGGTAAATAAACAATGTATTAGTACAAACGAGAAAAGAGCCTAAACCAAACAACCAGAGCCCAGTCCGGGGCAGCCAACAGAGAAAGAGGGGGGAAACATTAAACATCGTAAAGGGAGTTCTCCAGCAGGCCCACGCTTTGGAAAACTTCGTAGAGCTTGGACGCCTTGTTGACGTCGATCTTGCACGCCTTCTGCGCATCCGTCTTCTTGAAAGTGGACCCGAGGTGGGTCTTGCGCGCCTTCTCGGCAAAGAAGCGTCTCTTGGTGTCGAGGTACTGCGCTGGCGTCAGCTTGAAGGCCGAAACCAGCGTGATCTCGTGGTGGGGTACGCTGGAGGCCCCGGTGCTCTCCTTCAGCTTGTTCCCCAGCGAGAAGCCCACGCGCTTCACCTGTCTCTCCAGCTGTTGCCGCGTGATGTGCTCCATCGGCGGCACAAAGTCCGGGAGCTGGGCGGAGTCCACGTCGTGGATCGCCTGGACCGTACACAACCGCAGGAACTCGCTCTTGGAGCCAAAGCTCATCGACCGCGGCACCTCCTCAAGGCCACTAACGGACTTGGATCTCGTCGCGTACGGCCGGCTCGGCGCCGTGGTGTAGTTGGGACCGCTTTGGTCCTCCTCCAAGTGGCACGCTGGGGCCTTTGCCCTTGTCACAGCCCTCGCCATTTTCAGCAAGTGGCTCTTGCCTCCGGTGCGCTGAGTGTTGTAGCGGCTCAGAAACCGCACAGCGTCCTGCTTGATGAAGCCGCTACGGTACCCTGCAACGACTCCAGTGAAGCCCCTCACTGGCACCAGCTTGGCTGGGGCACGCTCTGGCGACACTGGGGGGGAGAGCAGCTTGGGCCAAGGGCACGCGTCGCTCTTGGACATCCTGATAAAGCGTAACCTTTGAATTAAACACGCTAGGAGACTGGGGGATGCCGGGCTATTAATAAGGAACTCAAAAATAGATGCCAAAGTGTTGTGTAAACAAAGCGACGCGTCGCGAAATTAGTCTGGGGGCGATAACGGCCAATCTACCGATAAGGAAAGCGTTGACACATTGACGCGTCTTACGCGTACCGCTCTTGTTGTTGTGCATTAAATGTCTCAGCTGTTAGATGCCAAAGTCGCCCTGGGTCAGCGCATTGCGCATGTTCTTCTTGTCGACCCTGTTTGCCGGTCTGTGGTGTAGCTTATTCATCCCGACGCTCGAAGGAATCGACTGCATTGCCAGCTCGCTAGCGGAGGGCTTGGACTCCTTGGAGCTCGCCGTGGACCCTGGTGGAGGGTAGTAGCCCTGTGGAGGGTACCACCCGGCTGGCGGCGCGCCATAGCCCTGTGGTGGGTAGTACGGGTACCCCTGTGGTGGATATCCTTGTGGTGGATATCCTTGTGATGGGTACCCCGGTGGGTAGCCCTGTGGTGGGTACCATCCCGGAGGCGGATAGTGGCCCTGGGGAGGTCCCTGAGGATGGCCCTGGGGAGGTCCCTGAGGGTAGCCCTGTGGCAAGTGCTGTGGCGATCTGCCCCTGGCCTGGCCTGGCGCCGACCCCGGTCTCGCTGGCGAGTCGTTTCTGTAGGGACGCATCGGCGATGGCTGTCTTCCTGGACCGGGCGCCGGTATGGACGAGACGCTCCCGTTGCGGGGTCTCGAGTAACCCTGGGGACCGTATGGACCCTGGCCGTACCCATTGGGGGACATCATTCTCTGTCCCGCTGGTGGCGGTGCCAGGTTTTGTGTCCGGTCTGGTGTAGGCTCGTTAGATGGGCCTCTGTGTCTCTGATTAGGCGTCGCGCTATACGCTGGGACATTAGACTGGACAACGGGCTTCTGAGGAGTCACGTGTGTCTCTCTAGGGGTTGGTACCGTCTCCTCTGGGCTTGGTGAGCGGACTGGAGACCACGATGGCTTCTTGCGCTGCGGCTTTGGTGGCTTCCCCAGAGGCTCGTCCTGTTGTGGCCGCTCCATAGGCTCTGGTCCCTGTGGATCGAGCTTAGGAACGACATTGGCCTGTGGCACTTCTTCTAGTCTTTCTGGAGAACGAGACACCCGCTTTTGAGCTAGCGGGCTCTTTGGAATTGGCGCAGGTGCGGGAACTTCCTTAAGCTCCGGCTCAGGAATGTAATTGAGATCGCTCACAGAGAGTGGTACAGATGCCCTCATGGCAGCGGCCCTCTCTGCGTCCATGCTTTGGCGTGTGCTCTTCTCTGGAGACGACTGCTGTGAAGTTATGCTCATCTGATACCCGTCAATGATGCTCTCTGGATACTTTGACGAGTTGCGCTTCTCCTCTCTCTGAGGACTCTCAGCCTTTATCTCGCTGGCATCGGTGTTTGGAGTGTCGTTACGGTCAATCGTGTCTGTGCTGTAGAAACTCTCACGTGTGATTGTGGTGCGGGAGAACCGTTGCTGGAGTGGCTCCTCGTCATCCATCGTTTGTCTCTGAGGTGTTGGGAAGTCATAGACATCCTGTGACTTGGGACGTGGCATCTTGATGGTTGGAACGTCCTCGGGCCGGGAATAGTCTTCCAGGTTGCTTGGATAGTCACTTCCAGGTATGAGTTGCGGCATCGAGGGTCTCCGGCTCTCACTGCCCAGTGTTGGGGTTTGCAGAACGCTAGGCGTGGCCGTGTAGAAGCTCGACCCAGCAGCTGAGTAGGCCTGCTCCACCTCTGGTGTAGGCGACTTTCTGCGTGGCACATTTGACTCCATGACAGCATCCACCATGGAAGGTACTCTCTGGCTCGCAGGGGGAGCGTTATAGACTGGTTTCTTCGGCAAGGGCCTCGACTCGGGTATCGGCTCAGGCATTGGCTCAGGCACTGGCTCGGGCACTTGCCCAGGCATTGGCTCAGGCATTGGCTCAGGCACTTGCTCAGGCATTGGCTCAGGCTCATACAATTGCCCATGCACCCGCTCCTGGTACCGTTGATACTCCTCCTGTGGAAGCGGCACATCGGCGTCCCAGGCCTTTGGCTTACCGCCTAGTTTAGTCTCCACCTGTCCCACTTGCATTGTCATTTGATCAACCATCGACGCCAGATTCTCGTACGAATCCTTATATCCTGGTTGTGGGTATCTCGGTATGTCGTCCATCTGTGACACAAGGTGCTGGATTTCTGCTGAATGCGATCCAGTTGGTGGCGGTGCCAGTGAGCTACGCGGCTCAGAACTCCAGTAATTGTAGTCACCGTGTGTATCACCATACCCACCATGAGGCTCACTATTGGTATTCCCGTAGTTGTAGTCTGCTTGTGGTGCTGTTGAGTAATCATCAAATCCCAGAGCCTCAAGAGGAATACTGAGTCTATACTGATTTGTCTCAATCTCTGGAAGAGGTTCAATCTTCTCAGGAGGATGGTACACAGACTCCCGTATTACCGGTACTGGATTACGAGGAATAGGTGCTGGGATAGGTACGGGGGCAGGCTCTGACACCTGACGATGCTGATGCTGTTGTTGTAGTTTCTTCAAAGGATTGAAGATGCCAAATTTGGACGATGAGGATTCCACGCGTTGATGCGAGCTTGGTTTCTCCTTCACCGTGGAGTGAATCACAGGAAGTGCCTTCTCCTTCTTCCTTGTCTGCTTCTTGGCCTTTGCATCAGTCTCAGCGGGCAGCCCATCTAGCATCGATGTGTAGTTGGCCTGTGTTACCTTCTTAATCTTTGGCTTTTCAGGCAATGAAGGCTGGTGAGTCGGCGCGTTCCAATTAACCTCCTCCACAATGATCCATTTTTTGAATCCGTCAAATACAACTTCCGATATCAAAGCTCTACCAAACAGTTTCTTCTTCGTGGCAGTTTGCTCAAATGATATACTCGCCAGCCATGCCCATATGAAGTAGTCATCAAGAGAGACTCGGGATACACTGACTGTGGTTTGAGGTTCGTTTGGTCTCAATGAAGAAGACTCTGGCCATCCAGCTTTTAGATTGGAATCGCGCGGCTTCTCACACATGGTTTCCACAATTCTGCGAGATTCTGTGGACAGCTTATTGAGTATATTGTCATCACTTCGACAGAGCGATTTCAGCAGTGCGTAATCCTCTTTAGCTTGAAACATGTCTGGGTTGTCAAAGGTGAGCACTTTCGGTATTCTGTTGATCATCTCTATCGGCGAAGCAGAAATCGTGTTTGTGCGTATCGAAACCAACGGTACGCTTACTAACGATGCAGACGAGTATGTCATGTCTGGAGGTGGGTATGAATTACTTGCCAGTAGTGCCTGTAGCGTGCGTGGCAGCTGTAACTTTGTGCCGTGATCTTCAGGTAGCATCGATCGCAGAAAGGAGAGGAGAAGATGGAACATGGCATCCGCAGCGGGAAGCCAGTCGTGCAATCCATCTACAAATCCGTTTTCAATCTTGGTGGTGGAAGCCTCCGGTGGCCCTTGAAATGCCCATATGCCTGCCATCTTTGCAATTTTGCGGCCGCTGAGCTGGTTTTCCTTAGAGTTGGCAGCCACACTCACAATCAGATCCAAAAAGTCGTACACGATGGAGGCATGTGATGGTGAAGAAAGGCACTGAGGCATCAGCTCAAGAAACGCTTTCTTCGGGTAGTTGTCTCTCGCTTCGAGCTTGCGAAATGTGTCGTACGCGTCCCAACCGACGACAGCGCCGAGAGGAAGCCGTGCCCATAGGTACTTAAGTCCTGCCACCAAAGTGAACTCATCTGTGTTTTTCACCACCTTGTCTATAACGGCATCATTTGCCGGCACTGAGCCGTTGGGGATCACGCTCGCTAGAAAGTCCGCCAGCTTGTGGTCATCGGTCTTGGGCCGGAATGAGAGCAACACGAGCGGTGTTTTCACGCCTTTGATCTTGAGTTCCTGTGTGATGGAGTGGATGAGACTGCGCACATCATTGCGCGTGAATTCGTGCGTGAACACGTCGTCGTCAAGGGCGTGGCCTTCGGGCATCGGCAACGGCTTCTTGTCCAGATAGAGTCTCTTTTCGGGGCTTTGGGAGAGTCCGCCGCCCCTGGCCTCAAACTGCTGACTATGTGTAGGCATCCGAGGCGGGTCGGGCTGGCAGCAGGTCTAGATCAAAAACTCCAGAAGGTGTACCTCGATTTGCATTTTTAAGTGTTTGTTTTGGTTTGGATCGCGGTGTTCGGGTGTCCCCGATGACGTCGACTCATCGCACTCTCTATAGGTCTCTACACCATGATGATTCCGAGAGCCGTCTTCAGATCGTTCGCCACCGTGAGGCAGCTGCCTCTCTCTCGGAGCATACAGAGCAGCTCGCGTGAGGAGCTGCTGGAGAAGTACCGCTCTAAGCTTGAGCAGAAAGCACGCGAAGTGGGAGCCCAGAGTGTAGATGAGTTGCAGGAGCGCATGAAGGACACGATCGAGGAGAAACGTAAGGAGTTCAGCAAGATCGATCCTTTGAAAGAGCTGGAGAGATATGAGCAGGAGCAGGCTCTCAAGGCACAAGAGCGCGCCAGCAAGTACAAAGAGGGCAAGATTAGAGACCCTAGAGCTCCCTCTGCACCTGAGGCGCCTTACAAGACCCTCAACTCGTTTGTTGCCCTCGAGAAGATGCATGCACTTGGTCCACAAGAGATTGAGCTGATCTGGAGAGCTCGTTTCCAAAGCAAAGACAATACGCTAATCTCCGTCGTCCCAGCGGATGTCTTTGACAAGCTCATCTCGAACGCCCGCCACAACCCGACATTTGTGCTACCATTACCACGTGACGGCGACGGGTACGAGATGCACTATGTTCAGTGGGCATTTGTGGGTCCTAGCACGGTGCACTGTATGTTCACAACTCTGTTGGAGTTTCAGACCCACGGCGAGTTCGCCCGCCCACACACAACGGTGTCGTTCCACACGGAGCTCCACGAGTCCAAGGGGCTCGTCTTGATGAATGGTGAGGTTGAAAAGGAGTCTGCTATCACACTGGCGGAGTCACAGCTGCTACTGTTGAATGTGCAGCGCTTCTACGGTGCTATGGCCGATACGCCAGTCGCTAAGCGTAGACTGCAGCTGCTACGGGACTTCACCGCTGGATCTGCGGACTTCAACATAGATCGGCTCATTGACGAGGCCAAGTCTCTCGAGAACTAAGTACATAGACCATATATTCCTAGGTATAGTTTTGGAGGCATTGTAAGTTGTGGGTGTGCGCGCAGCGAAAATGTTTGGGCATCCCCGTACAAGACTCATCAAGAGCCCATGACGGTAAAAGTGGCCTATCTCGGCCCAGAGGGCACGTATACACACCAGGTATGTCTCTTCAATTGGCAATCGCTAACCTCAGGCTGCTCTCCAGCAGTTCGACGACGCGCAGCTCCTTCCTCAAAAGAGCATCGCAGACTGCTTCTCCAAAGTGGAGGCTGGAGAGGTGGACTACTCTGTGGTCCCCTTTGAGAATTCCACCAACGGCCAAGTAGCTTTGACTTATGATCTACTGAGGGACTGGACAGTGCTGAGAAACTCTGATATCACAGTCGTTTACGAGCAGTTTGTTGCAATCCATCACTGCGTGCTATCACATGCAAAGGACATAAAAGACGTTACAAAGATCTACACACACCCGCAGGCATGGGGCCAAACAACCAAATGGCTCCAACAGCATCCACACCTCGAGAAGATCGACTCATCCTCCACTTCAAAGGCTGCAGAGATAGCGGCCGCTGAAGGGGAGCAGTACGCTGCCATTGCCAGTGAGTATGCCTCCCAGGTGCACAAGATTCCGATTTTGCAGAAAAACATTGAAAACATCACCAACAACACAACACGTTTCTTGGTCCTGGCAAAAAGAGGAACTGCTGTTGACCTCCCCTCACGCCACATGGCTCTTGTGGCCTTCACAGTGGTACATGACAACCCAGGTGCACTTGTAGAAGCGCTGGCAACGCTCACCAAGCATGGAATCTCCATGACCAGCATCACTTCAAGGCCTTCCACCACCCAACCATGGCACTACGTTTTCTTCATTGAGTTCTGGGTGGAGCCCGAAGAGTCCCTTGTCAAGGTTATGGAGGAGTTTGGCGCCAAGTGCCTCACCTCAAGGGTACTAGGGACCTTCCCAAGATCGCAGCGCTACTACGGCGAGGTGTAATGGACAATACAGAGATAAAACAGGGTGTAGCATAAGATCATTAGCGTTTCATTTACCGTACTTCTGGTATACCCATTCCCTGCTGTCGAGCGGGCATACGTTACGGGTCTTGAGCCATCTGGAAATGCAGTGCATGTGGAAGGCGTGGTTGCACTCTCCCCACGCCGCCATACATTCTTGTTGTGGGTCGTTCATCGAGTTGGGTTGGCACTCGATACAGGGCTCCATCAGATGGTTTCTGCAAATGGCACACGTGTCCACCACGATGTCCCAGGACCAGAACGCCACGGCGGTCCACTTCTTCACCTCGAACTTCTTCTTGCCATCGTGGCTGTGCGCTGGTGGTTAGTACTCGTATATGAACAGATTACTTACAAGGCACATCGATATCCATTGGCTCACTCATCTTCTCTCGATCTCCTTGCTTCTGGAAAGAACGCTGTGTCGTGTACCCCTGGCGTTGAGCTTTGCCGCTTTGATTTTGATTTTCCCGCACCGCGAGCAGCATGCGCTTATTGACACACTAGATACGGACACTAAGGTGATTAAATATAGTTTCATTCATCATTATTCTATGCGGTACTGGTACCATTGCTATGCTCTAGGTCCTCTAAAGCCTCTGGGGCCTTTGAAGCCTCCCGGGCCTCTGAAGCATGGCCATTTTCTTCCACCACTTCCTCCTTCGTATCTGCAATTGATTCTTCCTCCACCTCTTCTGGTTCCGGTTCCTTCCCATCCACGTACTGTTCAATGAGTTGTTTTACCTTTTTTTCCACATCTAAACATGTCTTTTCAATCTCTGCCACCTCGTTTCTCTTTGTCTCAATCTGGTTCTCTAACAACAATATCAGGGACTCACGCGATTGGTGTGGTCTGTATTCGTTTAGTAGGTGATGAATGTTGATGAGAACAATGCGTATGTGCTCCAACTTAGTTGGAAACTCATGAGGAGCTACACTCATCACGCCAACCACCTCCAAGAAATTCAGTAGGAGGGACTTCAGTAGCTTCTTAAGCTCGTCAATCTTGAATTGCGAGTCCTCACCCGGTGGTAAGTCAACCTCCTTGTACAACTGCGGGATACCCGTCTCTTCGAGCCGTGGAATCTTGTCGTTGAAGTTCCAAAGGCTCCCAAAGGACCTGTAAGTCTCAGTTTCAGGCTGTTTCGGCGGTGTCAAAAATTCCAGGTCTTTGTCTTCCTCTTTGAACTCGAGCTCATCTTCACTCTTCTGCTGCTCCGTCTTGTATTTTTCAAGCTTTTCAACGTTTTCCGTAGTGAAATACTTCACATACGGTGGCGGTGGCGGATACAGCAGCGATATAACACCATCGTCGGACATGTTTGCCTGGTCTACGTTGTACTTCAAGTACTATGCCTTGAGAACTCCGCACAGTGATAGCACATTTCCGGTATCCGGAAGTCCCTATTGGGATATCACACTAAGGCACAATACTAAGAAAACAGATTAGCAAATGTTCGTTATCGTATGCAGTAAGCTATATACAAGTCACTTCTTTGGAATATCATCTTTCGCTTTATGTGTATCAGTGTTTGGAGCGTTGTTCTTCGCCTCTAAATTGCGTGGTGGTGATGCTGGTGCCGTCGCCGCTGCTGGCGCCTTATCGAGCTTATCGAGCTTGTCCATGCGAGCGGTCAGCTGGCTGACCTTTTCTTCAATTGAATCTCCATGTTCATCTAGCCTCAGAACTTTTGGTGTAACATTTTCCAGTGGCACGTAGTCATCAAGCCGCACGTTGTACTCTTTGAGCTTCTTCTTGAGGTACTCTATTTCATGCTGCAATGTCTTAATATCGTCTTCAACAGCTTCCCGTCTTGAGAGCTCTTTTTGGCGCTGTCTGTTGGCCTCGTATATAATGATAGCTCCCGCAACGGCAAACACAAACGTCTCCGAAAGCAGATTGGCACCATTCTCTATGGCTTTGGTATCATTCAGTGGGCGGACCTTTGCACTGCCCTTTTCACCCAGTAAATTCATTCTCAGTTTAACATCGACACTATGTACCCTCTGCGCTAGAGATATACAAGCTCTTCTAAATGGCTCGTGCTCCTTAGCTTGAGTCTTGATGGCGTTCTAATGTTAGTGGCGACTTTGTGTGCTTTCACTTACCGCTATGGGTTTGGATATCTGTCTAATGAAAAGTGACCCAAGCTTCAATCCAAGCGTGCTCATCGTACCCCTCTTCGATCTCTTGGCCCGTATATACGAGCTCTGTTGGGTCTGTTGACTGTTGACTGTTGGATCGGGTGCGCTTACCGTTCGCGTAAAGCCAGCTCACTCCCTACTCCGAACACAGACTTGTCATCCTCTTCATCGCACAATGAACATGGCACTGTCACATACAAGCCAATTTGTGATATATTTTATTGTAAGTGACTCTTGATTGACCCAACTAACTGTTAGGTGAGTAATGCGCTGGCCGCTGGCACCGTTTACCCAATCCTGCTACAAAGCCCCACCTTTTACGCTGCAGCGGTGCAACTTTCGGAGGGTCTAGGGATGATTGTAATGGCGAACTGGCTCATTGCTGTCTCTCTTGTTGTGGGCAAGACACTACAGATGCTACTGTTTGGTGAACTGCGGCTCATTGAAATCGAGAACATCTATGAGCGATCTCGCTTCACAGTGATTAACAGTCTCTTTGCCCTCAGTATGTTCAGCAATGACTATTTACTTGTTCCAGGCTTCTTGACACTCATTTCATTGTTCATCAAAGTGTTCCACTGGATCCTCCGGGATCGTTACGAACACATCTTCCAGCATGCAACAAAGCCCTCTGACATCATTCTCACGAAGAACTCCTTCACACTTCTCCTACTACTCTATGTCGACTTCAGTCTGGCATACTCATGTGCAGAGTACACGTTTGTCAACTCCCCTGATGTCTTTTTCGCATTTGGATTCGAATTTGCTGTGTTATTCCTTGATTTGCTGGCGGAGACAGCGCGTATCGCCCTGAATACCTGGGAGGTGGCTTACCTCGTGAGACACCCGGATGAGGAGGTCATGGAGAGTAAAGGAACCTACCTCAAGATAGTGGACATTGTTCATCTGGCTTTGAAGCTGTTGATCAATGTATTTTTACTATTCACCTTCCTTGGGCCATACCGCTTCCCTGTGTACCTGTTTAAGGACATCTTCTTCTCAGCGCTCAATCTTGTTAAGCACATTCAGGAATACATGCGCTACATCAAAGCTGCTCGCGAGTTGGACTCAAGACTGCAAGACGCCACAGAGGAAGATCTGGCCGATGACAATAACCTATGTATTATCTGTCGTGATGATATGACCACCGTGGGAGTTGGAAAGGGCGAACGTCTCTTCCCAAAAAAGCTCCATTGTGGTCACATTATCCACATGGGGTGCCTCAAAAATTGGTTCGAAAGATCTCAAGCATGCCCAATGTGTCGTGCAAATGTGTTTGGTGATGTTAGACAAGCACGTGAACCAGCTCCACAGCAAGAACCACCTCAACCGGAACCACTCCATCATCCACAACAACCACTACAACAGGAGCAGATAGAACAAGAAATACCCTTTCAGCAACGGCAAGAAAATATGCCTGCCAACGACGGTCGCCCCATTGTACCGCCATTCGTACCTCTTCGCCCAGGGAGTGCAATTGGTCGAGTCGCCTCTGAAGCCGATTCAAATGTCTTGTCTTTACCACATGACGCATTGGTTCCCCCAGACTGGACTCTCTTGAAACTCTCGAATGCTAATCCCGAACGTGAGGAATATACTGTGAGCCTGTCGCCTCGCCACGTCGCTCGTCTAAAGAAGATTATTTTGGACCCGACTGGACAGGCTACAGGTGTCCACTTCGCCTCGAGAGATCAATCTCAGTTATGATATGCTTACGCTTTTTATGATACGATGAATGCCATTTTTGTAAATTCTAATGTCGTTTCTCATTCCTCTTCAGGGTCCTGCTTGACGAGCACATCCACATTCTCCATAGTAGCATCAGCCGAAGCGGCTTCTGTCACAATTGAAAAATCTGCCTCGGCAGCTTGCGCAATGGCCTGCTTGACATTGTCGATTTCCGTTGTGAGAAGCTCCTCGGGAATTACTGCTCCTAGAGTTTTGGCCCTTTGATAAGCTAATTCTGTTTTTTTAAGAAGTTTCTCCACTTTAGCAGTGTGAATGGGGCTCTCTTTAGCGAGCGACATTGCCTCCAACTGATGGGCAAAGCCCTGAAGAAAATGGAAGATGCCGTCGCTCATGTAGGGCTCCATCATCAACAATTCAGAAAGTTTGCCATTGACTGCTTCAAACTTTTGCTTCAACAACAGATTCCAAATCAGCGATGTTACATACATGGCCGGCACAGTTTTGGTTCCAGTTCGAAAAGTAAGCGGCTGGGTGCCAACACCATACGATGCCTTGAGGGGCCTCACGTAAAAAGTTTCCAGCCATTGCAAGAACTTCTCATCTTGGAGAAACGAAGCAGTGGCCCCTGAGAGTGTGTTGAACGTTCTTAGAGTTTGCTCTGATGCACAATTCTTTGTGAGCTCTTCTTCCGCAAGTCTTGTCATGACTTCTAGTCCCAAAGGCCATACGGAGAAGATGTCGGTATGCTCCAGTCTGAGGAGTACTGCAAAGCACTTATATGCGAGCCTCCAATTACGTTTCATGATGTGAATGTGGAGAAGCTCTTCCAAAGCCGTTAGATGACGCCCAACATAGCTGTCGTGATCAGCCAAGAGGGATGACATACCCTCCTCTAGCATTGGCTTCATATAGGGAATTACTTCATTCCCATCCGTTGTGACTATAAGTTTCATGCTTGCACGGTCGTGAGAGACCTCTGCATTCTTCCTGATCTGGTCGCTCTGAGCTTCGTTCAGGCCGTCATCGTCGTCTGATTCCGATTCCTCCTCAAGCGCAGAACCGACTCCGTTGGATTCGAGCACATCACTGTTTTCCTTTTCTTCTTTTTTGATAGATCTGGGACCCACGGTTGCTTTGTGCACAGTTTTATTTACAAGCTTCTCCTCATGCCAAATTTCATATGTCTCCTCTGGCAAAATCTTTCTCCTTTTTGTCGTGCTAGGTGTGTCGGAGTTGTCGTAATCGATGATGCTTCTCTCGTCGTCCCAGAAAATCTTGAATGCTGGATCTTTGGTCGACTCTAATACTCTAGTCTGTTTGAGCTCTTCCTTGCGGGCTTCCTTATTCGCTCGTATCTGCTTCCGGAGGACTTTTGAGAAGTGACGCTCAAATTCATGGTCAAACACCCTGGCATTTTCCTCAAACATGCACCCACTTTTTCTCTCACTCTTGTCACTTCTCCGTCTTTAAGGAGATAGATGCCCTATCATCAAAAAAAATGTGTCTAATGGTTATGAACACTGCTGATCTGCGGTTGCTGTGGCGACGCGAACACGCTTCGCTTTCAAAACAAACGCGCCCTGTCAACAAAGTGGTGCTACATGGAAGCAGCTCGAGATCCCTGCAGAGAATTGGCCTCTTGAAAAGGGCTTGCAACAGGCTTCAATTGCGCCTAATCCCTGTTGGAGTTCTGTTTGAATGGCTTGTAGTTACCTCAGTGGACGTCTCTTACAATGGTGCAGCTGACTAGTTTAGTTTCTGAAACTCCGCATGTACGGGGTGTCTCCTTGCTATGGACGGGTAGACTCAGCACCATTTGCAATGAACTAATTGCTATAAAAAGAATCGTATGGTATAAAAATAAGTAAAACAGCACCAGAAAGAAAAAAGTTCACCCAGACCATATTAATGTACAACCATGTTCCCCTCCAATTAACCTCTGCGGACTCCTTATTTAAGCTGCTTCTTCTTCTCAACCTTCAAGAGAAGAGCCTGTTTATCAGTTAGTAAATGCGATCGAAGACCAAGCAAACAATGATACATACCTTGTTGATGTGTGGCAGAACACCACCGTAAGCAATAGTAGCCTTAATCAGCGTGTCCAACTCCTCATCACCTCTGATAGCGAGCTGCAAGTGTCTTGGAGTGATTCTCTTGAGCTTCAGGTCCTTAGCAGCGTTACCAGCCAACTCGAGGACTTCAGCTGTGAGATACTCCAGCACAGCGGTCAAGTAGATAGCAGCTAAAGTCATTAGTATCGGCTCAGTGAATATTCAAGTATGGTTGAAATCAATGGTACTTACCCTTAGCACCAACACGGATCTTGTTCTGTGCTGTCTTCTTCAAGAATCTTTTAACTCTTCCAACAGGGAACTGCAAGCCAGCTCTAGCAGAGTGTGACTGAGATCTAAGGCCGCCGTCCTTGGCGCCAGACTTGCCCTTACCACCGTGAACCTTACCAGACATTGTTTATCTAAATCTTTTGGTTGATGTTTTGATGTCTTGTTGTGTGTAAAAGGGAGGAAATCTCAAAAAACGTAAACAAAGGAAATGGCGGCGGACGCGGCGATCCCGAATTCTTCCGCGAAATCTTGAAGAAACTTCGCGAACACGTTCTGTGAGAGGGTCCGCGAACTGCTTCCTTGCCTTGGCCACAAACCTTGGTGAATTGGAGTGATCACCCAAAGCTTCAACGCCTCAATGCCACAGATTCACGGCTCATGCTCGCAGTATGTCTGATCTCTCAAACCAAGTGTGAGCTACAAGATCTTGTTTTTGAGTTGAATGGCTTGCAAATTCCTTCAATGGTGTATAGGTGTTTTGAGACGTGATCGAGATGGAAAATTGTCGAGGCGCTCCTGTGCTGTGGCAACGCCTCAATTGTACATCTAAAAGAACTTCGGGGAGCTTCCGGACCCATAATCTCGGCATTAGATCTCTCTCTTCATACTCCAAGGTGTCTTATAATGGCTCTCACCGCGGAGCAGAAGGCCAAAATTGTGAGTAGTGGTGATTTGCCACCATGGCGTGTGCTAACTTCAAAACAGGAGGAAAACCGACGCAAGGCGCTGGAGCGACTCAAATCCCGAGGAGTTCTCAATGGAAGCACTGTTAACAAAGTTGGTAAACCCGGAACTCTGTCAGAGAGAGTTAATTTGTCTGCAATAAAGCAGCTGACTGAGGAACAAAGGCAAAAGATTGAGGCTAACAGACAAAAGGCGCTCGCCAAGCTCAAAGAGAAGCAACAGAACTTCCGTAATGCCTCTTCCAACACTAACACAACACTGGTCAATGAGTCAACGAGGCAGTACAAGCCGTCGGTGGTCACTTCGGAGTACATTGAGTACGACTTGTCCAAGATGAAGGATTCTAACGGTGGTTTCATAGGCGATGACCCAGCACAGACGGGGGAGGAGAAGACTTTTGATGAATGGAAAGAGGAGCAAAGAATTGTACGAGATCTTCCGCCGCCGGTGGACATGGAAAATGCTATCAAGTGCTACGAGTGCGGTACGTTTGAGATTGACCAGAAAATGTGGGATATCTTCAAGTGCCGGGTGTGCCGCCGGTGTGCCAAAAACAAGCCGGAAAAATATGCGCTACTTACCAAGACGGAGTGCAAGGAGGACTACTTTATGACTGATCCCGAATTGGAGGACCGCGGCCTGTTTGCAAGGATGGAGAAGCCCAATCCGCATAGCGCATTTAACCGCATGCAGTTATTCCTGCGGTACCAGGTTGAGGAGTTTGCCTTCAAGAAGTGGGGAGGAGCCGACGGCCTGGATGCCGAGTGGCAGCGGAGGGAGGAAGGAAAGGTGAAACGGAGGGATAAGCGGTACGAGAACAAGCTCAAAGAGATGCGTAAGAAGACAAGAGCTGAGGAGTTCAACAGGCGCATTAAGGAAGGCCGTGGCTACGAGGACCACAGACATCAGTTCTCCAATGCGGTAGATGGAGGAACCAATGAGGATGGGCTGAAAATACTCAAGAGACGTTGTGTCACTTGCGGGTTCGAAACTGAAGAAGTTACGATCTAGCGCTACGCAGCAATCGACGCTTATCAGTAAACAAAAAAGTCGCGGATTTCTCCGAAGCGGTAAACACACTGCGCAAAAGATAAACACTCGAATCAGCAAGGTAATTTTAAATAGCATCCACCACCCTTAGCCGAAAACACCAAATTATAGCTAAGATGTCTGAGCAGCCACTCTCATCCGGCCCGGCGCCGTACTTGGATGTGCCTGGCATCGAGACACTCACTCAGCACATGATGACAGGCCAGAGAAGGGCCTCTGTACAGTCCTTAACTATGGGGGACGGCGGGTCAATTTTGGACTTCTTCAGACCTATGGATCGCAGTGCTATAGAGGATGAGGAGCAGGATGAAGACTACATTGACCACCAGACACCACTGCTGCAATCCCTCAGAGACCCTAACAGTGTTGCTCCTTACACCCTCAACTCTCCAATGAACAGCGACTTCATTGCACCTTATTCGTCTCCACAGGCCTCTAGAAGAGGTTCTCTGGCCAATCTCAAACGCATCAAGTCTCACAATACTATCAAGCACGTAATTTCGACAGGCCAGCTGCCCGACGTGGAGACCACCGTGACTGGTGAGATGCGCATCATTGGCAAGTACTCGATCCCGCTAGTCATCACCTTCTTGTTGCAGTACTCTCTGAATGTGGCTTCGGTGTTCTCTGTGGGCCGTATTGGTAAGACGGAGCTTGCTGCAGTGTCGCTAGCTGGTATGACGGCCAACATCACGGGCTACTGTCTCTTCCAGGGTATCTCCACCTCGCTCGACACGCTCTGTGCACAGGCTTACGGTCGTAAGGATTATCGCACGGTGGGATTGCACTTTGCCCGGTGCACGGTGTTCCTCTATCTCGTGTGTGTGCCCGTTACTATAATGTGGACTTTTGGCGCCAAGCCATTGTTGGACGTGCTGGTGGATGATGAACGGCTCATTGAACTCGCAAGCAGCTACCTTAAGACTTTGTGTATCGGGCTTCCAGGTTTCGTGGTGTTTGAGACCCTCAAGAGATATTTGCAGTCGCAAAACATTTTCCACGCCTCCACCTATGTGATTCTCTTTGCTGCGCCCTTCAACGGCTTCCTAAACTACTACCTTGTGTGGGGTGCTCCTAAGCTGGGCTTTGGTGGTGCACCAATTGCCATTGTCTGTACTAACTACGTGATGGCTCTGCTTCTTGCGCTCTACGCAATCTACGTGGATGGATACCAATGCTGGTGTGGATTCACCAAGGACATCTTCCGCAACTGGGGTAAGATGGTGAATCTTTCCATCAACGGATGCATTGGTGTCATCTCTGAGTGGCTTGCGTTTGAAGCTCTGACACTGTCAGCTGCACGTTTTGGTACTGTGTACCTTGCCTCGCAGAGTGTCATCACCACGATTTGCATTCTCTTCTACCAGGTCCCCTTTGCCGTGAGCATTGCTTCCTCCACGAGAATTGCAAACTACATTGGTGCAGCCTCCGTGAAGTCGTCGATTACAGCCTCCAAGGGCGCAATCGCATTGTCGCTCATCATCGGTATCTTCAACGGCTCAAACCTCACCATCTTTAGAAAGTACGTGGTGGAGCTCTTTACCTCTGACCCGGAGGTCATTGCACTCGCCTCCAAGATCATCCCGCTCGCTGCCCTCTACCAGGTCAGTGACTGTCTCGCTGCCATCTCAGCAGGTATTCTCAGGGGCCAGGGAAGACAGCGGATTGCTGCTTACTGCTCGATGGTGTCTTACTATGTAATTGCACTTCCAGTGAGTTTCTGGCTAGCGTTTGGTGAGAATATGGCACTCTATGGTCTTTGGACAGGGTTCTGTCTTGCCATCTTCCTTATTTCTTTCCTCCAGACCTTCTGTGTGGTTAACTCAGACTGGGAGCACATCATTGCAGAATCTCTACAGGATGCCCTAGCTGAGGCGCACTACCCTGAGGAAATACGCAGCGTGCTTTCGCACATTGACGAGATTTGAATGACTGATTGACATTATACCGATCAACAAATACCACGTGAGTCGTAAATATATTCGATGGAACATGTCACGGTAGCTCTCCACGACCTCAATTGAGTAACAGGGTTCGTAGCCCTCCTTGTTCCCGGCTCACTGGAATGCCCGAAGCGGCAATTGCTTGTTGGATCTACATAATTGTCCGAGCTACAGAGTTCTGTCATCATATCATTAGTCGTGGCTCACTGTGGCGTGAGCGGAGTGAAGGTAGGCTTGGCTGCGAGCCCCGCCAACTGTCCCACCGGCGAGCCTCTTCTTGAGGAGGGCGGCGTTGCCAGCGTGTGCATTGGCGATGGTAACGGCGTGGTGAATTCTGTGGCCTTGAGAGGTTTGTGTGTGTCGAGTTTGATGAATGCCTTGAGCATTGTGTGATAAAATGGCTTCACACCTGGTTGCGAGATGTAGTGATCGAGGTAAAAGCCGGAGAGTTCCAGTACAGAGTCACACAGGATGAGGCGATAGTACTGAACCTTCTCCGGGGTAAGAGACTCTGGGATCTGAAGCTCCGAGAGGAACTTGTGGCCAGGGTAGAAGAGTGACATTGTGCTGAGAATCACAGTGGCAAGCTCAGCAGGGTGAAGCTCGATGAGCCTGAGCTCCAGCAGTGATGTCTCTGCGAGGAAACGCTTTATGTACACAAACTCGATCTTGTCATCGAGGAAGCCGTTATTGTTAGCCTCGAGCTGCATAAGATTGTTTTCGTAGAAGGAATTGAGCCAATTGCCCAGTTGTGGCTCTGTAACATCCCAGCTCAGTGTATCGAGGATGTGTCTCTCCATCTGCACAAACATGCCCTCATCATAGGACCCTGCCTTAGTGCTGCCGTTGCAGAAACTCACAAGCTCGCTGAGTCTAGGCACTCTTGCCCTAGGAGCAGGGCCCATAAAGCGTCCACCAGGTGGGACGTTGGTGTTGTTGATGATGTGATTGCAACCTCCATAAGTCTTTGCAGTGAGCCACAGACACGTTGCCAGCACGAGCTGTAGCTGCTCTCTCAGCACAATGCGCTTCGAGCAGTATCTATCAAAGAGTCTGACTGCCTGGTAGTAAATACCATAAGACACCTTGGACCTTATCGAGATCTTGAGCAAGAACTCAAGGAGGGTTTTACGAAGCTCCGGTTTCACCTCGGGCTGCTGTTTGATAAGCGATACGTCTGGCTTATACTTGAGCGCAGAGCGGTACATCGTCACAGAGAGCTCGTCGTTGTACTCTGCCAGACTCTTGGTGTGAGCATTGAGCTCACTGGTGGAGAGCTCGAGAGGGTATGGTTGTGCTGATGCTGTGACTCTGAGGCCTGACATGCTTTTGTTATTGGTGAGTTATAGGTGAGTGAGTGAGTGGGATTGTCTTTGGTGAACGTAATGAGCGTGAAGGGCAGGTTAGAGAATGTGTAGTATGGCCGTGTCTATGAAGGGAATGCGATGCCGTAGAGCGAGTGGGTGAGCACACAGATGCTATGGTCAGTGTGTAAGTGAGTCCTGGTACACAAGCGAGTCCTAAAGAGTAGTGGGGCTCATCCGAATGCTTATATACCAGCACACTCCTTCTGATTGAACCTTTGTCTGAAATGTGCTTGAAAATGTCTTCAACCGGATCCTGTCGCAATTACACACACTGACGCGGCAGATGCATGTATGTGCATATACACGCATTCCGTCAACCGCGTCTTTTGTTCCGCCCGAATCGGTGCAACACCCAAATTTTTTGATGGATAGTCTTTCTGATGCCTCATCATATGTTCACAGTAGTAATGTCGTTCAATTGGCGCCTCCAGGTGGTGTATGGTGCTACGGTCGCGTCAGAGCGCAACGGTCCTGCGGCGAAAAATGGCGCCCACCGCCGACAGGTTCGGGCATTTCCCGCCAATTTGGCGCACTCTGCCGCGTCACACACACGCGGTGCGTGATCCGGTCAAAATACCAAACAAAAACACTCCACAGCGCACATACCAAGCAAAAGATGTGTCGCCATCGCCGATCCTTATGATAAGCTTCCTGTCTGGCGTCTTTGCGGCATCGGGTCGATGAAGCTCATGACCGTCTGAGACCCGATGTCTCGCGGATGGTATCGGGTAGAATGGTTTCCAATGGTGCCCTATGGCGGCAACTCTAGCAAGCGAGACATCAACAGTAAACAAACTGCGCGTGCCCCACGAACCTTTCAAGGTGGCCCCATCACCCAACGTTTGTCAGTCCTTCGCCGGCGCAAGAGTCGAGCCTTTGGCGAAGGGCGGTGACCGCGACGGGTCGATCTGCTTCTCTTTTCGGACAGATGTGCGCCACTTTGCCCTCGCTCTTCCTCTTTGGGAATTCCTGAGACATTGATGCAGCTACATGCGTGGCTGTCGTATTCTGTAACCACAACAACAACGCCCGTCTACAGCACGCCGGGCTACTCCACATTGCTATGGTGGTTGAAAGGGATCAGTGACAGGCCGATCGGCGCGCCCCTCTAGTAGTGCCAGGACGTGGACCGTACTGGGGTGATTATCGATTGGGACGTGACAACTAGGGTGGCTTCCTGGGATGGAAGACAGCTGTCTTCTGCACATGTCTTTTGAGGTAAACAAACAGTGTCTATCACTGGCGTCGGGGTCTCAGACGCTTGATGGGCCTCGGCAGTTCCCGGGAGGCTTTCCCAATGCCCCATCGGACCCATGGCTCCACCTCCGTAAAGATTCTCCGCCTTTCTCGGATAATGAATGGCTCCTCTGGGCATTCCGATCCCCATACAAGCCCTCCGCCATTTGGCCGCGATGTGCGCGTAGCGCGATCTCTTCGGCACAAACTCAGCGACTTCTCCTTTGGCGGTAGATCTGCAAAAGCTACCCGACGTGTTTACTGTCCAGGTGCTAGTGGGATCTGACAGGGGTCTCAGTGACGTTACTCGCAGGGCGTAATCATAGACAGGAGAAAATCACAACACGTCTAAACTGAGCACACCAAAACATAAACACAAACACAAATCAGATTCACTCGATCCGAGAGTCTTCGAAACTCAGTCACAGATTCCATCAATGCTTAGCGAGCCACCCACTCCGGGACTCGCACAGTGGGCATGGAACTCGCTTTTCAACCGGGAGACGCCAATGGCCAAGTACAACGCGATGAGGCAGAGACGGGCATCAATGGACACAGAGTCCACCTACGACACGTTTCACCATCGCCGTAGTAGGACAAGGCCTCAGACGGACTCCAGGAATGTCTCCTTTCGAGGCAGTGACCAATTCGACCACGAGAAGGAGCTTCTCCCCGATATCGACGACGACTACACCCACCGGTCCAGCATCTTGAGAAGACCCCAAGGTCTAAGGCGGTCGTACTCTGCCTCCAATGTCGAACGCTCCACACTCCCACAGGGCTACCCAGGCCGTTTCCCCAGTCCCTACATCCACAAGGAGGACCTTCTGTCCTCCGGTACTAAAAACCTTCTCGCTGCAGACGAGAACACAGAACGCAACAAACACATTGAGATATCGCCTCCGGTGGCTCAACGAGACTGGCAGAGAAGGCTGGGGCTTGAGCGGGACGTGCCTAGGTCAAGGGATGTCGATATGTCCAGGATCAAGGAGATTAAGGAATCGAGGCCTCGAAGCGTTAAGGGACTCGGTGCATTCACCAGATTGCCCAAAGTGTCGGTGGCAAAGCCACCAAGAGATCTCTCACCTTCAGATTCTCAACGCGAGGTGTTGAAGATGATGGAGGAGAACGACATAGAATTGGAGTCCCTGGCTAAGCAGCTTCGTACGCTGCGACCAGGGAGAGATGAGAGAGACGAAAGGTATAATCAGCTCAAGGCTGAACTTGCTCAAGAATTGCGTAAAAGCCAAAAACTATACGAGTCATATCACAGCTTTGTCGCAAAGTACAAGCAGCTCAAGAGCCAAAGGTTGAGCGATCCACAGTTACAGAGGGAGATTACCCGGTTGCGGGACGAGAACCTGGAGCTTCGGGACCAGATCAACAAGAAAAACTCGGAGATACGTGAACGGACTATGGATCGGGAGTCTGAAGTGGAAGCTAACTTGAGGCGTCGGATTCGGCTCCTGGAAGACAAACTGGAGAGCGAGAGGGCAGAGCACAGGCAGGTAGAACGCGATCTCAAGGAGCGGATCGATGTGCTAGAGACACGAGCCAGACAGGAGCCTAGGCTGCTGGATCGCAAGAGCCCTTTACGAGGCTTTAAGCCGAGGGCGAGGTATGAGAGTACTCAAGATGATACGATTGAGCGCCTCATTAAGGAAACTATAGGATAGATGGTACAGAATCAATGCACAATGATGATGATGAGTGCTTTCGGCATAATCTTTAGACAATCCTTCTAGCGCTACAGCGTGATCGTTCCCATTCTATTGCGAAAGTATGTCCCTGATGAGCAACGCGAGCTCGTCCCGCGTGCCCACCGCTTCCTCATCCTCCTGTAGCACCTCTGTCTTTTGTACAAGCGGTGAGCTGTTTCGTGATGTGAGCGAGCTTCTTCTTCTTATTTCGTGGTCGTCAAAGAGATCGTCAATCGCCGTCTTGGGTTCCACGTACTCGTCATCTTGTAGACACACAGAGTTGAGTCTGTAGAGTGGCCCGCCCGGTTCCAAAAGGTACGGGTGAATCGTGAAAGTGTCCACCATGTCCTCGCCAGTCAACACCACTTTCGAGCTCTTGTGAGGGCCATCCACCTCATCATCTGTGTACTTGCGTTTGCGATATCGCACAGTGTCAATCGCACTCTCCACAATTTCTTTGAGGTACGCCTCCAGCCCGTGATACATCATCTCCACAACGGCCTTGTCTAGTTGGCCAGTTACGCCGTGCTCTCTCGCAATGCCTGTCATGCGCATTTTAAGCTGGTCCGGCTCGGGCAAGGAGAAAGTCTCTATGCTGAGAGGCGTGTTGAGTCCGTGGCTGATGTCCTGTGTCCACTCAATTGTATTGCCCTGTACGTTTTTCTCCTTGTCTAGCACACATGGGATCTTGGGCAGAAGCTGCTGTCTCGTGTATGTGATGACCGAATGAGCCATCTTCTGCTTGCCCGACTCTCGCGTAATCATCTTGATACGATGGCGCTCCCGGATTGGCAAATTCATGATGTCCCGCTTCAACTTCTCGTACTCTGAGCTCTGCTTCACGCCACGCTTCACCTGCTTTTTGGACGTTGATCCAAACGAGTACTTCGACTGGTTACCAGCAGGTCCATCACGCAGGGCATTAGCCAGGTTGGCAAGCAGTAACTGGTTGTGTATCTTCACCATCTTCTGATCTGTAAGCATTGACGACAGCGTGCTCGTCAACTCCGAACGAGACAGCCGTCCCACCAAAAAGAGCGAAATCGTGTTCTGGTACCTATCCCAATTGCTTCCGAGCTTCTTCCGGAGTTCTGACGCAATTCCTTCAACGTCGATGCGCTTAGTAGCGGTCTTGGATGTCTTGTCAATCTGCTGCTGACTTAACGTCGGCGTCACCGATGGTGTCGGCTTCGTCGACGCCTCAGATGTCATCTGTGCCACAGTTGTCATTCAATTGACCTCCCAGTAGGATTTTGTGGTGTATTTGTGGCGTCTTTGCGCTTTTTGGTGGTACCTTAGAGTGCGGTGCAATGCGGTATTGTGACAAAACAGACACTGCTCAAATCAGCGTCAAAGCGTGCCTAAACAATCAACAAAGTCACACAAATTCCAGTGAGCACTTCTAAAGGCACAAAAACAGTATTTGGAACACCTTAAACACTTCTTTTGTGCTATTTTTTCGATGACTTCCACACCACGCTGCGGTCTCTGCACCCTCTGCCGAGCTGTTTTTCCCACGCGAGGCTTTCGAGAAGAGCGTGCGCGTACCGTGAGATGAGACACCCGCACACCACCTACACCTTATCTTATCTCGCCATTTGCTACTTTAAGCGTTGCCCCTCTTTAATTCGTCATTTTGCTATAAATTCTCTTCACAGGAGCTGCAGGAACTGTAGTGATGAGCCTGGCAAGCTCCAGCCATCGCTTTTGCTCTGTGCGGTCCTCTTCAACGCCAAACAATGTCAAGGCCTTCGTGTTGGAGTACAAGTGGTGCACGAGCTGGTACATCGGGTGTTCAAACTCTGTGTTTGATAGTTTCCCCTGTTGCACTTTGCTTATGGCATTATGTATGAGGTCGAATGATTCGATCCGCGAGAGGTTGAAAATATGCAAGCTCGCTGTGAAGCTCTTGGATTGACATCTACCCTTTAATGTCAATTTCACTAGCGAGGACGAGTTTTCCTTTGTCGAGAGTGTGAAGTTTTCTGCAGGTACCGTGGATGCAGTTGTACTGATTGCTCTGTTCTCGATCTTCATCTTGACCGGATCTGACGTGCTGCTGTCAAAGACACCATCAACTGTGATTGACACTGCCTGTAAGGAGTACTCGAACTCCCATCCCTTCTCGCAAAACCTATTCTCTCGCTCTTTCAGTGTGTTTAGACAGCTCTTGTAGAGTTCGCTGGACAGGGTATCGTCTCCAGCGCCAGCCACAATGATCGATGTGTTGCATCCGCTCAGCATGCTCTCAACAAAGACACAGCTCTCTTCAGCCACCTCAAAGTCTTGCACATCTTGCTGAAATACTTTCGAAAAGGTGTAGGAGTGGTCATCAGTTTGAAGGATCATCTCGCTCGGATCCTCCGTCTGAGTGACAGCGGCATCAACCAGCATACGTATGAATACTCGCTGACGGGCTTTCAAATCTTCAATGGAGCTCTCAATTCTTCTCCGGAACTGATTCTCAACATGCATTTTGTTCACGGTCTCCTGGTATTTTGAGTCCACTGTTTCGGCATCCTGAGTGGCCTGGCTGAGCTCGCTCTCCACGTCTGACAATTCCAACTTTATTTTGGCAATCTTCTTTTCGAGCTCCAAGACCTCAGACTCTCCTACCTCTTGAATTCTGTTCTCCTCATCAATGCTGTCTGTCAAGCTCTCCATTTCCTGAAGTTTCGAGCCCACTTCATTCTGGACTTTATCCAATCTCTTATCGAGCTCCATCTGTTCATCATTAAGCTTCTCCAGATTCTCCGTGAGGCCAATACATGCCTTTTCATCCTCGGCAATCTCCTGGGCGGCCTCGCTCTCGAGTCTTTCGTGCTCCTTCTTGTATAATACCTCATTTTTCTCTCGTAGCGCTGCTAAGTCTCTATTAAGTCCCTTGAGTGTCTCCTCCAGCGTCTTCACCTCCTGCAGTGCTTCATCATCTCTCCAGGCTCTTGCCATACTCAACTCTCTCCTCAGGCGTGAATCCTCCTCATCAAGCTTCCTTGACAATTCGTTTTGCAGCACCTTCAGTTGCAAGACCATCTCCTGGTGGAGATGCATCATCTCTTGATCACCAATACGTCTCTGGTGCTCAATCTTAGATTCAGTACTCTTCAAAGCCACACGTTTATCTGCTATCTGGGTTTTGATTGCGCTGATGCTGTATCGTACCTCACTTTCTTTCTTCTCGAGCTTGTCCACTGTCCGTCGTTGTTCTTCAATTTCTCGTTCAAGATCTTGAATATTGGCCCGCTCTAGCGATATTTGCTTGGCTAAGGTCTCCTGCATCTCCAGTTGTCGCTGGGTGGAAACGGGATCATTGTAAGATACCGCTCTAGTTCGAGTGGCCCTGAAGTTGAGGGATGCTTGTGAAATGTTGCTCGGTATGGCCCCAGTATATGTAAATGTTGATGAAGACCGTTTCTTGACTAAGGAAGCAGTCGCTCGTGGTTGCACAAGCCCACTAGGTCTGGTGCTGTGCATCCCCATCGCTTTGTAGTGTGGGGACTTATTAACTTCCGACGTATTCTCGCTGAGAGCCTTCCTATGTTTGTGTGCCTGTATTTCACCCATCGGGAGAGGAAGTTTAGACATTTTAAATGGTCTTCGGCTTGGTAAGAGGCCTTCGATCTTGCTTCAGATTGGTTTCACAATGTTTACAATTCGTGACGCGAAGCGCGTTGCCTCGGTTACGCGCACGATCATCTCTGAGCTATCAATTCTCTATCTGTTGAAAGCTATTCAGCCATAGAGATGGTCTCCTTTTGTCCTCAGCGTTCTCAGGGATTGATAAATGACCAATATTAATTTCGAATAATCCGGCAATGCCGAGGAACCTAAGTCCATCATAGGAGTGAATAAATCAATTGTATCTAAGGTGTCCGCGCTAGTGTGTCTCTCTGAGAGATTGACCCAGAAGTGGGCTCTCTGTCTTTCTTGACCTGGACAAGGGCGTTTTCATGTCACTAGTTGTGGCACTCATAGTACCAATGTAGAATGTCCGCTACATAGCGTCCGAAGAATGAGGGGATGCTCCCGATGTCTCAAGTCGCTGAAGTTTGTTAATGACAACACTGGTTTTACATGGCTCTTTGAAGGCTTTTGTCTTTATCCCACCTGCTTCGCTCTTCAAATAGGCACGAATGACATTACACAAATCATGAACAATTAGGACCATCGCGCTTTTTTGTCAGCGGGCTCCGAGTCTCGGGAAAGCCTTTGATTATCTCCTCTTAGCTCCGTCTAAAGAAGTTTTGTCCAATTCAGTGGATGCAGCAAGCGCTATAACACTATAGAAGAATATATTCGTCCGAATTATGTACATGTACCAGTGTCGAGAGACAAAATTAAAAGATGATGCCAAGATGGGAAAAATCGAGTGAGCTTCCGGAGGTACGGTAGCCGTTTCTGCTCTGTGCTGGTGTCGTACCACTGTAGTCAAAGCAGAGCCCGTCAACAGGCTTCACATTTCAGAACTATTAGGTATGACATGAGATGTTTTGTTGCGTTTCACGTATCAAATAAGATATAGTAGGAGACGCCCAAGAAAACTGTCAAGATAGGATATTGCTTTCCAGTGAAACATTTGGTCTCTCATTAAGAGAAGTCTGAGCTCGAGACATTACGTGTCATCGCCGGAAGAGCAACTCTCACGCCATCAATCTCCTTTGACATCTTGATGCAGCACCCCAATCTCGAGGTTTCAGTGAGTCCGAACGCCAGATCAAGCATGTCATTCTCGTCATCATCTGGCTCTGGAATCTCATCGTAAAAGTCTGGATCAACAATCACATGGCATGTTGAGCATGCACATGAGCCACCACAAGCTCCCTCCATGTCTAGGTTGTAGTGCTGTGCGATGTCTAGCACAGAGTCACCTTCAGCAACTTCATATGTCAGCTGCTCGCCTTCCTTCGTTATGAAAGTTATGTGCAGCTCTTCACCTGGCTTGGGCTTGTGTACGTGACCATGAAGGACTTTTGGTGTTGAATGGAAATTTCTAATCAGCGGCAGCTGATTGGAAGCTCGACGAGTCACGGCAAGTGATGTCCACTGTCGGGTAAGTGGCTTCAGCAAGACCGCAGTTGTTCTCAACATCTTTATCGCTGGAAGCTACCTTATGAACAATGCGTTCTCCCTCCAGAAGCTTCCTCGTGGTGAAAGTTTCTTTTCGGATCTGACTTGGGCCGCTCATCGCCTTGGACTTTCATTTCCGGTGTCGCACGTGAACGCCCCGGATTTCGCGACCCCTAAGACAACGCCCTGCCTTACTGATTAGCCTCGCCAAGTCAGTCCATTATAATCCCCAATGTCAAGCCAGGGACTTTTGGACGGGGCAAACTCCGACCTTTTCAACACATATGAGACGGACTACCAGGTAGCCTACAGCGAAGCTCAGCAGAAGCTCGAGCAAATCAGGGGACTCGATGGGGGTAAGTACCGATAAGTGCGGGCAAGGAGTGTGTACTGACCGTTCAGACCCTCGCCGCGAGGCCATGAAGGCTGTTGAAAAGGCTACAGACGAATGTATCGAGATTGTAAGTGAACCTTTGCAACCTCCATGACTAACAGATAGCTCGACCAATTGGCGATAGAGGTGCAGAATATCCAGTCTGGCGCAAGATCAGCCTACAACGCCAAAATTAGATCTTACCGGTCGGATGTGGATAAAGTCAAGAAGGAACTGAAGAAGCTCATGGACGATGAGGATAGAAGACAGTTGCTTGGGTCCTCAAACTACAACAAGGACAGCCAAAGATCTCAATTGTTGCAGTCCAACGCGGCTCTCGAAAGAACGTCCGAAAGATTGAGAGAAAGCTCAAGACTGGCCTCGGAAACAGAGCAGATCGGCTCTAATATTATGCTCGATTTAAGATCCCAAAGAGAGCAACTTCAAAACTCGAGACAGACACTTTTCGAGGCGGACGGATACGTGGACAGATCCATTCAGACATTGAAGTCAATGTCAAGAAGGGCTGCTGCCAACAAGCTCATATCATACGCGATAATCGGTGTGCTTATTTTGCTGATTCTCCTGGTGATTGCCAGCAAATTTTGGTAAATTTTGTAATGCTATTCTGTATATCTTGTACTTGTCGAATATAATATAATGTATTATGGAATTGGCGTCGAGCTTCCCAGTCCCTTCTTTAACTGAAATTTGTAACAGGTGAGTTTGAAAATACAGGAATACATAGTAATGGAAGGCACACATGTCTGGCGAACCACTTTCACACGTTTGTCGTCTATTGAAACTTCCGAAATAGGAAACTCGGCCGAGATACTCGGAGATCTCACTCGGCCGAGCAGGGCATGCCCACACCAGCCATTGGGGGAGGTGCTATTGCTTCTTGGCTTATTAATGTTCCAGTATCTATAAAATGACAGCCCGGAACGAGTTGTATTCAGTGTCTCATGTCTGAAATAAATCTTGTCGCTGAACCCGCTCCGGGAGTCCCGTTCTTTATTCCAAAGCCCTCTGCTCCTGTTGGAACTGTTCATGTTGAAGATGGTAAGTCAGCGCCAAAACTTTTCACGCCTTTGAAGATAAAGAACATGACTATTCCAAACCGCATAGGAGTGTCTCCAATGGTCTCGTACGCTGGTACACCGTCTGGCGACAAGACAGGATTTCCCTCTGATGCGCATCTGATCCATTACGGATCCTTGGCAATGAGAGGTCCTGGGCTTGTGATTGTCGAGGCCACTGCAGTTACTGCCGAAGGGAGGGGATCTGCTATTGATCCTGGAATCTGGTCTGATGAGCATGCTCTTGCATGGAAGAGAGTTGTTGATTTTGTCCACTCTCAAGGTGGGAAGATCGGCATCCAGCTCACTCATACAGGAAGAAAAGCCTCTATTGCCCCAATGCTTCTTCCTGGAGTGTTGATGAATCCTGTGAGAAAGGAGCAGAACGGGTGGCACGAGCCAGAAAGCCTTCTTTCGGCCAGCGCAATTTCCTTTTCAGACTATTTCAAGTTTGCAACACCAAAGGAGATGAGCAAAGAGGAAATCAAGCAGGTTGTTGAGGACTTCCGCAAAGCTGCCAAGCGTGCTCTGGACATTGCGGGATTCGACTTTGTAGAACTTCACGCTGCCCATGGCTACCTCATCACCACTTTCCTTAGTGGGTTCACAAACAAGCGCACCGATGAGTACGGTGGCTCCTTTGAGAACAGAATTAGAATCCTTCTTGAGATTGTGGATGCCGTCAAGGACGAGGAGCACCCGCTATTCGTAAGAATCTCGGGTGAGGAGTATACTCCAGACGAGCCTGGGTCATGGACTACACGGGACTCTATAGGGCTCGCCAAGATTCTGGCGGATCACGGTGTGGACGTGCTAGATCTTTCTGCTGGTGGTAACAACATCAACGCCCCAAGAAGACGCCACACCACGGGCAACCAGGTGCCGATCGCCGCCGCTGTGAAGAGCGCAGTCGGCGATAAGATCATTGTCGCCGCCGTGGGTGCAATTGACTGTGCACAGGTGGCTTCGATGGTGGTGGAGAATGACTGGGCTGACATCACCCTTGTAGGGTCCAAGTTCCTCAAGAATCCGGGCCTGGCATGGCAATGGGCTGATGAGATGGGGGTGAAGCTCCAGGTTGCCAGTACTCTGGGATGGCCCTTTGGCATCTACTAAATATATTTTAAAACATTTTTCTTTATATATCAAGACTTAAGAATCAAATTCTCAGATCATCGTATGCATGAAAGTGGAGCGTATCCCGAGATGAGGCACTACGCCTCAAGAAAGCGGCTTTAAAATCCCCAAAATAAAGAAATGTCAACTCAAACACTAGTCATTCACTCAAGACTAGAAACGACTCAGATTCAGCGATATGGAGGAGCTTAAAGGACTCGACGAGATGGAGCGGTGTGCGGGTGTGGTGTCTGGGCGGGACGCGCGACACGCTATCTCGCCAACAGCCAACCTCATCATCCAACCAGCGATGTCTGTGCGGATAGCCCTGGCCCAGTGGAACAGGAAGCTGGCTCGGTACAAACTGTACCAGGCTGTGCGGTCGCAGCCGCGACTGTGGATGGCGCTAGCAGGGCTCGTTACCATGCTAGTTGTTGTGAAGTCGATGCCCACTGGATACATCGACGTAGCCACCAAGACTATGAACCTGAACTCGACGCGGTTTGAGCTTGACGGGATCTACGACTTCTTCGATTCAGAGCAGGAGGCCAAGCAGGAGGCCAAACAGCAACCAGACTATGTCTTCATCAACTCCAAATATCCAACAAACAAAGTGTACACGAAGCTGCTCAGAGACAGCACTCCCGAGCAATTTGCAGCCAAGTCGCTGGATGAGAAGTGCCAGCTTTACTTTGAGAAGCTGTACGAGATCGACCCTGATTGGACTTTGTACGAGCTGGAGCACGGCTTCCCTTACAACGGGTACATCTTTGACACGAAGGAGCAGTTCATGGAAGACCGTATGCGCGAGTTCCGTGACGAGTGCGACGGCAAGACTGAAGAGGAGATTGAAGAGCTGCTAGTGGAGCGGAACAAGAAGTCACAGTGGGAGATGGAGTACCTGAGGCAGAGGCAGGAGTCCTTTGACTCGGAGACTGCGATGGCTGGCTGGGCCAGTCACGTGCGTGTCTTTTCGCAGTGCTACCTGGAGGGGATGCCCAGCGAGCAGCAGGCGAGGGTGAATAGTTTTAGCGAGTCCATCACGTGCCAGGAGAATGAGAAGCGTCTCTTCAAGTTCTTGACACGGCGATTCCCAAAGTACGTGCGCTGGAACAGGGAGGAGCTGTTTGAACTTCCTGTGATGGCTGACTACGAGCGGGATGTCACCCACCGTACAGAGCCTACGGTGAACCGTGATGAGTGCTTTGTGCGGGAGCTGCGCGACGCCTACAACGGCAAGGGCTTTGCCGTGTCAGCAGCTGACAAGCACATTGGAGAGCTTTCGAGTCTTATTCTGGTGCTGAGAGCACTGAACAACAAGATGCCGATCCAGGTGATCCACCGTGGTGATCTCAGCGAGGAGTCTCAGAGAGCTCTCACCTTTGTGGCAAGATCCACTCAGCTACATCTCGACAAGATTGCGAGCTTCAAGAAGTACGTGGAGATCTTCCACCAGGGAGACCGCGAGCTTGATGTTAACACGATCTTCCCACCACAGGAGATCTGGTACGTCGATGTGAGCGATGCAGTGGACCCTGAGGACTCACGCTTCGTCTCCTATGGTAACAAGCTGCTGACTCTGCTGTTCTCCTCCTTTGAGGATACTGTGCTCATTGACACAGACACAGTGCCGTTTGTAGACGTGGATGAGCACATTTTGGGATCTGATGTCTACCGGGAGCTCGGCGCCTTCTTCTTCAAGGACCGGATGCTCTACGACAAGATGACTGGGCCGGAACTCACCTTTTTCCGTAAGCTGCTGCCCACGAGACTGGACACTGCTTTCTTTGGCATCCCAGAGCTCACACAGCACACTTTGGGCAACCGTTTCTTTGGGGAGGAGTACAAGCACGTACAGGAGTCCGGGATGGTGGCCATAAGCAAGAAGCGCCATTTCCGCAGTACTTTGATGATCAACGTCTTGCAAATGTGGCACGCAGCTACGACAAGAGTACATGGTGATAAGGAGCTATTCTGGCTAGGGTTCTCCATTGCTGGAGATGAGGACTACTACCTGAACAAATACGGAGTGGGAGCAGTGGGGACACTAAATCCAAACTCCAACAGGCTGCTGGGAGACTCCAACGACGACCGCAGATCCAAGCTCAGGTCGCACATGCTTTGTACCACGCATCCAGCTCATCTCTCTGGACTGGACGACCACACATTACTGTGGATGAACTCGGGCTTCATCACGTGCAAGCGTGAGAACGAGGCAGAAAATGACATCAAGATGGACTTATACAAGGAGGTGTTTGAGTCTGCTGAGCAGCTCAAGGAGGTCTACGTAGGCCCACTCAAGATCGAGGCCGTGCTGGTACCGCCTCCACAGGAGCGGGTTATCAACAACGATCTTGGAGAGCCTGCCTCAGGATGGGACGTGATGTTTGGGTGTGGTGGCTACCTCTACTGTGCCTATGACCGTATTGGTGGCTCGGACGATCCGTTCTACATGGGTACTTTGGTGGAGTATGGCCCAGAGCAGGTTGCCTTGTACGACTACCTGGGCGAGGTGTGGGTCCACTATGAGAAGGTGCTGAAGTAATAGAGATAACTAGAGTCTTGATTTCATGCTAGATTGTAAAATATGGCCTGTAGCTGATAATGAATGCTTTTCCAACTACGCCACCACACAGTCGGTGATGCCCAGGCCGTACATCGCCTTTTCCACATCTTTTTTCACCTTGAACCAATCCGTGCGCTTGGTTACAAACTCGTAGATCTCCTCCTGCTTGAAGATGCCATTGAATCGTGTCAGGTCACCAATCAGCTTTCCGAGCTCCTTGGAGTCCTCGCTCGATATCAAAAAGAGCTGGCCCAGCTCCTTGAGACCAGCGAATAGAGGCGTAATGTTCTTCTGCCGCAGAGTATTGACAATGAAGTCGTAGTAGATGTTGAGATCGCTAATCAGCACAATGGCCCCATCCGTTGAAACCTGCCGCTTCTTTATATTCTTGACGATAATTTGGAAGAACCGTTCGCCCGTCTCCTGCTGGAAAACATCGATGATGCCCTTATCCGTCGTGCCATTCAAGAGATTGATGTGGTTAGAGAGTAGCTGTACCACTTTGGTGGCACACCTCGTTGGCCCGAGCTGAATGTGTCCCGGGTCCCGCGGGTTGAAGTCGTTGGGCAATTGCAGTGTGTTGAAGATGAACTCCACCTCATCCATCAGTTTATCGATACCCACGTTGAGCCCGGAGGCAACAAAGGAATCGAGCGTACTCTCAAAGTGCTTCTTGGACTGATTGGCATTGTTGAGAAACTCATTGCGGTCCACAATCTTAGTCCGTACAAGCTCGTTCTCGTAAAAGATCTCCACCATCTGGTAAATCACGTCGCCGAGATTGATAAGCTCGGTGAACTTCACCAAAGGCTCAACAGTGCTCAGTTGGTCGATCGTGTCGAGCGATTTGAAGTCTGTAGGATCATACTGATTGAGCACTGCAATTGCACTCTCAAAGCCAGGAGTGATGTGATGATACTCCATCACAGTGATGAGCTTGATGAAAATCGCCTCCACTTCTTCGTTGATGCGCCCGACGTCGATAATACACCCTTCAGTGTCCTTGAGCACACGCACCGTCTCCACACGGTTCTTGGCGTCAGAGATCATCTGCGTACACAGCTCAAAGTTAACAAAGTCCTTGAGGTTTTGCAAGTTTTTGTTGACGAGCTCCACGTTCAACTTGAAGTCTATTTGGCTGTTATTGGAGCTCGACTTGGCAAATATGCGCGTGAAGGAGGAGAGAAGCTCAAACTTGTTTGTCTTTACATCCTCCGTGTTGTACTCCTGCAGAATCGACTTGTAGATGTTATCCTTTGTCTGCTGCCTCTGCTGCTCGTACTCGCGCTGGAACTGTGTGATTTGCTCGAGGCACTCGCTCTCAAAGTTTGCAATAGTGCCCTCCAGAAACCGCTCCAGCAGCGGCTCCATGTACAGATTGACAAAGGATGTCACCATTGTCTTGAAGTTTCCGCCAGCATTTGCCGATTCTCGCAAGTGCGGTATAAGCACCATCAAGAGATCGTGGTAGACGTGGGGAACAATCTCCACAGCCTTCTCGCACTCCTTGGCAAAGTAGGGGAACACGAGCTTCTCCAGCGTCGTCTCCATGTATATCAGCATCACGGGAAGCTGTGTGCCAAAGCACTCGTCGATGATCCGGGACTTTTCGTTGAGGAAGTCTCCCAGATCCTTCACCACACTGCTGAGAGCCTCCTGTGACAGCTCGTTCCCATTCAGCACCGTTTCCGGGAAGAGGTCGAGCGGCAGCTTGTTCTCGTTGCGGAAGAAGTCCACGACGAGCTCCTCCTGGTCCAGGATGTTGAGCGTCTCCACAAGCGGTGGCACGAGCGAGTACTCTTGCCGCTGGAAAGTTTCGTCCAGGGTCTCGAAGCGGCTCTTGGTGTAGCTCTTCACCAGGGCATTGACCAGCACTGTGTTCCTCTCACAGACCTCGGCATCGGCATTGTCCATCGCAATGTACTTTTTGAGCCCCATGAGCGTTCGGGCCTTGTCCTGGTCGGTCATCACCTCGTCAAAGAGCGAGTCGGGCTCGTCAACGTCCACTAGCGCCATCCTGTTGACAAGCGGCTGGAACATGGCCACCGCTCTCTGGCACGTCCTCACTGGGTCCGCCGTCTTCTGGACAGAGGACGCGTTGGAGATGTCGGGCTCCACCTTACACAGCGGGTCCACCATGATGAGCGCTAGTGCCAGCCGCCTCGTGTAGTAGGCCTCGTCCGTTGCCGCCAGCGCCAGCGCCACTGCGGGGTCTGCCTGGCCAAAGGCCAGCCTGTCGGCCATCGAGAGCACGCTGCCTATGGCCCTGAGGGCCTGCGGGCACTCCAGCAGGGACATGGGGTTGTTGTTTGAGGCTAGCGCGAAAGATAAATAGTCAAACTTGCACTGCAACCAGCGACATGAAGCCCTTCCCCACAAACCACGAGGAGCTGATCCACGACGTGGCTTACGACTTCTATGGCAAGCAGCTGGCGACGTGCTCGAGCGACCAGCACATCAAGGTGTTTGACCTCGACGCCACCACCAACGAGTGGGTGCTGAACGACTCGTGGAAGGCGCACGACTCGAGCGTCGTCAAGATCGCGTGGGCCAACCCGGAGTTTGGCAAGATCATAGCCTCTGTCTCGTACGACAAGACCGTCCGTGTTTGGGAGGAGGACCTTGACGAGCCGCAGGGCTCTGGGCGCCGATGGAAGAGAGTCGCTACCCTCAACGATGCGCGTGGTCCTCTCTACGATCTCGAGTTTGCTCCCTCACACCTCGGCCTGAGGCTCGCCACGATAGGCAGCGATGGCGTGCTGCGGATCTACGATGCCCTGGAGCCGGCAGACCTCCGCTCGTGGACATTGACCTCGGAGGTGTCGATCCTCAGCACTCCGCCAGCATTGCACCTCCAGTCGGACTTTGCCCTGTCGTGGTGCCCCTCCCGCTTCTCGCCAGAGAAGATTGTGGTGTGTGCCTTGGACCAGGGCTTCATCTACCACCGGGACGCCAGTGGGAAGCTCGTACAGGCTGCCACCTTGCCAGAGCACGCCGGGCTCATCCGCTCGGTATCGTGGGCACCATCGATGGGCCGCTACTACCAGCTGCTGGCGACGGGGTGCAAGGACGGCAACGTGCGTATCTTCAAGCTCACAGAGCGGCTCAAACGCGAGGAGGATGCGATGGTGGAGCAACAGCCGGGTGTCGACATCCAGATCGAGTCAATGGGACAGTACGACGACCACCACGGCGAGGTGTGGTCTGTCTCGTGGAACCTCACAGGTACGATCCTCAGCAGTTCGGGCGACGACGGCAAGGTGCGGCTCTGGAAGGCCTCCTACAGCAACGAGTTCCAGTGCCTCTCTGTGATCAGCGCAGAGCAGCGGGCCTGAGCGAGGTGGAGAAGTGTAATATATTGGCCTTAGGCTCTGAATCGAACGGTAGACAGATATGTACTGGGACTTAGCCATCAGGATGAGACCAAGGCCATAAGGCCATAGCCCATGGCCCAAGCTCTAGGCTCTCTAAGTGGGCTCTCCGACAATGGTGCGCTTGCACTAGGGTATGTGCCTTCTGGTGCTCCTAATTGTAGCTGACAGATGTGATTTTGAGCCTTTGATTTAGTGTCAAGTCCATTTTTAGCCAACCACTCTGCCTTGCTAAGTGCCACGTACCCGCTAAATCCCGCCTGAGGCATTTTATGTCCACACTCTACAAGGCGAACCAGGCCGCCTGTGGCCTCACAGCGGGGCCAATCAGAGTGCTCCCAGAGCTAGCAATGCTACGACACCGTAGCGGAATTTGAGACAGACGCTCACACCACCGGATCTAGGCCAGATCTACGACGTGTGGGCCATATCTCCGAGACATGGTCGCTGAGCCCCCTCTCCCAGCCATGAGCGAGCCCATAGTGCCACCACGCCATACAAAGCGTGCTCTGCACCGGCCCCAGCACCCAACAGGACCCTCCCAACGAGCGTCGTACGTTGCGAGCAGTATCTATATCTCATCCCCTAATCACCTCACCGCGTGCCCCGACCGCATCGCACACCCATTTTGGCTTTTTTTGTTGGGCTGCAAGCGGGTGTCGGCCGCATATATAAGAACTGTAAGGGCCGCTCGCGGTCAAATTCACCTGATAGCTATCGAGATGAGCACGTTGGACACTGTGGACGTGCTCGAGGCCAACATCATCGCTGCCGGAACCAACAAGCGCACCAAGCGCATTGTGAACGGGTTCGGAGGGATGATGGGATCCAAGGAGATGACGCAGCCTCACTTTGAAGACTCCAAGGAGAAGACGAAGCACATCTCCGAGCAGCCATGGACGTTACAGAACTGGCACCAGCACATCAACTGGCTCAACATGATTCTCGTTCTCGGGATCCCACTCTTTGGGCTGGCTCTGGCGCTAAATACCCCCCTAAAGTGGCAGACGGCGCTCTTTGCAGTCTTTCACTACTCGTGCTCGGGGATTTCCATCACAGGCGGGTACCACCGGCTGTGGTCTCACAAGTCCTACAACGCCCACTGGCCTCTCAGACTGTGGTACGCTCTCTTTGGAGCTGCTGCCATCGAGGGATCCATCAAGTGGTGGGGACACAGCCACAGAGTGCACCATCGTTACACAGACACCAACAGGGACCCTTACGATGCAAGAAAGGGCCTGTGGTACTCACACATGGGGTGGATGCTCGTCAAGCCTAACCCAAAGCACAAGGCTCGTGCTGACATCTCGGACCTCGTGGACGACTGGATCGTCCGTGTCCAGCACAGACACTACCTTCTCATCATGGTGTTCATGGCGTACGTGTACCCAATGATTGTGTGCCACTACCTGTTTGGCGACCTCAAGGGCGGCTTTGTCTACGCCGGCATCTTGAGAGGCTCGTGTATCCAGCAGGCCACCTTCTGTGTCAACTCGCTGGCTCACTGGATTGGCGTCCAGCCCTTTGACGATAGAAGAACCCCACGTGACCACTGGATCACTGCCCTGGTGACTTTCGGAGAGGGCTACCACAATTTCCACCACGAGTTCCCATCCGACTACAGAAATGCCATCAAGTGGTGGCAGTACGACCCAACAAAGGTTCTCATCTGGAGTGCCTCCAAGCTTGGGCTCGCCTACAACTTGAAGACCTTTTCGCAAAACGCCATCGACCAGGGACTCGTCCAACAGCAGCAGAAGAAGATCGACTCGATGAGACGCAAGCTCGACTGGGGCACTCCTCTTTCGCAGCTCCCAGTGTGGGACAAGGAGCAGTTCTTGGAGGGATCCAAGGAGCGCGGGCTTGTCATCATCAACGGGATCGTGCACGACGTGAGCAACTACATCACCGAGCACCCTGGCGGTGAGCCGTTGCTGAGGGCCTCGCTGGGTAAGGACGCTACCAAGGCCTTCAACGGTGGAGTCTACTTGCACGCCAACGCCGCCCACAACATCCTGGCGACAATGAGGGTAGCGGTGATGCGGGATGCTGTACACAGACACCGCGAGCTCAAGAAGGTAGAGTGAAAAATTATGACATTACGAGAAGGAGTTGGATTGAAGCCATGAGAAATATAAGATGGCACCTTTTCTCTGTAGCTCAATTGATTGCGAGGCGGATCAAGAGGCGGATCGGAAGGCGGATCAGCCAAACGATGGCCAATTTGACAATCCGATCCGTTCTGCACCCAATTGACCACCCAAAGTACCACAAGTCCGATCCACAGCCCGATCTGACAAATCCTGCGTGGGTCTGCTGGCCAATCAGGTGGCGAATCGGCTTGTGATCCACTTCTAGAAGCACAATGCGTGCCCCCGGACTGCGGCAGGCTTATCGCGGAAAGCAAGCAACGCTAGACTAAAAAGCTCACTAAACTCTCAGCAATCCACAATCCCAATGGTGAAGAGAACCCAGTCCACAGCGAAGCTTGCCGGGCTCACCGCAGAGGAGAAGCGTCTTGACGAGGATCGCAATAGGCAGAAGTACTGGAGACGGTGGGGTCCGTACCTGTCTGAGCGGCAATGGGGAGTGGTGCGTGAGGACTATTCGTACGACGGCAACGCCTGGGAGTCCTTCACCTTTGACGAGTCCCGTTCCAGGGCCTACCGGTGGGGTGAGGATGGCCTTGCTGGAGTCTCTGACAACCACCAGCTGATTTGCTTCTCGCTGGCACTGTGGAACGAGCAGGATGATTTCCTCAAGGAGAAGGCGTTTGGGCTTACGGGACCGCAAGGCAACCACGGCGAGGACGTTAAGGAGGTTTACTTCTACGTGGATAACACGCCAACACATTCCTACATGAAGTACGTGTACAAGTACCCCCACGCCAAGTTCCCCTACGAGGATCTCGTCAAGACCAACGCCTCCAGGTCCAGACAGGAGCGCGAGTACGAGCTCAACGACACGGGCGTCTTTGACGAGAACGAGTACTTTGATGTTGTGTTTGAGATGGCCAAGGAGGATGACGAGGAGCTGTGCTTCCGCATCACCGCCTACAACCGTGGCGACAAGCCTGCTCCGTTGCACCTTCTTCCGCAAGTGTTCTTCCGTAACACCTGGGCTTGGGGACACGACGACTACAAGCCCGAGCTGTCAGCGGAGGACTCCAGCATCAAGGTGGACCACCGCAAGTACGGCGACCGGCGTGTGATGTTTGCGCCTTCTCCAGGGCTCACGCCAGACGACCCAGATGTCGAGCCTCAATTGCTCTTCACCGAGAACGAGACCAACCGCGTGAAGCTCTACAGCCAGGAGAACGAGGCCAAGTACACCAAGGATGCATTCCACGAGCACGTTGTCCACGAGGCACAGAGCATCAATCCTGAGCAGAAGGGCACCAAGGCGTGTGCCTGGTATGTCTTTGACGAGGAGGGCGGTGTTCCCGCACACGACTATGTGACTGTTCGCTACAAGTTCACGAAGCAGGGGCCCGAGCCTCTGGATGAGGAGGCGTTTGATGCTGTGTTCCATCGCCGTGAGCAGGAGGCGGACCGGTTCTACTGGCGTATCACGCCGTTCCCGATCTCCCAAGAGCTTCGCCAGATCCAGCGCCAGGCATTCGCCGGAATGCTGTGGACTAAGCAGTTTTACCACTTTGTTCAGGAGGACTGGTACAAGGGCGATCCGAACTCGCCCAAGCCACCAGCCAACAGAGCCAATGGCCGTAACAAGGAGTGGAAGCACATGTACATTGACGACGTGCTATCACTGCCCGACAAGTTTGAGTATAACTTCTTTGCCTCGTGGGACACGGCTTTCCACTGTATCCCAATTGCCCTGGTGGACCCGGACTTTGCCAAGAAGCAGCTCGACCTTTTGACTCGTGAATGGTATATGCACCCGAATGGCCAGATCCCAGCTTATGAGTGGAATTTTGGTGATGTGAACCCGCCAGTACATGCGTGGGCTACCTTTAGAGTGTACAAGCTGGAGCGCAAGATGTTTGGACGGACAGATGACGAGTTCTTGGAGCGCGTCTTCCAGAAGCTGCTGCTAAACTTCACGTGGTGGGTCAACCGTAAGGACCACGATGGTAACAATGTGTTTGAAGGCGGATTCCTGGGTCTCGACAACATTGGAGTCTTCAACCGGTCCGAGCCCCTGCCTACTGGTGGACGGCTAGAGCAGGCTGACTCCACTGGCTGGATGGCATTCTTCTCGCTGCAGATGCTCAACATTGCACTGGAGCTTGCCAAGAAGCGGCCGGTGTACGAGGACATTGCCTCCAAGTTCTTTGAACACTTTTTGCTCATTTCGGATGCGATGACCTTCACCTCGGACAAGTCGGGAACCGTGGAGGAGTCTCTGTGGAACGAGGAGGATGAGTTTTACTACGACGCCATTGCGTGGGATGGAGACAGCAGACAGCAATTGCCTGTGCGGTCTTTGGTGGGCCTTATTCCGCTATACGCTTCTCTCACGCTGGAGCCACAACTGCTGGAACGGTTCCCGGGCTTCAAGAAAAGACTCAATTGGTTTATAGAGAAGCGGGCCAGTGTTGCCACGAGAAACATTGCCAGTATGGAGCGCAAGGGTGTTGGTGAGCGTCTGCTTCTTGCACTCGTGAATGAGGACAGGCTCAAGGCGATCTTGAAGCGCATGCTGGATGAAGAGGAGTTTTTGTCTGACTTTGGCATCAGATCCCTCTCCAAGTACCACGAGAAGAACCCGTACTCGTGGTTTGTCAATGGACAGGACTACTCGATCAGCTACGTGAGTGGAGAGTCGGACTCGGGACTCTTTGGCGGTAACTCCAATTGGCGTGGACCGATCTGGTTCCCCACTAACTTCCTGCTGGTGGAGTCCCTACAACGGTTCTTTCTCTACTATGGACCCGGTTTCAAAGTGGAGTGCCCCACTGGCTCGGGCAATATGCTGAACTTGGCCCAGGTTGCAGAGTTTTTGCAGCACCGGCTCATCAAGCTCTTTGCTCAGGATGAGTCCTCAGGCCACAGACCATGCAACGGTGACGACGCCAAGGCCTCTGTGGATGAGCACTTTGAGAACTACATCCCCTTCTACGAGTTCTTTGATGGTGACTCTGGCCGTGGGCTGGGAGCCTCGCACCAGTGTGGATGGACAGGACTCGTGGCCAAGCTCATTCAGGACACGGGACTCACCATGAAGTCTGGTAACAAGACCCCAGCGAGTCCACCGACTGAAGAGTATTTCCCAATCACTACGCCGGTACCGGGGAGGCTTCTGCGCCGGCGCTCATCGAAGTCGCTGGCTACGTTGACAGCTGAGATGCTGGAGCTCGACGACGATGAGAGCAATACGCTGACTCTCAACCTCAAGTCAAAGCCATCATTCACACTCTCATCTGAAGCCTCTGGTAAGGAGGCTGAGACCGATGATGACAAGCAGCTGCTTGAGCAGATTAGAAGTGCCTTCAGTGGCGAGCGCCAGGAGGAGGACGAGCCCTTCTCGAGTGACGAGTTTGAGGCACATACATAGGACTCGGAGAGATTTATATTCAGATAGAGTTAAGATGGCTTTCAAAGTGTGTAGCGTTAATCAACCTCTGAGGCCTTGCTAGGGTGCTACTAATAAAGATTATGACCTTGTTTGAATTACCACTTATATCCTATGATCGTTAATGAGTAGCCAGATCTAATTGGCTTGTGTAGTTCATTTTTTTCTCTGTGGCTTAGTTACTCCACAGATTATCGTAACCAAAGAGCCATGGCCCCACAGTGTGTCTCACCACCATCGCCACAAGCCCCACGGCAAATTGAATCAACAACAGCGTCAGGCAAAGCTTGTCTTCCCTCATTGGACCGAACCACACAAGAGCTGCGTTAATAAGAGTCCAGTTAGAGGACTCCAACACTCTGTGATTGCCCTGCTCGTCCTTACCCTCAACAATTTCAATGAACTTGAGCTTAGCGAGCACTTTGGTCACGAGTTCCACAGCAGGCTTTAAAGGCTTTTCAAACTTTGCGCGTGAAGTATACATCAGACCGTCCTCAGCATTGAACTTTGGCATTCTGTGACGTGGGCAAGGTACGAGATTGAAGAGCTGTGGCACGGAAAAGCAGAAGTTGAAAATCTGTGGAATGAAGAAGAGCAATAGTGTCTTGGAGAAATGGCCCTGAATCCCCACCACCGCAAACACCATTCCGGCAAAGTAACAATACGTGTCTCCGACAAACACACGGGCTGGCCACCAATTGTACTTAAACAGAGGAAGTGATACACCAAGGAATGGGATGAGGATTGTGGCAGAGAAGAGGTGCGAATCAAAGGCCTGCTTGGACCCCCAGATCAAGTAGCATGCATCATTCAGCAACAGCATCACTGTGATGACAACGCTTTGTCCCGTTTCAAGCCCGTTGACACCAGCGAGAATGTTGATGGAGTTAGGACAGAAGATCGCCACGGCAGCCATGTACGCATAGTACAACAATCCCAACTCAACGGTTGTGGACCCAACGTACTCTGTGAGCCATGAGGGAACCAAGACGTGAGTTACTCCAAAATCCACGTAGTAGACAATGAGCAATGGGATCACACCGATTGCTGGGAGGAAGAACTTGTGACGCCATCTCAGATCGAAAAAGTCATCTGCAAGTCCGAGGAGCAAAATGCTTTCGAGAGACAAGATGGCACTGAGGAATCCCGCAAGCTTGTCGTGTGGAAAGAGCTCAGCACCCAGTGATTCCAATCCACCGCCACGTTCACCACCGCCTGCAGTGGAGGTCACGATGTACTTGTAAAAGGCGAACGGGATAAAGAAGAACATCACAAAGAGGTACGCTGTAGCGGAGACAGCCCCCAAAGTCTCAGGGATAACAGGCTTGTCCTTTTTGGAGAGATCCTTACCAAACAGGCCCTTGGCTGTGAAGTAAGGCGCCAGTACGGGGATCAAATAGTTGGTGGACGCATACCCGTATATCGAGAACCCAAGTGCTGTCTGCAATGGGTGGAACTGACCATGTGCTGTCGCTATGAGAGCCGTTGCCAAAGCTGCCTGGATCAGCGGTAGCGCCATTGTGGGGAGCTGAGAGTTGGAGCATAGGAGATGAGGCCAGCGTGTACGCACCGGGGAAGACACCCAGACACCACACTGCCATGCTAATGTTACAATCATTGAGATGGATGAGCACGTCAGAGTTAGTGGATCTTCACTCTGATATTCGGGGTGGATTTACTACCAGAAAATTTTACTCTTTTAATGAGCAATATGTGCAATACTGAACTATTTTTCACTTGACCCGTGACAATGCATTTCGATCTCTATCTCCTCGGCGGAAATCACCAAGCTCACAGCGAGGCCATGGGCTTGATTCGAAGAGTGGTCGACGCACTTAAACGAGTCACTCACCACTTGCACTAGAGGACAAGTCTCATCACATTCATTAGCAACAACACAGCTCTTGAATAATGAGGTAAATGGGGCGTATGGAAGCATCCGCCGCCGATATCAGGAGCTCTTCTACGTCTCTGCCAGATCCACAGCGTTCTTGGCAGCGAGGAGAATCTGGAGAATCATCTCTTCGTCATCGCTTATACCGAGGAGGCGCTTGAAGTCCACGACCTTTTCCTGAAGAACGAGTGTTCCTCCCGAAGAGAGGGTACTTACATTTACCCAGCGTATTTTTCTCAAGAAGCGTGAAAGCGTGTTGATGTTGGTCCCTTTGAAAGTCTTTGACTTGTGCCATTGACGCTTCAAGTGTGTCCAACTGCCTTGCAACAAAACGCGTGTACGTTTCTCCTTGATGTCTCTGATACGTTCATCAACTTGACGTTTTTCATCAGATTTGACGAGGGGACATTCTTTCCAGCTGATAAGGATATCCCTAACCATGTTCAACTGCTTCAATCGGGCGTTACCGTTGAATGCACTTCCAATGAAGTCTAACATGTGGTACATGTCAGAGTACTGGAGCTTTGTGGTAGGAAGCTGTGTGATTTGGCGAACAATGCTGTAAGGACTCTGGCCACCATCCTCGGGTGGATTCTCAAATCCAGAAACTGTCACTTGTGGTCTAAGCGCCTGGTTTAGGAGCTGCACCGCAAACTCTTCTGTCGGATTCTTCATGAAGGCCTCTGAGAGGGCCTTCACAATGAGTTTTTGAGCATTTTTGGATATTGTGTGACCGTGAATAATGTCAAAGTTAACCACGTAAATACACCAGCGGTTCTGATTATAAAACGTCTGATTGAGAAATGAATCGCTTGCCTTGAAGCAAACCGTATTTGAATCAGTTTCTGCTGCCCTTCTCGTGAAAGTGTCAGTCTTCTGCATCGAGTGCCGAGGTTGAGGTTTAGTGCGAGGGCGGCTAATTTTGTGTCCTCATCATCGAGATTGAAATCGTAAACAAAGGGCAACTCTGTAACACCAACAACAAAAGGCTAAGAAAGTTTCATCTGATCGCTCATATTGAACCCTCCACCCTCGTCACCATCGGCGTTTCGGAGAGCGCACCGAGAATGCTGATAGTTTTGGATACTTCATCTCGGGTCTCATTCCCTCCAGATGCACCTTGACCTTAACACCAGGACCCACTTTGATACTTCTGAGGATTTTGTAGATATGCCATTTGTCCAAGTTCTCGTCAAAGAGGCGCCTGATTTTGACACAGAGAGTCTTCCCTCTACCAGAAATGACATTGCGGAGGTTGGGAAGTGAGATGGGGGGTTCATCCATTTCTGCAGTTAATAAATATAACTTCTCGAGTTTAGGTAGTCGCAATTTGAGCTTGCAAGCAGAGTTCATCCTTGTGATGTTCTGCAAAGCGAGTGTTTGTAGCTCAGGAAGATCAATAACAACAGCGTCGGTCGAGCGAGACCTTAACAGAATGTTGAGCCATTTTAGTCGGGGGTAAGTGTGACCCAATAAAAGCGGTAAGAAGATGGTATCGAGAGTCAAAATTGTGGGGAGAGAGAAGAGTTCATGGTACTGCACGATGTCAACCTGTCCTAGAAACTCCACCTCAGGGACTAGGTCTGCCACCAGAGTGAGTGCACGAAGAGAGGAACAGGACAAGTTACAAAACCTGGGAGCCATGATACAAGCTTGGACACGAATCTGCTCGATACCGTGTCTCGTTGCGAGATTCGATATGACTGGTTGTACAAAATCCTCCTTTGATCCTAATAGATTTCCTGGAACTGTCTGGATGCTTAGACCGGTAGAGGATTTGAAGGGGTAAGCAAGTATTTTAAGGGCCAGATAATGATCCGAGCGAGATTTTCTCTTTCTTCGATCATTCCCTATAGTCACATTGGAAAGTTTGTAACACTGGCTTAGGCTTAGAGTGTTTCCTGGTAGGTCAATGTTCTCCACTTTCAGCTCAAGCGACAAGGGGCAGTGATCGCCTTGAATTCTAGACGTGATATCTTCCTGCAAAGAACGCAAGTCCGGGGTATTAAACGAGACACATACACTAGAACTAAAACGGACTGCAGGACACATTGACAAGATGTCGTGGAAGGTATCCCACGTATGCTGGCAAGAGTCCAATATGGAGCACGCCTTGGGAGGAGTTTCAAGATTGAGCTTTCCAATCAGTCTTTGCTCAGGAATCTCAAGAAGAATTGTCCGGGAGCACCATATCGAAAAATTGTGAATATACCTGGGAAGTGTGAGTATATTGACACCAAATCGGCCACTGTGATCAATCAGTTCCACTGCTGAGACGTCTGTGTCGTTCAGTGCCTGTACTATGCGTAGCTCTAGTGGCCCCGGCAACAAGTGGAGAACCAAAAAGGTATGACTCCCTTTGAGGGTGCGGATTATCTCACAAATCTTTGAAATTGACACATCGTCAGTAATCTCTATTTCCAAAATGAAGATCTTGGCAAACGAAAGCTGGCCTTCATTCATGGCCCTAACCGTCTCTTCAAAACCGTCAATCGTGGTTAGGCCAGTGCTACTGATCAAAGGCGAGGCTGATGGAGCGCATCTCATGTAGACAAAAGAGGAAGCCCCCATAATTGCAAGGAGTTCATCACGACAGGCCAACAAAAGATTCTTGAGAGTCCGAACGTGGGTGATATTCCCAAGAATACTGACAATGAGCTCTGTAGGCAAATCCAGAAGTGGGAAATGCATATGCGTTTGAGATCATTCAGTGAGATATTTCAAAGTCTTTGAGTCGTTTTGCGAGAGTCGCTTTGAGGCATTTGACTCCAAAATGAACAATAAGGATTTGCGCAATGAAATAGCCAGAGGTGCCACACCGAAGCCACCGGAGATTCATCGGAAGTTTCAGAAAGTGGAGCTGCTCAGTGTGGACTCTAGCAATGGTGCTGGTTCGAGCATTGCGTTCTCGCCATCTCACATCATCTTTCGGCAATCAATTACCAAGGTGGTGTATCTTGCCCTGGATCATAATACGAGAAGGCTCACCAAACGGCTCATTATTCGTCTCACCCCGAGGCCAGTTTGTGATCGCACATTGAAACCAATTGTTATCTATGGACCTTCAAGTTCGGGCCTGCCGCGGTGTCCAGATGTACCCCTATTGCCCACGCGAAAACGCGTATGAACCATAAACAACCTCCACCACCACCACCATGTCGTCCGAGCTGCCCCAGATTGACCTGAGCGGGTTGTCCGTGGCAGACAAGAAGGAGAACGAGTATGGCTCCCTCACATCTGATGAGTACCGTTACACAACGGTATCACGTGAGGGAGTGCCGCTGCCAGACCCGATTGAGGATGAGCCGCCCACATATGTGTACATCATCACATACTTCAACTATCTGATCCTGATCATCTCGGGTCACATCCAGGATTTCATCGGCCTAAACTTCCAGCCACGCAAGTATGCCGACCTCCTGGAGCATAACGGAATGGCTCCCTGGTACTCCAAGTTTGAGTCCTTCTACGTGCGGCGTATGAAGCAAAAGCTCGACGACTGCTTTGCCAGACCCACTGCTGGCGTACCGGGAAGACTCATCACATGCATTGATAGAACTCCGCATGACTACAACAAGTACTTTACATACCCAGGGACCACTTCAACATGCCTTAACCTCTCATCCTACAACTACTTGGGCTTCGCACAATCGGAAGGCGCTTGCACAGAGGCTGCCCTCAAGGCAGTGGATCGCTACGGAGTGGGTGTAGGTGGTCCACGTAACGTGATTGGAACGACAGACTTGCACGTTGAGACTGAGGAGACTGTGGCACGCTTCTTGGGAACCGACGAGGCTGTGCTCTTCTCCATGGGTTACGCAACAAACGCATCTGTGTTTTCTTCTCTTTTGGACAAAAAGTCGCTCATCATCTCTGACGAGTTGAATCACACGTCGATTCGTACAGGTGTGCGCCTGTCAGGATGTTCTGTCAAGACTTTCCCACACAACAACATGGAGGCTCTTGAGAAACTCTTGCGCGAGCAAATCTCGCAAGGCCAGCCAAGATCGCACAGACCTTGGAAGAAGATTGTCATTGCTGTCGAAGGTCTCTACTCGATGGAGGGCACAATGTGTAACCTGCCGCGTTTGCTGGAACTCAAGAAGAAGTACAAGTGCTACCTGTTTGTGGATGAAGCTCATTCGATTGGAGCCATTGGTCCCAACGGTCGCGGTGTCTGTGACTACTTTGGCATCGACCCAAAGCAGGTTGACATCCTTATGGGTACATTCACCAAGTCTTTCGGCGCTGCTGGTGGTTACATCTCTGGATCCAAGACTCTCATTGATAGACTGCGGCTTGAGCTCAATGCTCAAAACTATGCAGAGCCAATTCCTCCACCGGTGTTGGCTCAGATCATTACTTCGATGCGTATCATTATGAATGAGATCAACCCTGGTGAGGGAAAGGAGCGCTTGGAGAGAATTGCCTTTAACTCGCGCTACCTCAGACTCGGCCTTCAAAGACTCGGCTTCATTGTGTACGGTGTGGACGATTCACCTGTGATTCCATTGCTTTTGTTTGCTCCTGCCAAGATGCCAGCCTTTTCACGTATGCTCTACCAGAGAAAGATCGCCGTGGTTGTTGTTGGATACCCAGCGACACCGCTGACTTCATCAAGAGTACGTCTTTGTGTATCATCGGCACTTAAGAAGGAGGACATTGACTACCTGTTACGCCATTTGAACGAAGTGGGTGACAAGCTTTTCCTCAAGTTCAGTTCCGGTATCGCAGGCGGATCCCTCGATGGGAAGCCGCCAAGATGGGACATTGAAGATGTTCTTAGAGAAACACCGAGAGACTGCAAGGATCCAAAGTTCTTTGTGGGGACTGCCAAAGACTCAGGCAAGGCGTGAGCCAAAATTGCATACAATACTAATAGCTAATATACAAAAATATGATGCTTGTACTGAGGGTATCGAATGTAGGTGGAGCTTTTCAGCTTCCCGTGAATAGGGCTTATATCTGTTGCCCGTGCTGCTTCCAGAACTCCTCCCTAGTGTTCCAGAGGTCGTCAACCCAGCCAGTGACCTCCTCGGTCTTGACAGCGGATCTTGCACTCCAAAACTGGTCGAGACGCTTCTCGCCCTGGAACTTCTTCTCGTACTCAAAGCACTGCAGAAGCATCTCGAATTTGTCAATGTCCTTGACATATCTCGCCTCTCTTGTTCTGATCTCCTCATAGTCCAACCAGCACTCCAGCATGTCCTGGCCACGTTCCTCATCGTACTTCTTCACCAGTTCAGACATGAAGGTGATGGTTGCAAGCTCCCTTCTGTGCTTCTCCTGCTTGTCCACGAAGCCATCGAGTGGAGTAATGTCACCCACAACCGCCTCGGCAATATCGTGGATCACGGCGATCTGTGTGCACCGAGCTATGTCGACGCTTCTGTCCTTGATCAGCATCGTCGTCACCGCCATACGATACATGTGGTCAGCGATCGACTCGCAGGGAGTGATGCCGTGATCAACCCAACCTGTTCTCTTCTGTATCTTGAGAAGCGAAACCATCTGCAAGAAAGTGTGTACGGGCCACGATGGGCTCTGGCCCACCTGCCGCAGCAGACTCTTGATGTCATCAGGAATGGCAGTTTCCACTCTCCACTCGTTGGTAGTCATTTTGCGGGTGTATCTGAGTGAGGATGCTAATGAGAGATGGAGATAGCGTCTGAACCCAACTATGCTCATACGTCTCAGCGCTCAGAAACACTTTTGAAGAGAATATGGAGATGAGATGTTTTTATCGCATCGACAAAAACTCTGTTTTGGTTTTGCCGCAAACGGCCGCGGTAGGGGCACAGTCACCGGCGGGATAACATACAATTGAATTTTAGTGAAGGTCAATCAATGCATGATTGAAGCTACTGATTCGTGTTGTAAGGCTGGTGTTGTAGATCGGCTCCGATCCGATGGCGGTGACAGCCTGCCCCGTCGTCATTCCAGATCGATATGGGTCGGTGAAAATTCTCGCTACTCGCTTACAAGATAGTATGTGTACAGATTATGTAGTTGTCTTACGAGAGGAGTCTCTTTCAACAAAACCCTTTTTTTAATGCGTCATTAACAAATAAAAGAATCGGATTCCTCGTTTAAGCAACCAACTCAACAACACCACCGGCAGCTCTGATCTTCTCCTCAGCCAACTTGGAAACGAATCTAGCCTTGACAATGACTGGAACCTGTGGGAGACGGCCCTTACCAAGAACCTTACCGTAGCCAGCAGCGAGAGTGTCGATGACTGGAGCAGCGGAAGCAGAAGCGGAGGCAATGTACTGCTCTCTCTTCTCCTCTGGAACAAGAGTCCAGAGCTTGTCCAAGTTCAGAGTTGGTCTCCAGAAGTGCAACTGCTGCTTGTGGAAGTATCTCTGACCAACCTTACCGAAGTAACCTGGGTGGTACTTGTCCAAGTTGGTTCTGTGGTGGTGCTGACCACCGGCCATACCTCTACCACCTGGGTGCTTTCTGTGCTTACCGACACGACCCTTACCGGCTGAAACTGTTAGTATATGCTCGTGAGTGATGATCGAAGATAGATGAGTGACAAAATGGCAAGTATAAAAAGTTTCGGCGTTTTGAATGTCTCCTTGTCTCCAAGATTAGCTGATGGTGCTCTGCAAATAGTGTCTTGCAATTCAATAACGGCATGCTATAAGCATCTGAGTGGGGGTGTATGACGTTGCAATCTCTTGTGTCGGATCACATTTGTTGGATCCCTCCAGCTCCAGGTCTTCACTTGTGTACGCCTTTGCCAAACTTTTCACTCGCCATTAAATCAAATCTCATCATGTTCTTCAGTCTTGTCACATACCGGAAACGTGACCTCTGTGCTTTCTGGTCTTGGTGAATCTGGTAGGCATCTTTTGATTTCTACTTGTGTAAGCAAGAACCTTGAGAAGAGTTGAAGTTTTGGATTTTTTCACTGAGGCGAGGCGCCGCACAGGCTGCCAGCTCGCACGCCCTGAGCGAGCCAATTCGCGAAGATTTCCGTGTAGCCGTGCGGTCCATACCGAAAACTCTGTAAGAGTTTGTACGCGAAACCACTTATGGTGTGGCCCTAACCGGTAGCTGTGACCGCTTACAGATGTTTGGATGTTAAGCATGCCCTATATCACATCACGTGACATATTTTGACACATTTCTACTCGCGTCACCATCTATAACCTATATTTTGAACCCATCTTCAGTCCACACGCAAAGCCCAAACGTCTTCATACGTTTTCTTGCCTCTTGTCTCTGGTAGGCTTGTCTTTATGTATACGACAAAGGCCACACACACCACAGCGAAGCACACATAGACGTATCCGCCAATGAGTCCGTCCGCAATGGGGAAAAGGTAGCCAATGAGGAAAGTTGTGATCCAGTTCACACACGTTCCATAGCTCTGGGCTGAGCCTCTCGCCTCTGGCTGAGTCACCTCTGCAATGAGCAAGAAGGGGATAGGACCAAGCCCCATCGCAAAGGCCGCCACATAAGTGAAAGTGGCAATCACAGTCGCTGTAGAGATGGACTGCAAGATCCCGGCTGACATCAGCAGCGAGGAAATCGCCATCACTGACACTGAGCCCAGCAGACAGGGCTTGCGGCCCAGTCGGTCCACCAGTGGAGCGGCGAGGAAAGTGATGAGGGCATTGCCCAGGGAGATTCCGCAATTGATAAGCACTGCCCACTGCGGCAAGATCTTCTTGATTGTGCCCACGCCGTAGAAGATGATCGAGTTGATTCCACACAGCTGCTGGCCAGCAAGGACAGCGGTGACGGCAACAAGCGAGTTCTTATAGAGCGGGTCTGAAAGGTACTCTGTGAAGGACACCACCGGCTTTGAGGCTGCAATGCTTGAGTCCCGTGGGCTTTGAGACTCGATTGAATAGAGTCTCACCTCCTGGTCCACCAGAGACGGGTCTCCCCTTAGCCTCAGCACAGCCCGTTGAGCCTGAGCGAGCTCACCCTTGGCCGCCAGCCATTTGGGCGACTCGTCTATGAGGAACAACACCGCAAGCGAGTTGATTGCGCCCAGCAGCGCACCAACCAGTAGCAGCTTGCGCCACTCGTAGGTGTTTGCCCACGCAATGGCGAGCATCTGTGTCAGCAGAATGCCAATGTTGATTGCCACCTGGTTCATCGAGCCGAGAAAGCCTCGAAGCCCGTGCGGTGCAATCTCGTTGATTAGTAGTGGTGTCACCACTATAGTACAGCCAGCACCAGCACCGGAGACGAAGCGCCCCACTGAGAGGGCCAGCACCGAGTTTGCCGCCGTTTCCAGCACTCCTCCAGCGACAAAGACAAGCCCGTTGAAGAGCAGCACCGTTTTGCGGCCAAACCGGTCCGCTAGGTAGCCCGCATAGAGCGAGCTGAAGAGTCCGCCAATGGAGAAGACTGCCGTGACGAGCCCGAGGCCCTGGTCGTCCATCGGGATGCACTGCTTGAGCCCCCAGGAGCCAAAGAGCGTGTCGCCGTAATCGGCGCCCAGTGTAGCAGAGCCACACGAGAGCACATCCGAGGGCCCGTTGAGCTCGGACATGTGATACCCGTACTGGAGAGAGCCCAGGCAGGCCACCGTAGTGCTCAGCACGAGCCTCGCGGTCCAGTGTGTATCGGCCATGGTGGTTAGCCGCTATCGCGGTACCCCACAATCTTGTCGCTCAACACACCCAGACCGCACCATATGCCTCATGACAGATTCCACCTGAGCCCGCCCACCCGCATCGCGCTGGCTGGCGGCTCTGCCGGGGTTTGTGGCCTGTGGCAGGGCGCTCGCTCCGCCTACAGCGAGACTGGGTTGCGGTTTCTCGCTGAGAACTCACACAGGCTGCCCACCACCAAGGGCGGCTGGTACTGGTACTACAAGCGCAAGAACTGGGTGTGCCTCAAGGCTGCTGTCGACAGTGGCGCCAGACGCGGGTCCAGGTTCGGAGCCATCGCAGCATCGCTCTTTGGGCTGGAGGCCCAGCTGGACAAGCTGCGTGGCGTGGACTTTGCCAACACCGCACTCACCACCCTAGTGGGCAGCCTTGTCTACGCAAAGTGGCACAGGCTGCCTCCAGTACCCACAAGGCAGCTGCTGCGGAACGGGCTTGTCGCTGGCACCGTTCTGGGGCTGGTAGAGGATGCGCTGATTGCGGCGAGGGGAGGAAAGGTGTGGTACATAGCACTCTTTAGTGAGGAATAAATTAATAAAAGCACTCTAGGGGCTCTAATGCCTGTAATGTATGCTGGTCCGAACCACTGGTCTGAACCACTGGCCTAAGCCATTGGCCTGAACCACTGGCCAAGGCCTGGTACTCACTCCTCGTCGCTCTCGTCCAGGTCCGGCACCGGGTACTTGAGCACCACGGCGACGCCCGTGATCTGGTCGAGCTGCTGGCCAGACTCGTGCAATGACGAGAAGACAAACACCTCGCCGCCGTTGGCCCTCACACTGTCGCTCATCTCCGCGTAGTGCTTCCTCACGGCCACGTCGTCTGAACGTAGCAGCGTATCAGCCAGAAGCAGCTTCTTGACGGAGCCCATCTCCACAGCCTTCTCGCACTCCTTGGGGCCGTACCACGCCTTGCCATCGTCCGCATTGAGCGACTTGAAGAACTCCTCGAGCGCCATCACGTCCCGGGCAAACTTTGTGTCAGCGAGCTGTCTCTGGACGGCCTCAGTCTTGAGCACCTCGTCGAGGCCCTGGATGAACCCTGTAGAGGCGTGCGTGATGAGGAACTTGCTCTTGTTGGTGAAGAGGGTCTTGTTGTCGCTCTTGACGGCGAGCTCAAACAGCTTGTCGTAGAGGCTCTGGGCATAGAAGCCCGGCGACGCCAGAATCACAGCCTTGAGCTTGTCGAGGTCCAAGTTCCGCACCACCGTTTCCGCCACCGTCGTGTAGAACTTGTCCAGAGCCTTGTCGTGAGCACTCGAGTCGCCACGCCGCTTCTTGGGGACGCTCTTCTCCACCTTCTCCTTCAGCACCGTCATGTTCTCCGTGATGAGGCACAGATGAGCCACGCCTTCCTGGAGCACTACAGCAGCCACCTCTGCCTTGGCATCAACGTCGCACGCCTTGTGGATGAGCTCGCGGGACCGCTCGTCCCACTCCTCCTTCTCCAACGTCAGCGGCTGGTTGTACGTCACCTCGGCCGAGTGCCACGAGTTGAGGGGCACGAGCTCCGAGGCCTCGATGCTGCGGCCACGGATCCGCAGATACTCGTCAGCAGGCTCAAAGTCTACCTCCTTCACCTTGAGGGTGAGCCGCATCACAACCTTTTCGCTCTTGGTGGAGCTGCCAATCTTGACGTTTCTCGACGTGGTCATCTTGACCGTGTCCTCCGCCTGCACAATGTTGTAGAGGGTGAAGAGGTCCTCCTTGTCCTCGGGCACAAGCGTCACATGGCCCTCGGCTCCCACCACGATCGAGTGGCCTCTCAACTTCATCTCGTTAGTTGCGGTTGTCGCGCCTACAATTTCTCTAGTGACGTGAATATGCTATAGGATGGGCAGAAAGTTGCCCACAATCATCATCGGGATCCCAAACACGTCCCGCTTCAGAGTCCACATACAGGTGGTCTTGATGCACGTGTTCTCCGGCGTCAGCAGCGTACACCCGGCCATGGTGGCTCCGCGGAAGTCGCCGTACGCTATTGTGGAGAAGAGGTCAAAGTACTCCAGCACGGACGCATCGTCCATCAGCTCCACGATGAAGGTCATCTTGCTCAGCAGCTGGTCACGTGTCCACCCCGTGAGAATGCAGAACTCCTCCGACACGTAGGCGATCTGGCCCGTCCGCCGCCACACTATCGTGGGCGTCCCCGACAATGAGATGAACTTGTCGTACTCCAGCAGCGTCCGCTGGAAGCACTGCTCCATGAAGATCAGGTCGTCCTCCTTGAGCGTGTTGGTGCACGCGATGAAGCTGGGCCGGTAGCTTGCCATTGCCTTGGCCATCTGGATCAGCTCCTTACGTGCAAACCGCATTCGCAGGTACGAAATCAGAGCGTGGTACCCCGGAGTGTACGAGAAGGGCCTCCTCACCCGGGCGTAGATCTCCTCGCTCTCCTTGAAGCGCAACCCCCACTCCGCGGGCGTCGTTGTGGCTCCACCGCCCTCGAGCGCTTCGTTGATGGCAATGGAGAAGGACAGCACAGCGTCGGGCTCTGCACCGTCTGCCATGCGCTCTCCCTCAATCGACTTCCTCACCTCCGGGAAGGTCACCACCTTGTCCTGTACAAATCCCAGCATGTACTGGTTGATGGTCTTGTCTCCCTTGTAGCTTGCGTAAAGGTCGTGTGCCATGCTCTGCGGGGTGGGCGTGCTGCCCGTGCTGAAGCCGCTCTCCATTCGGTGTGCCCCGTTCTCGGGCGACTGTGATGCCATCAGATCCTCCTGCCTTATGATGTCTGAAAGGATCGAGTACTCGGAGTTAGCCGCGTTGGACATAAACTTGGACCGCTGCCGTTGTAGGGGCTCCTCCTCGACCCGGAAGGACACTCCCGGATACAAATCGCTGATGGGCGGCGATGGCTGCTTCATCTGGTCGATGATTGTCGGCAGAGGCGGTAGCACAACCTGGCTGTACACTGTGGCTGGCGGGGTGCCCCTCGCGGGGCTCATCGAGTCCGTCGCTGACATCTCAGACGACATCACGTTGTGAGGGTCCTCGGACACGTCCATCAGGTACTTCTTCTTCTTACGGGGAGCATCCACACAGCTGGCCTCCAGTCCTCGCTGGAAACACCGCTTGCAAGGCCTGTCGCTGTCGCACGTCATGTGTGCCTTGTGGCAGTGATTGCACGCCCTCGTGGTCTTCCGCCGTGGCCGCTTGGTCTCTGACATGGCTAGTATAGTACAGTGTGTATATGTATGGCTTATAAGTGCGAGCTTCCCCCTGTAGTCATCAATCCCTTGTTGTCGTGTGTATCCCCAGGTTTCACTTCTGATTTTTTCGTTACGTAACGGCCGGGGTTGCTACCGGATCAGGAAGGATGAGGGAGATCCCACGATAACTGGGGACCAGCAAGGCATATTCGGCTAGGCTGAGTAGAGCGTTGGGCCCAATTGCAGCCCTGGTGTGTGCTGGAGGTGGGCGCCCTTCGCACCAGGCGTACCGCTGTTGATGGCGGTGGGGCCATCGCCACACTACCGCCAGCGCTACATTAAACTTGGCACCACTATCACTGAGGCCCAGCTAGATCACACGGTCCTCAGGTTCCCCCGCTAGACTATCCACCAGGCCCACTAGCTGGTGTTGGCGGCTCCTGTTTGCGCGGCGCTGAAAAATTCGCCTTTCTCAACGTCAGATAACAGCTCTACATCCCAATGTCCGACGTGTCCGCTCAGTTCAAGAAGCTCTCGCTCTCGGAGGCAGCTGAGGCTCCTGCTGCCACAGGTCTCTCGCCTGAGCAGCAGGCCCTCGAGTCCCAGTGGCTCACTCTTTCGAAGCGCATCCCTGAGTCACTCCCAGTTTTCAACGAGGCTCTCAAGTCCTCTACGTACCTCCTTGGTAACTCTCCTTCCTCTGTGGATGGCGTCGTGTACTCTCGTGCTATTGCTGAGCTCAAGAAGCTCACCGCTAAGGAATACGCTGCATCCCGTCATGTTTTGAGATGGGCTGACCTTGTCCAGAACACCGTGGTGGATGTTCCAGAGGCTGACAAGCTTGTAGTGGACTTCTCCGTCTCTGTGCCAAGAGAGATCAAGGAGAAGCCAAAGAAGGATGCCAAGGCCCCAGAGAAGAAGGAGGAGCAGCCAGAAAAGAAGGAGAAGAAGGCCGAGGATGACAAGCCTCGTGGTAAGCCAGATGAGGAGACTCTCAAGAAGCTTCGTGAGGAGGCTGCTAAGGCTAAGAAGGAGAAGAAGGCCAAGGCTGCTGCTGAGCAGGCAAAGAAGGCTGCTGAAGTTGTGCCTCCAAACCCAGGCATGATTGACCTCCGTGTCGGCTTCATCCAGAAGGCTGTCAAGCACCCTGATGCCGACTCGCTCTATGTCTCCACAATTGAGTGCGGTGATGAGGAGGGTCCACGTACCGTGTGCTCTGGTCTGGTAAAGCACTTCCCTCTCGAGGCCATGCAGGAGCGCTACGTTGTCGTCGTGGCTAACCTCAAGCCAGTCAACATGCGTGGTGTCAAGTCTACCGCGATGGTGCTGTGTGCCTCTACAGATGAGAAGGTGGAGTTTGTGAACCCACCACCGGGCTCCAAGGCTGGTGAGAAGGTATTCTTTGAGGGTTACGACTCTGTGCCAGAGAAGCAGCTCAACCCAAAGAAGAAGATCTGGGAGGCTGTGCAACCAGGCTTCACCACGTTGGACACTCTCGAAGTGGCATACAAGCTCGAGGGTAAGCCAGATGCAAAGCTCACCAACCACAGAGGCGAGTCCTTCAAGGTAGAGTCGCTGGTGGACGCTCAGGTGCGTTAATGGGATAGAAATTGACTACAAGTTCGCGTAGTATAGGTCAATACAGACTTTAGATCAAAACATGGTATAGCAAATGGCACATCACTGTGCGAGAATCGACTTGACAAACTCGACGTAGTCAACGTTGCCGTCCTTGGTGACGTTGACGCCCTTGAGAAGCTCGTCCACCTCGCTGTCAGAGAGCTTCTCGCCGATGGAGGTGAGAATGTATCTCAGCTCGCCCACGCCAACGTAACCCGTCCCCTCCTTGTCAAAGACCTGGAAACCCTTGATGTAGTCCTCTGGCTCACCGAGAGGCTTGAATCCGTCAGGTCTGTTGATGATCTTCACGTAAGTGTCGAAGTCAAGGTCTCCCGAGACTTGCGACTGGAGGTCTTCAATCTCAGCCAAAGTTGGATTCTGCCCCACAGCTCTCAACAGGTCACCAAGAGCATCTGGCGACACCTTGCCAGTGCCCTTCTTGTCGAAAAGCGAAAACGCGTCCTTGTAAGTCTTGGTATTGGATGACTATAGTTAGTGAAGGCTTCCCGGGTTCAAATACTCACCATTTCTGGTTTATAGCAAGTGCTAAATCAGAATCAGGAATGCGGTTTTCTTCGCGGGTTGGTTACTCTTTGTTTACATTTCGTTCTGTATCAGAAAAAAAAGGCGTATCTCCCCAAAGGGGAAGGTGGCTGAATAGGGAAACGCGGGCTCATCGCCTCACCTCAAGGATCTTTAGATTCAAGTCCACTTGAGGATGTCGCTCCCGAATGCTCGCAAGATAGCCCAGACTACGGTGCAGATGCCACCATGTGCGCTGAGGTACCATCCTACAGACCCGTCACTGATTCTCTTGGGAACTTATAAGCTCGAGGACGATGGCTCGAGGCACGGCAGCATTGATATATATAAGCAGATCGGTGATAAGCTAGACTTTACGAAGAGCTATGCAACCACTTCTGCGATTCTGGATCTCAAGTTCTCGCCCTTTGATGACACACTCGTCTTCACTGGTCACTCCACTGGTGATCTTAGTGCATGGAAAAGTAAAGGCGATGAGCTCACTCTTTTGCATCACCAGGTCCTTTTCGAAGATGATGTTCTTGTGACATCGGTTGTACCTTCTCAGGTCATTCCCAACAGACTTCTAGTGACCACCACTGACGGCTATGCTAGCGTGGTTGATCTGACACCGACTGGTTTTTCCGAGCCTCGCTATTTTGGCTCCTCTCACTCACTACAGTGCTGGACCGGCGCCTTTGGCAACTTTGCAGAACTTTCCAATGTTGTATTCACAGGTGGTGATGATGGGTGTCTCATGGCTCACGATACTAGAGCCCCAGATCTAGCAGTATTTGAGGCGAAAAGACTCCATGAGGCTGGAGTAGTGGCTATTCAAACCGCACAGCCCGGTGATTCCCGTGGCAGAGGTGATTGGTTTACGGACAAGCCATACACCTTATGGACAGGATCGTACGATGACTGCCTACGAAGTCTAGATCTACGGTGTGTACCCGGTTCAGGGCTGATTCAAGGGCTCGTTCCTCGACTAAATCATAAGACAAAGTTGGGCGGAGGTGTATGGCGCTTTGCACCGAGCGTTGTACCTGGAGACAACAGGCTCCTCACCTGCTGCATGTATGACGGAGCTCGCATAGTCGGTGGGAGTGCTACGGAACCTGTTGCCGAGCGTTTCTTCAAGGGCGATCACGAGAGCATGGTCTATGGATGCGATTGGAGCGCTGAGGGGGATGTTGCCACCTGCAGCTTCTACGATTGTGTGGTAGCAGTGTGGTGTCCTGATGACTGAATGATGCATTGTCTATGTGTCTTCTGGATCAGCGTTCCGCTCCACAAACGCCTTCAGCTTCTCCCAATCCACTTCCCCCTCTGGGTTCTCGAGCAAAGCCTGGTCCACGTACCAATCTTGAGCGAGAGTCTTTCTCACAGCCACCACTGTGGGAATGTTTCTAACTCCAAAACGTGGCACAAGATCTCTCGTCTCAGGGTAGTCCGACTCGATATCCACCATGTTGATCTTCTTGTCCGTCTCGTAAGCCACAATCCGCTGTAACGCGCCCGTCACCTTATTGCAATATGGATCACCCCTAATGGTAAAGTTGAGCAGCACGGGTCTTTTGATGAGGAGATAGCTGTCGAGCTCGTCAGCGTTTCTCACGGGCAAGAAGATGCGGTTGCCTTGCTTGGTGTTCTCAGGCGGATCCAGCATTGTCCGTTTACTCCACCAGAAATTGCGCGTGCCCATGACAGCGGCACCTACGACAAAGCCTGAGCCAATGAGAATGTGGCTTCTCGTTATTGTCACCATGTTCATCGGTTTTGATCCTTAGCGACGTGTCGAATGTGTCAGTTGCTGCACGATTTCCGGAAGCTTCCCACCCTCGGTAGTGAGCCTTAGTCAGCGGCGGGTGCATTACTAAAAGGTGTGGCATCACTACAAATCAACTCTCGTGGACATTGTATAAAACCTTCTCCCTGACTGGAATCATTACCTCATACACATACAAGTATATATCTATATACACACAGGTAGCAACACTGATCTCGAGCCACACTCCAAGCCAATCGGGAAAAGTTCGCGCTCGTCTTGGTCAGCATACGCTAAGATTATCCATCTCATTACTCACAGCGCCACGATACCTGCACCCCCAACCAGTACACATCGGGACCTCATGACACATCTTGTACAACCGCAGCCCATCCGCAGTGAAGGTGCGCTCTTCGAGGACCTCACAATTGTATCGCCCGCGGTTTCACCGTCAGGGTCGATCCCATCCACACCACTCGGGGTCCCCGTCACGGACGACGCCCTCGCGCAGTCAAAGAGACAGCATCTTCCAGACTTACTACCCGTGGTTCAGTGTATGGCCCGTGCTCGGATCCCTACAACACAGGGTCAGGAGATCTTCCTCCACCTCTACCAGAACAACGTCGACAACAAGGAGCATCTCGCCATAGTGTTTGGCGAGCAAATCCGGTCTCGTACTCTCTTCAAGAGACGTGAGGGTGAAACACAGAGTGATCGCATGACACGGGGTGCCTATGTGGGAAGACTGCGGCCAGGTAGAACTGTGGCTGACCGTGACGATGCCAGCGGCGAGGAGGCGCAATTTGATGAGAACGGCGACATCGTGAGTGGCCTCAGCCCTGAAGAGAAGGCCACACTGGTCAGAATCCATTCGGAGTGCTACACGGGTGAGACGGCGTGGAGTGCACGCTGCGACTGTGGGGAACAGTTTGATGAAGCGGGAAGACTTATGGGAAAGGAGGGTAAGGGTTGCATCGTGTATCTTAGACAGGAGGGTAGAGGAATTGGTCTTGGAGAGAAGCTCAAGGCATACAATTTGCAAGACCTTGGCGCAGACACTGTGCAGGCGAATCTGCTGCTTAGACACCCAGCTGATGCTCGGTCTTTCTCACTGGCTACGGCAATTCTCTTGGACCTTGGGCTGACAGAGATCAAGCTTTTGACCAACAACCCAGACAAGATTGTCGCGGTAGAAGGCAAGGACCGACTCGTTAAGGTGGTGGAACGTGTGCCGATGGTGCCGCTCGCATGGAAAAACGGCAAGGGGGGCATCCAGTCAAAGGAGGTGGATGGGTACCTCAGAACAAAGATTGAGCGTATGGGTCATCTGCTCTCGAAGCCAATCAATATATAGGCACGGACTTAAAATAATGAATGATCAGCGTGATGCTCTGTAGAATGCAGGAGGTGGCTGTTTCATCCGAACACCGCGACCTCACACAAGTACCAAGACACGCTCCCCTATATCGTCTTTCATTTCGTGCCACCATTGAAAAGGCAAATTAGCTCTCGCAATCTACACAAGATAACCGAGTACTGCCAATTTCACGATTGACGTTGCAGGCTAATACAGACATTACCGACCTTCAAACCCAACACACAATGAGCGTGCCATTCTACGAGTTCGCACCCCTCGACTCCAAGGACCAGCCTTGGCCTTTCAAGCAGCTGGAGGGTAAGGTGGTGCTTGTTGTTAACGTTGCCTCCAAGTGTGGCTTCACACCACAGTACACAGAGCTGGAGGAGCTCTACAAAAAGTACGAGGACCAGGGTTTCCTGGTGGTGGGCTTCCCTTGCAACAACTTTGGCCGCCAGGAGCCAGGCACTGACGAGGAGATCCAGAGCTTCTGCAAGCAGAACTATGGCGTTACATTCCCTATCCTCAAGAAGCTGGATGTGAACGGCTCGAACGCAGACCCTGTCTACCAATACCTCAAGGAGGCCAAGCCGGGAATGCTCGGCTTCAGAGCCATCAAATGGAACTTTGAGAAGTTCCTCGTGGATAAGAAGGGTAATGTCATTGAGAGATACTCGTCCCTGACGAAGCCACTAGCCATCGAGGAGAAGATCAAGTCGTTACTTGAGGAGTAAGCTGAACCCTCCTTTCTACGATCTTTATAATCCCTAATACTTACGAACACTTTGTAATGTTGCACATGCCACCGCTAAATTGAAGCAGTTGAGAGCGGAAGCGTAGAATGCCTGCTATGGCCACGGCTCAAGTAATTGGTCTCCCTCACCCTCCGTGTCACGCAACGTGGAACGACCAGGGTGTGACCTCACTTGATGAACCCTACTGCAGCCTCCAGTGTCCCGGAACCGAGTCTAATTCGGGGATAAGGATTGGCCGACATTCCGGCGCCCACATTCCAGAAACAATCCCGGGTGTGCCTCAAACGAATGCAGCGACAACGTACAATACAGATTGATACTGGACCCCTACGCGTTGAATTTAGAGAGAACCAAGCAGGTTTGTCAGACAACGTTGCATAACCTTCGGTAATTTTCTTGACTCCACATATCAGCCTGACAGTCAGTCCATCTGAACCGAATTGGCCAATCTCGGTTACAACAATGTGAAGCTGGCTGCCCTAAAAAATTGGGTTTCAAAGCTCCAATCCACTCTATGCTGCTCTATGCGGCCCTTGCATTTTACGCTCAAAATTGCGAGCTCCTTCCAAGCAAAAAAAATAATTTGCCTCAGTCTACGAGCGATTGGAACATCGAATCAGCCACTTTCTCAGTTGGATTTTGCCAAGTCTATCAAAAAGATAGATTGAAAAAAAAAAATAGAGATTTTCCGGAACGGGGAATCGAACCCCGGTCTGCTCGGTGAGAGCGAACTGTGATAGCCACTACACTATACCGGATTTTCTACAATGTAATTTTTTCACGCTTCTCCATCCTTCTCAGTTTTTGAGTGGTGTGCTCTTACCAATAAATGTGGTCCGGAAGGAAATTCACATCGACAGCTTCAGCTCATCGCTTACATCGAGGACTCGTACGTCTCTGAAGTGAAACTCCACAAGTTTTGCATTTGTGTGTCATGGCCAAGAAGCCTCAGAAACAGAAGGAGCCTGCTCCTCCGGCCTCATCGAAGGGCAAAAAGGGCAAGGTCCCTGATACCCCCACTGCAGCTCCCCCTAAGGGGAGGGGCAAGAACTCGCCAGCTGAGGAGGCGAGCGATAAGCCTGTGAACCCAATGAAGCGCCCTTCAAGCGGCAAGACCCCAATCTCGCTTCTTCACGAGCATGCACAGCGGTCTAAATGGGAAAGAGTCGAGTACGACATGCATAAGACCAAGTCAGGAATGGTGGCCACTGCTGTCCTCGCGTGGACAGATCCTAAGACAAGAGAGAAAATTGAAGTCAAATGCCCCCATGACATCTCTGCCAAAGAGACTCCTATAGAGGCGAGATACTACGCCGCAACTGCTGCGCTTCACAAAGTTTGTTTCAACAAAAGTTTGCATATGGTACTACCGCGAGAGTTTAAGGATGTATGGGCAGATCTGGAGAGCCAACGGAAGTCGCTATTGAAAGACAATCCAACAAAGCATGATCGTTTGTATTCAAACGACCCATTTAAGGTGGTCATTGAAGATCGAAAAGCACAGCACTCCAAGCGCAAGGAGCAGGAAGTGCGCTTAAACAATGAGGCAAAGGCTAAAAAAGCGCCAGTAATTCTGACTTCCACCAAGGGCGCGTCCTCAACGCAAGCAAAGGAATCGAAGTTGAAAAGACAACTCCCACAGAATGAAAGACTGGTCAAGTTCCCGAAAAAAGTATGGGACTCTGCGCTCTCATTCAAGTTTTCCATCAAGCAAAGAGATCTTATACAACAGGCAATCAAACATCATGTCCATTGGAAAAAGGCGTCAGCTGGTAGCGCAGCCTCGCAGGAGCAACTCCTTTCGTCCATTGGGTTCAGAAAATCACACATAGAGGAAGCACTCAAATACCAAGACCCGTTGTCCTATCTTCTATTTAACGTTCCAGACGACGACCTTCCGGCATACTTCTCCGATCCGAGTTCACAGGACACGATCACGGTAGCTGATAAGAACGAAATCCTGGTGAAGAAGGTCACTGAACTAGGAGTCTCCCGATCTGAAGCCATTGTGACACTAAATGACAACGACATTGACGTTGGCCGCGCGATTGTTTCACTAACGTGTAAGTATGCAGAGTACACCAATGATCCTTCTGCGGATGAGTTTGAATCTCAATCATTATGGGATGAGGAAATTGAAACTCTCCAGTCGATTTACGAATCGGACAAGATACAGAAGCTAAATAGCGGAACGGTGTGTGTCAAGTTCGGCTCTGTTCTATCACTCACAGTGTATAAACCAAGATGTTATCCATATCATCTTGCTGGCATTGTTGTCTCAACTGTGGACAAAAACGTCAAGCTACCGAACTACGTCAAGCTCAAGCTGGTTACGAAACTTGCACAGTATGCTGTGGAGAATCTCATTGGTGACAGTTATATCTTTTCCTTGGTGGACTGGTTAGAAGCCAATAGCGATTCAATTATCGAGAATCCTGGTCCACTTCTAGATATAAATCCGGAGCAACAAGTCGAGGAACTTCAGATCTCGAGTGAAAACAGCGTAAGAACTCGCAAATTCTTCAGGTCGAACCCGGACGTAAATGCTATCAGACTGGATCATGAAAAACGCTCAAGAAGTCCTGAGCTGGAGAAAATGCTGAAAGCAAGAGCTGCTCTTCCAGCTCATTCCGAGAAAGAGAACCTCATGAAGATTATAAATTCGCACAGGGTCAGCTTAATCACAGGTGAAACAGGTTCGGGTAAATCCACACAGCTTGTGCAATTTATTCTGGATGATCTCTACTCCAAAGGCAACTACAAAACACAAATTCTGTGTACCCAACCGAGAAGAATCTCCGCTATCGGCCTCGCTGAGAGAGTCGCAGAGGAGAGAGCTTCAAAATGTGGTGAAGAGGTCGGGTACATTATAAGAGGAGCTAACAAGTCCAACAAAAACACCAGAATCAAGTTTTTGACAACGGGTATCCTGGTCAAATTTTTACAGAATGGGGCAGATTTCCTGAACGACACTGTCCTGGTCATCGATGAGGTACATGAGAGGTCTGTCGAAACCGATTTGATTATAATTATGATCAAGAGCCTCTTGGTTAAGTTCAAAAATCTAAGGGTTGTCCTTATGAGTGCTACAGTTGACACCACAATGTTCAAGCAGTACTTTACAGGTTTGGATACAGCTCATATCAAAGGGAGAACTTTCCCTATTCAAGACTACTATCTTGAGGATGTGTTGGCAAAGACCGACTTCAAGCTAGAGATTAATGGTGAGTTGGTTTCACCTGGAGCTGGCTCTAACTTCTTCACCGCAGGTCGAGTCAACTATGATCTTATTGCACAACTTGTGGTGAAAGTGGATATTGACTTGCAGCAAGCCAGCAACAATGGCTCGATTTTGGTTTTCTTGCCTGGTGTTGCCGAGATCAATACATGTGTGAGAGTCATCCAGCAGACGCTCAATGTCCCTTCCGTCATTTTGCCATTGCACTCTGCTTTGAGTCCGCAAGACCAACACCGTGTCTTCGGAAAGTATGCTGGAAAAAGAAAGATTGTTGTATCTACAAACATTGCGGAAACATCGATTACTATCGATGACTGTGTGGTCACAATTGATTCAGGTCGTGTCAAGTCCATGACTTACAACGCTATTGATAACACCACAAAGCTTGTTGAGACATTCGTGTCCAAGGCAGAGGCTAAGCAGAGAAGAGGAAGAGCAGGAAGAGTATCTAATGGTATCTCCTACAAACTGTTCACCAAGGAGACCCATGATAAAATGATGGACCATCCTATTCCTGAGATTAAGCGCATCAACTTGGATTCTCTATATCTTGTCATCAAGACCATGGGTATCTCTGATGTTGTGGGATTCTTGAATAGCGGGATGGATTCCCCACCACTGCAATCGCTGATGAAATCGGAGGAGATTTTGCGTTGCTCTGGATTCATAGACGAATATGACGATCTGACTGAGTTGGGGAAATACGTCTCGTTGTTGCCAATCATTGATCCAAAGCATGGAAAGTTGCTCATCCTCTCCATCATCTTCGGGTGTACCGATTTTGGAATCCTTGTTGCTTCGGTTCTAGGAGTTGGATCACCATTTATACACTCGCCAGAGAATAGGGACAAAATCAAAGCCCTTCTTTCGAAGAACAAGGATGTTGGTGATCTTATTTCTACTGTTTTGATCGTGCGGAAGTACATGGAGCTTCATTCTCAATCAGACAAGAAACGGTTTATCTCTGACAACTTCCTTTCGTTCATGAAGATGACCGAGATTAAAAACTCAATCACACAATATCAGTCAATTCTCGAGGATATTGGCTTCGTGCCTTTGAAGTACAAGCAGGGCGATGCCTATTTGAACAGAAATAGAGGGAATATATCTGTAATCAGAAGCATCATCACAGGCGCATTCTACCCACAGGTGGCCAGGGTTCAACTTCCAGACCCAAAGTTCTTCAGCACCGCTGCAGGGTCTGTCCAAGTGGACCCGGAAGCCAAGTCAATCAAGTACTGGATCAGAAACGAAGAGTACATTTCGCAAGTTTCCAAGAAGGAAGAGAATCACATTACTGTTGACCAATTGCCGATGACAAGGGCATTTATCCACCCTTCCTCTGTTTTGTTTGACACACTCAGCAAAGAGTTGTCACAGACACAGTTCAAAGAACTGGAGGATATGAAAAGCGAGAGAGAGGATGGGCTCATTGATTTTGAAAAGCTTCAACTGCGAAAGGTAGATCTTACGCCCAAGGTATCCTCATCGAAAGGAAATGTCATTAGACAGTCTTTTGTTGTTTACAACTCCTCCTCTGTGACATCCAAGCTATTCTTGAGAGATATCACTCCCACTACAACCCTATCCACGCTTCTATTCGGAGGGCCATTCACATATGATTTGTCCTCTGTCTCTTCAGGTAAGCAGTCACCAGGTATTGTTCTTGATACTTGGCTTCCAGTAAAGACTTGGAGCAAAAATGCTGTTTTGATCAAGGAGCTCCGAAGCTTGCTGGACCATGCCATCAAAGAGAAGCTTGAAAATCCATCGTACGACTCTAACGATGTCTCCTCCGCCAGTGATGATGTCTTGTCACTTATTGACAGTCTACTGAACACCGAGCATACCTAAAACTAAATTCCAGTCATCTATAGTCGCCAGTTGCAACATGGACACTCATAGTATCGTATTTTAAGCATGTAAGATAGATTTTTATGGGATAAAACTCCACCCACTATAAGTAACATGCCTTAAAAGCTCAATGACTTTTAAAGCTTGAAACTTACTTAGTATGGCAAACCACTTAATTTTTTGGTTAAATGCAATTGCCTCGCTGGCGCAATCGGTAGCGCTTACGACTCTTAATCGTACGGTTGTGGGTTCGAGCCCCACGTGGGGCATTCAGCATTATTTTTTTTTACATTTTTTAAGCTATACACTTATTTGTTGATATGGCTTGCTCATCGACGCTAAAAAAATACGAACGACACTTCCAAAATCTGTAAGTCGAGACTGCTCTTAGACAATAGCTTATCCGACGAATAAAAAAGAAAGCGAAGTGCCCCACGTGGGGCTCGAACCCACAACCGTACGATTAAGAGTCGTAAGCGCTACCGATTGCGCCAGCGAGGCAATTGCTTGACTGAAAAAATCCGCGCATCCTTTGGACTCTGCCGAACATTGACCTCTGTGAACTTTCTTTTGTTGATGAAATTGTTCTAGCTAGAAGGACTTGAATGAATGGAGTGGTTGTTGTCCTGTTTCTCTGAAGACCTAAAGAGATGTTGTAATACAAATACTTGCGAAGCGGGAAGTTTCGATACGATTCCTCACCGATGTAAACTATCACAATACCTTAGGAACCCCAAGAAAGTTGACCTATCCTTGAAATCGTTGGACCCCAGTCTCGCAAATTCATCACAATCTATGCAATGTGGACATCAGCAAGCAAAACGGGGTTCACACCAACAAAAGAGTCAAGATCTTCTTTTCTTGTAGTTTCTCAGGTTTCATCGACACTTCATCCCATGGCCGCTATGAGAGCTGTGAATGACAAGAGGGTCGTTTTTGGGAATGGTCTCTAAAACCAGATATCTCGAACTCAGAGCATAGGCTGTTGCTTCACACCAAAGAACCTTTCCTTCATGGAAGGTGCCATATCAAGTCCAGGACTTCTGGAAGTCGATGGGAACAAAATGTTGAAAGCAGATTCCACAAGACCTAAGTCAGGTATTTGATCAGCATTGGAACTTGAACCTAGCTTCCTCAGCATATAGCCTCCAGTCTTGACATTTCCAGGCAATCTTTAGATGACTTCACGCTGGAAATGAAAAAAAAACACAAAAATGAACAAAAGGGAGAGGAAGTGAACAGAAGTATACTCACCCTCTGGAAATCAGCGACCACAGAGATAATGAGCTTCTCATTCTGGGTGGATCGCTGGCTTTGAGCCTAAATCGCAGATAGTTGAGATGTTCGGGTGTGCGTGATGTCTGGGTGTAGGTAGACGTTGTGTTCTCAGCGGGCACGTATATAATAAAAATGGCACTCCGATGACACTTGTAGAAAGCTAGGATAGTCCGCTATGGAGAGCCACACACAGTGTATCACCACCGTAGAGTACTACGCTCCCCTCACTTTTAAGTCCGGCAGGGCCACTCGGCGCGGGGAGTTTTCGCCTCAACCCGCAACCGGGAGCTATTCTCCACAACTAAAAAACTCCACAGCATACACAGAAGTGTCACCACCCTGCACTCATCACGATGACAGACCCTGACCTACAGACAGGCAGGGCCCCAAAACTCCACGGGGTCAAGTTTGCGCCTTTACACACGCCACTTCACAGGCGGCTCCAAACAGCAATGGTGCTATGGCACACGTGTTCTATTCCTGTATTCTTTTCACTGTTCTTTATGTTACTCGCCATTCCGATATTCTGGATTGTCGCCATACCTTACATCGTCTACCTCTTGTTTGACTACTCGCCTTCCAACGGCAATGCGGTCAAGCGGTACTCGCCCTGGTTCCGATCTCTCCGTGCCTGGAAGTACTTTTGTGACTTTTTCCCCATCAGACTCGTGAGAACAGCCGAGTTGGAGCCCACCTTCACCGATGTGGAAGTCAAGGACGACTTTTATCGGATCCCCATTGTGTCGAGATTCCTCAAGATTCGCAAAAGGCCATACACTAAGAAGGTGAGAACGGGCCCAAAGTACATCTTTGGATTGCATCCGCACGGAGTGGTGTCACTCAGCGGCTTTGGAGCCATTGGAACAGAAGGCGCTGGCTTCAGCAAACTCTTCCCGGGGATCCCAATCTGTCTTCTAACGCTACTGAACCAGTTCCACGTGCCAATATACAGGGAGTACCTTTTAGCGCTGGGTATCACCTCAGCTGCCCGTTCCAATGCCCTCAGAATTCTTGAAAAGGACTACTCGCTAGCAATTGTCGTGGGTGGAGCTCAGGAGTCTCTACTTTCGAGACCAGGGTCCAACGATATCGTTCTTGACAAGCGCAAGGGCTTTGTGAAGCTGGCGCTCGAGTCTGGTAACACATGTCTTGTTCCGTGCTACTGCTTTGGAGAGACTGATCTCTACAACATTGTTGAGCCTGGAGCCAACTCGTTTGGCCGCAAGCTACAGCTTTGGTTGAAGCGCCATTTCGGTTTCACGCTGCCCTTCTTCCACGCAAGAGGCGTCTTCAACTACGAGTTTGGTCTCCTTCCATATCGTGAACCTGTTGCAGTAGTGACTGGTGAGCCAATTGAGGTTCCACACAAGCCTAGCCCGAGCCGTGCAGACGTGGACCACTACCACGACCTCTATGTCGATGCCCTACGGAGGCTATTTGACGAGTACAAGGGCGAGTTCCTCGAGAATAGCGAGGACATCGAGCTCAGCATAGTGGAGTAATGAGATAACGAATATACATTATGGACATAAATACCAGGAATATGACATGAAAAACCCCCAATAAAAAAACCCAATATAGTACAGTGGTGATGCTACTTGGCCTTGAGCTTCCACTCACCATTCACCTTGATGAGCGTGTGCTTGAGTTCAGTGTCCCTCTTCACCGGTGAAGGTGTAGATACCTCCTTCGGCTCAAGTTTGATGCCCGTGATGTCAGCTGCGAGAATCTCACGCTCATCCAACGACATATCGCCATCTGGAGCATCAAACCTCTCTGGGATCTCATCCAGCGACATGTCACTCTCACTCTTCACCATCCGGTCGGGCAGCTTACCGCGAGACCTCGTTACACGGGAAACGCTTGGAACGTAGTGATCGGGTACAGCTGTGGCCTTTGGCGTGATTATAGCCTCAGGAAGCATCAGCCTTCCAAGTTTACACACCTCGTTAGACCACCGTTTCAGTTCGCTGGATGGCGTCTTCAGGGGACTCCACTTCGGCCGGCAGCCCTTTATGAGTTCCTTAACAGCCTCTGGCGACCCCCAAGAGGCATCCCAGGCGAGATTCTGCATTCCAACAAGGTGTGAAAAGACTCCAGATGTGAGAGCACCATCCGAGTAGCCACCTTCTAGAAGCGATATCAGAATTCCCTCAGAGTGGGTGTTTGCGAGCTTGACTGCGTCACTGGTAAAACGTGAGTAGAAGGACGTTGGCACGTGTACGCCATGTCGCTGCATTGTCTGCACCTCATATTCCGAGGCGTCGAAGCCTGCACTGATCACAACGAGAGCTTTAAATGGCTCCCTGGCCTTGTGATTGCGTTTGGCCTTGGTGAGGAACTCATTTGCCTTGCTGAGCAGCACAGAGTATTTGCTTTCGTAGAGTTTGTAGAACTCTGCCTCCTCTTCGTAAGGCTCAAGATGTACGTTCCAGATGTTGAGGTCGTGGGCCATCACACACGTGGATGCGTTCTTGATGTTAGTCGGGACTGCGTACCCCAATTCCGTTGGGAACGAGTTGATATCGTGGAGGGAAAAGTAACCCACATTCGTACCCGAGGATGCCTTTTTCTCATACTCATCAGGATCGTCACTACCCTCAGCATACCCAGCAGCACTCTCGCCAAAGTCCGGCTCGAATCCAGCTTTGGACCAGCAAATGTCCTGAGATCCGTCGCCATGGTGTAAGTCAAAGTCCAAAATCACAGCATGCGTTACACCGTGATGGGAGTGTGCATACTCAATGGCAATGTGAGCATTGTTGATGAGACAGAAGCCAGAGGGAACACAAGGATGGGAATGGTGACCAGGCGGTCTGATGGCGACAAACGCCCGATTGGGGGAATCCTGCTGGAAAACTGTGTCCACCGCAGTCTCCACTGCGCCAATAACTCCAGAGAGGGCATCGAGTGACTCCTTTGTTAGGTAGATATCGCCGCTGTTCCAGCCTTCAGGCACCTCCACTTCCCCCCTTGCCAGCTTAGCCTCACTCTCATGGCAGATTTTCTCCACGTCTTTAGGCCAGTTTGTGCCATGAATCTTCACCACATGAGGTGATGTGAGAGGGGATCGCTTCTGCGAGGCACTCAGCACATACTCGGCAGGGTACATCGTGAAGGCAGCTGCGATCCCCAGAGAGGTAGCCAGCAGCCTCTGTGGTCTTTCCACGATTGTTGAGATGTATGTCTTGGAGACCCAGCTTCTACCGAAAGCGTGCTTTGCAGAGAGTGGAGATAGAAGAACCAGGGTCTTGTCCTTGTTGTCGAGGAATTTCGCCGCTTTGGTCACTTGTGGGTTTCTGCTGAGGAAGGAGAAGAACTCCTTCTTGAAGGGTTCGAGGGTGTCTGTATTTTCCGAAATCTCCAACCCGGACAGGATCGCAGAGAGGTCCTCTTCGGCAGACATTTAAACGATTCTCCGTTAGACTCACTAGTGTTGTAGCTTGCTGTGTTTTGGTTTGTTATGGCTTGTTTACACTTGTCATGCGCGATAAGCGCACCGCGATCTACACGTGAAGAAATGACACATACCGCCTTTAGCTCAGCTATGTAGTACGTCTCACCATTCCGACTCACCAGTGGCCTTGGAAAAGGCGTAATCCCGTCCATGAACACTCGCCACACCATCCTTCAAGTTGCATTTCCACTTGTTCTTCACACGCAGCACCTTCTCGTACAGGCACAATATGAACATCCCTTCAGTCTCGTCGCCATCCTCTTCCCCATCCTGGTCATCCTCATCAGAATCGTCTAAATCAGAGTTGATGTCATCAGAATCCAGTGAGGCCAGCGTTCTCTCCTTCTTCAGTTCCGCCTCTCTCTGCTTGAGCGATTTCGAGAGCTCTCCCTCATCTTTTATCTGGAACTCAAAGGCTGCACCACCTGGCACAGAAGGGTTTCCTCGGGATTGCAGGGATGTCCCCAGCATGTGGTTGAAGTCTGTTTCTCTGAGGGGTGCCCATGACAGGTTAGCCACTGCAGCGTCAGCGAGATTCTGCTGCCACAGCATCTTGAGGTCTTGTAGTGTCTGCTCGTCAATGCCATTATCGTCAAAGTCCTGTCTAGAATCACTGATCACATCATTGATCACCTGCTCGTAGAGCGCTGTGGCGTCGCTCGCAGCCATTGTGGAAAGCGCTTGTATATGTGTGAGGGGTCCGCAGTTCTGGAATTAGCGATTTGGCAGGTACGCAGCGGGTATAGGGGCGAAATTCCTTCTCCAGGCTGTCCACACGCCTGCTTTTACGATGGTTTGTGGGCTATTTAGCACTCAGAACGCCCGTTGGTGAATGGGTGGGTGCGACTTTTTATACTTGCCGGGTGGCGATACGGTAGGGAGCACATATCACGTGACATATACTGGCACCAAATCGAAGAAGAAAAGCTTTCATCTGCTCTTTAGTGCTGGTGCTAGGCAAATCCCCGTTTTGTTAGTAGCAAATTGTGCTGTTTCCTATTGTCTTATTGCAGAAAGATACACTCTTCCGAAAACGGAAATTGAAACGTTGCCAGGGCAACATGGCCAAGCTGTTTGTTTACCTTTCGCAATCGGCTGCTTTTCAAATAAACAAACGCTTCCTCACTCTACCCCAAGCTCTCATTAAAACGTAAACCACCAGTATGGAGCTCAATGAGAGTACCGCTGAGGTCTTCACACCTCTCAAGACTGCCCCCTCATTCGAGATTGCCCAGGACGAGGATGTTTTACTCAAGATTCCGCACGGCCTTACAGCTAAGAAAGACTCCCGCCGTAAAAGCTACCACAACGCTGAGAACGGCGACAAACTGGCTTTCAGTCCGATGCGTATGCCATTGACTGCTCCGAGACCTAATGTTTTGAACTCTCGTCCTCTTGAGGGGTCAATGTCATCCACCAAGAGAATGTTGTTCTCTGAGCTCACTTCGCTAGCAGGCAAGGAAAACGACACACCGCTGCTAGCAAAGATGCTTTCTCCAGTGAAGATAGCATCACTGGATATCTCCTCGCTCTCCAGTCCATCAGTACAGAAGCGCCGTTCGTCAACGATTGACTTGGACTCGCCTGTGCCAAAGGTTCACAAAGTTGACACTGTGGAGGAGGACAACGAGGACCACGAGGACGAGGAACTTTCACGTATTGAACCGTTCCAAGCAGTGTTGAACTCGAGTCCTGTTGCAACCCAGGAGGACTCTGTGCAGATTGACAGAAGCCCTGCAAAGTCATCGGTGTCCGTCCTGGATGAGAGTCCCATGAAATTGAGAGACTACGTCTCTACCGAACTCTTCCCAATTGAGCAGCTCGAGCTTTCTGTGAGCCCTGAGAAACACATTCAGATTGTTTCTCCTAGTAAGAAGCCTTTCTTCACTATTGCGCAGGTGCACGAGATTCAAGCTGATTTCAAGAGAGAGGTTGAGAAGCTTGAGAGCCAAGTCAACATCAAGTCTGGCACAATCGCTAATCTCAATGACGAGGTTACCACACTCAAGAATACCTTGTTCAAGCTTGAGGATGAGGTCGAGTCCCTGGGGCTTCAGAAGAAGCAGGCTCTCAAGGAGAATGAGTTGCTGAAGGCTGAAACTGAGATCTTCAAGGCAGATGTTGCTGAGGTACAGGAAACAGTTAAGCGGAACGAGGAGCGTATGGAGCGTAATAAGCGTGTTGTGAATAGCTTTAAAGACCGTGTGAATGAGCTCAACACTACCATTACACAGAAAAACACAGAAATTGCAGAGTTACGGGAGGAAATTGAAAGTAAGACGAGAGCCATTCAACTCCTCAATGGAAGGGTTGCAGATTATGAGCTTCAAGCTCAACACCTGGCTACATCGCTTCATGAACAACAATTGCAGACTGAGGGCGCCTCGCGGAGGATCGAGGAGCTTGAGACCAGCGTCAAGTCATTGCACGCGGATCTAGAGGACGTTTGCCTGCAAAAGAACGAGCTATCAGCCCAAATCTCAGAGCTTCAACAGCTTCTCGAGCTAAGCGAAAAGCAAAACGGTTCCTTGCAGTCCAAGTTCGCAGAGGAGGAGCAGCAGATCAAGGATGCAGAGTCCAAATACGTTGAACTCAACATTGAGATTCAATCTCTCCAGCTGAAAATCGCTTGTCAGGAGGGGCTACTCCAACAGGAGAGGGATGATGCAGCACGGAACCTTGCAGAGCTAACTAACGAATTTGTCACCACACAGAGAGAGCTGAACTTGAAGAATGCGATCAACGTTGGTCTGCAAGGTGCCACACACACGTTGAAGCAGTCAAACAGTCTTTTGCGCAGTGCGTTGGAGGCCCGCGAAGTGGATGTGACACAAACACAGGCAGAGTTGAGCGAGGCAAAGGAGCTATTGACGATCAGAAAGGCTGAGGTTGATGAGCTGAACCTTGAAATGAAGGCCTCGGCTCAGGAGATTGAGGGTCTCAGAGAGGTTGTTAACGAGAAGAATGGCCTCATCACGGAACTCCACCGCAATGTTGAGGACTACACAAATGCTCTTGAGAGCAAGGAACTCATGATCCGTAAGATGGATCTTGAGCTTCAAAAGCAGGAGAGTGAGCACTTGGCGGAACTTGAGAACTTCCATAGCGAGATGAGCAACGTGCAGGCGATTGTGAGCAGCAAGTCGAACGAGCTGTTCAAGCTCAAGGAGGAGAAGGAGAGAATACAGCGGGAGCACGACTTGTTGAAGTACGAGTTTGAGACTATTCGTGAAGAGGCAGATGAATACGATACGCGCCTCTCAAACTTGAGGGCAAAGGTGCAGGAGTACAAATCCGAGGCACAGAGCAGCGAGGATGCCATGAAACGGCTCGCTGAGGAGAAGCAGCAACTTGAAAAGGATACTGACAAGCGCTTGCAAGAGCTGGCGGAGGACCTTTACATCCAGTACAGTAAGAAGCACGAGCAGAAAGTGCAGGTGCTAAAGAAGGGCTACGAAACTAAGTGGCAGCACAAGGTTGCGAAAGCCGAGGCCGAGAACGAGCGTTTGAGACGCGATCTCGAGGGCCTGAGTGCACGGCTGGAGCGAGAGATCCAGGAGAAGAACGAAGTGATCAAGCTGTGGGAGCAATCCAAGGAGTGATGTAAAATATACGGTTGCCATTTAGTGAAATATGTAGCTGGCTGTATGGTGATGCTGGAATTCGCGAAGATAGAGACGCGTCCGCCTTGCCCGGGGCCACTACCACACTCACTACATCCAAACACTGCGCCGAGCGCTGAGCGGAATTGAATCAAGGCATCAGCCGTTGGAAGTGGCTGATTGACCCCTTAAGTGCTTTGTACGATAGCACACCATGGAGAACGGGTCTGCAGAGATACTAACCGCGGACTCTGTGTCCTTGAAGAAGGTGGACATGTCCAAGAGAGCGTCAATGCAGTCTGGAGTGTCTGAGTTCTCGTTTGAGCGGGAGACCGAGACACCGACGTCTCCCTTGAAGAGCGGCAAACTGGAACATATCAAGATGAACACTGAGTGGGAGAAGCGTGTCAATGACCAGGCGGGTCTTATAACGGCACTCAGACAACACATTGTGCTTTTGGAAACGCAGATACGGGAGCATGGACTAGAGGTTCCACCTTTCACAGAACCTGCGATTCTGAGAGAGAATGTGATACGCTCGCTGAGCATTGAGCTGCCCAACAGGTCCTTGGAGAAATTGCAGCTACCCCCTCGGTCTGCTGACAGACTCAAGACGAGTCCGGTACGGAGCCCTATTGGCCAGAAGTCTGCGAGATCGATGGATGCGATTCAGCAGCAGAGAGAGGAGCTGGAGGAGACCACCATCCTCAACAGCTACGTAGATGAGGATGACTTGAACGAGGATTACAACTTGGGTGCATCTGAGCCAATTGACCAAGAACCGGCAGCTCAAGCCGGTGACGGCGTGACTGTGGGCTCGCCAAAGTCCGAGGTGCTCGATCTTGGTTCTGCGCCGACTCCGACAAGTATGAGCATCGACTGGAATGCCACGATTGAGGCACTCAAGTCATCGGATGCGGAGGATGAGCCTACGAAGCCTCAGAGTACGCCTTACTCTGGCAGAATCACCTCGCCTCAGCGAGAAGTGCAGTCGCCAAACAAGGTGACGAGCCTCATGACGCCACAGGTGGCTCTGCCCGAGACTCATCGCAACTCTCCAGCAAGCCCAATCAAGATCCCTCCAGCCACAGGGCGGATGGCCTCGCCAATGCCCCTGGCCAAAACCAACGTCTACGACCCTTTCCAGACAGACATCTACATGGAGACCCCTCAGCCAAGATCACCACACTCGTTGCGCTCTGGCCCGCCTTCTCCTCAGGACCAGCGGACGCCTGCGACGTTCCCCTCGGATGTGCCACTCTTTGTGGATCCAGCGCATCTCAACACTGTGAAGCCCGAGGTTGTGAGCACGATCTTTGGCAATCCTTCCAAGAAGACCGAGGACCCTGCGGTGAGCATCGCAGTGCTGGACAGACAGAGCAACCAGGAGATGTGGCGATTCCGCAAGAACCTGTCGCAGATTGTGCTTCTCGATGCGGAGATCCGGCCAGTGATCAACTCCTTCTCGCTTCCACCTGTGCCTGAGAAGCAATTGTTTCTCACCAATGTGCCAATGAAGGTAGATGCCCGGAGAACGCGATTGCGGGACTACTTTGCCACGCTATTCAGCATCCCCAACATCCCGCTGGAGGCAGCCTACAAGGTTGCACGTTTCATGTCGCTAGATGTGGTGAACGTGCTGGATGAGTCCAACACGGACGTGATGAAGGAGGGGTGGCTCACACGTAGAGGTAAGGGCATTGGCAGCTCGTGGAAGGCGCGGTACTGCCAGGTGGACGGGCCCTTCATCAACGTCTTTGAGGCCCCTGGAGGGCAGCTAGTGGAGGTTGTGAAGCTGGCGGGCTCACAGATTGGCAGACAACCAGACGACAACGACGACAAGAATGCGTATCGCCATGCCTTTGCCGTGATGGAGGCGAAGCGTGGACTCAAGGGGAGTTCTACAAGGCACATCTTCTGTGCTGAGACGGACGTCGAGAGAGATCTGTGGGTCAACATGCTTGTCTCACTACTGGATGACGGCGTCTCTGTGTACTCGTCAGAGACGTTTGCATCGACCCTGGCATCCACACCACAGAGGGAGTTTGCCTCGCCAGAGGCCTCGCCGTCACGGGGAAGCATTGAAGATGACAAGGGCAAGAAACGCAAAAGGTTCTTCCCCTTCAAAAAGAACCAGGAGGAGAGGCACGAGGAGTTCAGCATCGAAAAGAGCCTTCAGCAGATGGAGCTGAGTGCTGCGGTGGACTCGTCTGCCGTTTTCCAGAACGAGATTGCAGTAGTGCTGGGGCTTTCGTCTCACGAGCTGTATGGAGCCAATGTGCCCAGCATCGTGTACCGTTGCATCTCGTATCTGGAGGAGAAGAAGGCCTTCTACGAGGAGGGACTTTTCCGGCTGAGTGGATCGTCTGCCCTCATCAGACAGCTCAAGGGCACCTTCGACAGGGAACGCGACGTGGAGTTTACGCAATTGGAGCCACCGCCGGACATCAACACCGTAGCTGGGCTGCTGAAGTTGTGGCTGCGTGAGCTTCCAACAAACATCCTCACTAGGGAGCTGTACCCACAGTTCAAGGAGGCGTGTGACCGTGTACGAGACCCAGTACAGCTTGCACACGAGTTTGCGAGACTCGCATCGGCCCTGCCTCCGCCTAACCACGCGGTGCTCTACGTGCTGTTCCGCTTCCTCAATGTGGTGATCCAGAAGAAGGAGTCCAACAAGATGAACCTACGCAATTTGTGCATTGTGTTTTCTCCCACGCTCAACGTGGCGAGCGACGTCATTGTGCCCTTCCTGGTGGACTTCCGGTGCATCTTTGAAGGCGGCGAGCCCGCTGGAGACGCTGAGCGTGAGACACTGGACCTCAACATCCCGACATTCTAATAGACGAGTTACGACGCTGGTGTAGTCCCCGGGTCGCGCCGGGTCAACTCCGAGTCACTTCCGAGTCATTTGGTTGCACTCGGTGCGCGCCCCCACACACCCAGACACCTGCTTACGCCCTTTTCGCATCATTGGATGCCATCAAGTGGAAGCAGCCACATAGCCATGCTGACATCGGTTCGTTCGTTGAGGGTGGTGCGGCCTGTGAGAACGCTGGCATCGCTTTCCGAGAAGGTTGCAGAGGGCCTGGATGCGTCCTCCAAGCCCAAGAGAAGACGCAGAACGGTTTTCTCTGATGAGCTCAACAAGGGCCCGTCCTTTGACGACTTCGTCTCGGGAAAGGCTGCCCGCATGAGCGTCGACCCGATCGAGGCTGCTAGAAGAGACACAGAGGCCATCGCTAGACTGCCCTCGTGGCTCAAGGTGCCGATCCCAAAGGGCAAGTCGTTCCACAAGCTCAAGGAGGATGTGCGGGAGCTTAAGCTAGCCACGGTGTGTGAGGAGGCCAAGTGCCCCAACATTGGCGAGTGCTGGGGTGGTAAGAAGAGCGAGGCCACCGCTACCATCATGCTTCTCGGTGACACCTGTACCAGAGGTTGCCGTTTCTGCTCAGTAAAGACCAACCGTAACCCTGCTGCTCCGGATCCACATGAGCCAGAAAATACCGCGGAGGCCATCTCGAGATGGGGCCTGGGATACGTGGTGCTGACGACAGTGGACCGTGACGATCTGATCGACGGTGGCTCCAACCACCTGGCGGAGACTGTGAGAAGAATCAAGCATAAGGCACCGCAAATTCTCGTTGAGGTGCTGAGTGGTGACTTCCGTGGGGACTTGGAGATGGTGAAGATCCTCGCAAGCTCTGGGCTCGACGTTTACGCTCACAATGTGGAGACTGTGGAGGCTCTGACGCCGCACGTGCGTGATAGAAGAGCCACTTTCAGACAATCGCTGGCCGTGCTCAAGACAGCCAAGGAGACTAACCCAGACCTCATCACCAAGACTTCGATGATGCTGGGACTGGGAGAGACTGACGAACAAATCCTCGAGGCCATGGAGGAGTTGAGAAAGATTAACTGCGACGTTGTAACGTTTGGTCAGTACATGAGACCTACAAAGCGTCACATGAAGGTTGCGGAGTACATTAAGCCTGAGAAGTTTGAGTACTGGAAGGAGAAGGCACTGGAGATGGGCTTCCTGTACTGCGCTTCAGGACCACTTGTCAGATCTTCTTACAAGGCTGGCGAGGCCTTTATCGAGAACGTACTCAAGAAGCGCAAGGCTGGCATTGTGGAGCCAGCGGTGGCTATGGCTGCAGAGGCACGCCACTAATCTTACGACATGACGACAAGACGTGTGGCTACATACACGTATATTACAGTATTTTTCATTATGCGTAGTGCTATTACACCAATCTGTCAATGTCCGAGCTCTGGAACTGCTCGAGGTTATCGAGATGGTCCCACCACTTGAAGAGGTAGTTTTCACAGATGAGCTTGAACCAGGGGGTGAAAACAAGCTTTGGGTCCTGGAACATGGCCTTGAGCTCCTCCGCGCTCACATACTTGAGGTCGCGTACCTCGTTAGGGTTCGGCGCCACCACAGGGTTTGCCCTGATGATGAAGATGTAGTCAACCTCGTGCTCTCCCCAGATGCCATTGCTAGGGGCCTTGTAGTGGATTCTGGTGAGGAACTTGAAGTCCTCCAATGGGACGTACTTGGCCTCAATTCCGAGCTCCTGCAGAAGCTTTCTCTGTGCCGCCACTCTGGCGCCCTCCACTGAGGTTGGCAGATCACCTTGGCCCATCTCCTCCTTCACCGCCAGTGGGTGTGAGCAGCAGGTGTTGGTCCACATATCTGCGAAAGTGATCTTCTCTGATGCACGCTGTTGCAAGAGCAGCTTACCCTCGTCGTTAAACAAGAACACAGAGAAGGCTCTGTGTAGAAGCCCCTTGTCGATGTTGGCCATGATGTGGCATAGCTTCTTGGTGCCCGCACCGACAGGCTTGTCGTCGTTGTCCAGCACGATGCACAGCTCCTCCATGAGCTTAATCTGCTCCTCGTCATGACCCTGGAAGATCTCCTCGGACTTGTCCGTGGAGCCTGCACTCACTGGAGCACCCGAGGTGGCAGAGAGGGGGACAACCTCCGGGAACTGCCGGAGAATCTCAGGGCCCGAGAGGCTTGCCACAAGTTCCGCGTAGGTCTGAGTCTGCGTGGCCATTGAGTGTGTGTTGATCTTTAAATGGCGTGTCGCTATTAAGGCTCTTGAGGTTTTAGGCACGCGTGCTGAAAACTGCGCACCCTCTGCAGCGGCAGCGTAAATGGTGGACCGATAGCTTATACGAGCGTTTTGAGCCCCGGATCGCCGCCTGGATCCGACACGACACCGTCTCGAGTGGAAAAACGTCCACCACTTTTCCGCATAAGCGACGCACCACCACCAGATGTCGGACGAGCGCCAGCCCAGAGAGAGAGACGAGTTCTTCGTGCAGAAGCGCTTCATCAAGGCGCCAGACTCGAGCGCACGTGATGCGGAGTTGGCGAAGCTCAACGCCGAGATCAAGGCCAAGGACACTCAGCTCTCCGAGATCTCCGCGCAGCTCAACAAGGCCGTGACGGACCCAAAGGTGGCTGCGGAGCGTAAGACGCTCATTGCCGAGCTGGGCGAGCTTAAGAAGACTCAGGCTGAGCTCAAGAACAAGCGTACCGCCATCAACGCCAAGGTCAAGGAGGCTGACTCTCACCTCAAGAGAAAGATTACCGAGATCCAGGGTGTCACCTCTAAGTACTCCTTCAAGTCTGTTGAGGAGATTGACGCCAAGGTGAAGCGCTCTGAGGATGAGATTGCCTCTGGCGACCTTGCCCTTGTTGAGGAGAGACGTCTCGTCAAGGAGATTTCCTCTCTGCGTAAGCTCCGTAAGGACTTTGCCGCTCTCGAGGGCCAGCAGAAGGCCATTGACGCTGACAAGGCCAAGATCGCCGAGCTCAAGAAGGAGCTCTCCACCATCAACTCCAGAGAGGTGTCGGCCCGCTTCGAGGCTGTCCAGAAGCAGCTTGACGAGCTCTCGCTCTCCAACAAATCGGTCAACGACAAGCGTACCACGCTGATCCAGAAGCGCAATGCCATCCACAAGGAGAAGGATGCGCTTTACGCCTCCATCAAGAAGGTTAGAGCTGAGCACGATGAGAAGTTCAAGACTTTCAAGAAGGCTCTCGCCGAGGAGCAGCAGCGTGTCAAGGATGAGACTCTCAAGCTCAAGGCCGAGAAGGCCAAGTCCGAGAGAAAGAGCGTCTTGGAGAAGATTCTTGCTGAGGGCTCGCAGCCTGCCTTTGAGGAGGAGATCACTACGATCCACTCTCTTCTTGCCTTCTTTGACCCAACCTATGTCAAGCCAGCAAAGGAGGTTGGCTTCGGCAAGGCCAGCGCTGGTAACACAAAGAGACAGGGCAGAGTCATTGAGGACTCTGACTACGAGGTGATCAAGAAGGATGACTCTGTGTACTTTGCTGGATCCAAGTCCAGCGGTGCCGGTAAGAAGAAGAAGGCGGGCAAGCTCTCGCTCGACTTCACCCTCATTGGCCAGCTGGGCGAGCTCGAGATTGCTCTTCCAGGGTCCCAGGAGGATGTTCCAAAGACCATTGAGGCCCTCAAGGCCAAGCTCCAGACTTTCACCGAGTCCCAGGAGGCCGCCTCTGAGAAGAAGCAGGCCGAGGCCAAGGCCAAGGCTGAGAAGCTCGAGGCCAAGTGGGCCAAGGAGGACGCCAAGGAGGCTGCCAAGGAGGCTGCCCAGGAGGCTACCAAGGAGGCTTCTGAGGAGGCTGAGGCTGGTAACTAAAAGGCGTGTAGAATAGTGCATGGCGTTGCTGTGATGTGCACACAATACACGATGCCAGAATACGATGTAGTGAAACAATCCCAACCAACTTGATGAGACTCTACGGTACTACAATTGTATGCCAGCCGAGTCTTTAGCCTATGCTCTACACCTTGCCCATGTTGTCGATCGTGGCGAAGACGTCGTCGTCGTCGTCAGCCTCCTTCACCTCTCTCTGAGCCTCGAGACTCCCGATCCACGACACAACACGAGTCACAAAGTCACGTGAGTTGGGTACAAAGTGGCCGCCCTGGTGCCTCAGCATCGTACGCTTGGCCTCCTCGGAGGCATCGAATAGCTTCAGACTGCGTCCTTCCTCCACGACAGTGTCGAGCTCGCCAATCACGTGCAATGAGGGTATCTGGATCTTGGCCTCGTAAGCAGCATCGAACTGTGGTGGCATGAGTCTGAATCCGGAGTAAAAGATGGCGAACTTGAGGGAGGGCAGAAGCGTCTTATACTGGGCTGCGATGTACCCGCTGAGCCCTCCGCCCTGGGAGAAGCCGATGATGCCCTCGACGTTCTCGCCCTTGATGACCGCGTTGATGGCTTCCAGGGCAGGACCCACCTCGTAGTCGGCATCGCCATACTTCCACCAGCCGTAGAGATCCACAGACTCATCGGCTCCGTGCGCCTGCTCCGAGGTGAGCTTCAGAGGCCCGTCCAGGTAGATGGTGTCGTAGCCAGCCTTGGCGAGGGCCTTGCGGAGCCCACCGGTCTTGGCGGAGTAGATCTGCGCAGACTGCGCAAACCCGTGCAACATGAGCACCTTCTTGGACATTTGTGTAGTGGTGTAGATGTACCGATGCGGTAAACGAAAGCGCGACTTATCGCCATCACACTACCACCAACCAGAACCAAAATGCTAGTGGTGGCGGCGCTGGCGTGTGTGCTAATCACAGCATTTGTGATGCTCCCACGTACTGCTGAGGCCCTGGGAGTGTCGATTGCGGCTCCAGACACCGCGGGCCAGGCCCTGAGGCTGCTGATGAACGTGCGCTACAAGCTTATCAAATGGCTCCACCTGGGCTCCTCTCAACGCGCTGGTCGCATCGACGAGATCCTCGTCTACCCCTTCAAGTCTGTGTCGTACCTCAGGGTGAAGCAGTGGGAGATTGACGAGCACGGCTTCAAGCACGACCGCCAGTACATGGCTGCCTACTGGGACGACAAGGCTGGGATGTACCAGGCCTACACACTGCGGAACGCGCCGAGATTTGCCCTGGTGGAGATCTCGTACGACCTGGAGCACAACTGGTTTGAGTTCCAGTACCCTCTGGTGGATGCTGAGGGCAATGACACTGGCAGCCGCGGCTCCTTCAGACTGCCCTGTGTGGCCTCACAGGAGTACATCGATGCCAACCTCACCGACACCGAGCCCAGAACCACCAACCTGTGGAACATCCACTTCGATGCCCACAGCATCGGGCGTGCTCTGCCACAGGACTTCCGTGACTCGATGAAGCTCCACAGGGAGGGCACGACGCTGCTGTACACCTCCAAGGGCAAGCTGTGCAAGACAGGCAGCCCGAAGGAGCTCAGCAGAACCACCAACTTCCAGGACTACTACCCGCTGATGTTCATGTCCAAGGCGGAGATTGCCGAGGTGAATGCGCGGCTCAAGAAGGCGGGCTACGACAGAAGGGTGGAGGCGCTCAACTTCCGGCCAAACCTGGTGCTGGACATCGGCGGCGGCACGGACGACGTCTACAAGTTCCGGATCGTGGGCCCAGAGGGCAGCCACGCCTGGACCGTGGCACAGAAATGCCCACGGTGCACGATCCCCAACGTGGATCTCCAGACTGGCACCTTTGATAAGACGGGCGCCGTCTCCAAGACACTCGTCACCTACCGCAAGATCGACGTCGGGATGCCGGGCGGCCACTTCCTGGGCCAGTACTGTGTGCACCACGACTCCGGCTACACCGTGCGCGTTGGCGATACTGTGGAGGTGACTGAGGAGCGGGTCGTTGTCTACCACGACCTCGAGTGAGTCACCACCCCTGCGCAAATCCTTAAATACACGCTCTAAGAATTAGTTTTATACTCAATTGGCCCCACCAAATAGCTCCATACCCAATTGGCCCCATAGACAGCTGGTGAGAATGGCCACGTACGCAGAGAGGGACTTTGACTCGGACAACTACAATGCCAAGCGGCCAACGTACCCCGCCTCTTTGTTCGAGACGGTATTTGCCTACCACCGCGGCCCTAGACACAGGGCTCTCGATGTCGGGTGTGGCCCAGGAACCGCGTCCTTCCCCCTGCTGGACTACGTGGACTCCGTGCTGGCGACCGACCCGTCCGCAGTGATGATTGAGCCTGGGATTGCACGTGCACAGGGGGACCCGCGCATCCAGTTCAAAGTGGCGAGTGCGGAGGACCTCTCCGCAGTGTGTGAGGACGGCTCCATCGACATCATCGTCAGTGCGGAGGCATTGCACTGGGTAGAGCACGAGCGCTTCTTCCAGGAGGCTGCGCGTGTGCTGAGACCTGGCGGGACCCTCGCCTACTGGGGGTACATTGAGCCGCGGTTTGTCGGGTTCCCACGAGCCAACGCCATCTATGAGAAGTTCGTCTTTGAAGACGAGCGGTACATGGGGCCTGTGTGGGTCCAGCCTGGCAAGGAGGTGCTGAGACGGTTCTTCACCACGGTGGTGATCCCGCCGGAGTTTGGCCACGTCGAAAAGCACGACTACTACCCTGAAGTCACCAAGGAGAGAACGGCCTACTTCCTGGGAGATGCCAAGTACACAATGCGCAAGTTTGCCGCCTACCTGTCCTCCTGGAGCGCAGTGCACTCGTGGCGTAAGGTGCACGCTGGCTCCAAGGACGTGATTGAGCTCTTCATCGAGGAGCTCAAGGAGGCCGAAGGGTGGGACGACGACACGGAGATCCCCGTCGAGTGGGGGACAACGTACACTTTGGCTCGGAAGGTTTGAGGAGTCGGTTGTTGTGGCCTTGTTGGCTAAAAATAGGCCGGGTGTGACACATCCGAGCCCGCGCATATATAAGGGCGCATCCCCACAATCGAGATCGCGATCTCCTCCATCAACTTTTAGCTTAGCATAGTATGTCCAACTACACCGCGCGCGACTTTGACTCTGAGAACTACAACTCCAAGCGTCCTGGCTACCCGAGATCGCTGTATGAGGCCCTCCTGCATTACCACGAGGGCCCCACTGAGCGAGCGCTCGAGGTTGGCTGTGGCACTGGGGCTGCGTCGTTCCAGCTGGCTGAGTTGTTTGGCTCTGTACTGGCGACGGACCCGTCCTCGGTGATGATTGAGCCCGCCAAGCAGCTCAGCAGAGAGGGCGTCGAGTTCAAGGTGGCCAACGCAGAGGACCTCTCACAGGTGTGTCCAGCAGATGGGTCGGTGGACCTCGTGGCCAGTGCTGAGGCATTCCACTACTTTGACCACCCAAAGTTCTTCAAAGAGGCGGCTCGTGTGCTGAGATCTGGCGGGACACTCGCCTACTGGGCGTACACGGACCCCTTCTTCCTGGACTTCCCGGAGGCCAATAGAGTATATAGCAAGTACGTCTTTGACGACGATAGATTCCTTAGAGACCACTGGACCCAGCCCGGGCGGAGAATCGTGGCCAACTTCTACAACGACGTGGAGATCCCCGTGGCGTTCGGTAATGTTGAGAAGCACGACTACCATCCTGGCGAGGCCCGTACGGCCTTCTTCATGGGGTTCGACAACTACACGATGGAACAGTTCAGTGGGATGGTGTCGTCGTGGAGCGCAGTACATCTATGGCGGAAGAAGCACCCTGGTGAGAGGGACATTGTGGAGCAGTTCATTGGTGAGCTCATGGAGACTCAGCACTGGGAGACTGACACTCCACTGAGAGTGTACTGGGGGACCACCTACGTGTTTGCGAGGAGGGCGAGCCAGTGAGGTAGTGAGCCAGTAAGCCAGTGAGTTGGCGGCCCAACTGGGCCACATAGCCAGTAAATATACAGACTCAGCCACTATTGGCCTTGGTGCGTAGTGAGGCAGTGCGCGATGGCAATTTCAGATGCACCTAAACCAACCACCGCCATGTATCCAGGACAGGGCCAGCACTCGTACGGGCCTCCACAGGGGCAATGGGGCCCGCCACCGGGACCACCGCCTAGACAGTACCAGCACGGCCCACCACAGGGGCCGCCTCCCAGGGAGTACCAGTACGGCCCACCGCAGGGCCCTCCACCAGGCCCCCGCAGCTACAGCTCCCCCCAGGGATCGTACCGCCCGCCTTCACAGCCGCAGGCCATGGGAAACACAGGAATGAACTTCCAGTACTCGCAGTGCACGGGCAAGCGCAAGGCGCTGCTGATTGGAATCAACTACTTTGGCACAAAGTCGCAGCTTCGTGGGTGCATCAACGACGCCAACGCCATGATGCGGTTCTTGATTGACAAGTTCGGCTACCGCATGGAGGACATTGTGATCCTCACCGACGACCAGCACGACTTGGTGAGGGTGCCGACGAAGGCCAACATCCTCAGGGCGATGCAGTGGCTCGTGAGCGACGCCGCCCCGAACGACTCGCTGGTGTTCCACTACAGTGGCCACGGCGGGCTCGAGAAGAACATGGCTGGCGACGAGGAGTCGGGCTTCGACTCGTGTATATACCCAGTGGACTTCCAGGTTGCCGGGTCGATCATCGACGACGTGATGCACCAGGTGCTGGTGAGGCCCCTGCCACAGGGAGCCAGACTCACAGCCTTCTACGACTCGTGCCACAGCGGCACTGCGCTGGACCTGCCGTTTGTGTACTCCACCAAGGGAGTGGTGAAGGAGGCTAACGTCTGGAAGGATGTCGGGATGAACGGGCTCAACGCGGTGATGAGCTACGCCAGCGGGAACATGGGCGGGATGGTATCGAGCTTGTCGAGCGCTTTCTCCAAGGCCACGAGGGGCGACTTCAACAGGCAGCAGGCGGTGGTGAAGAACTCGTCCCCCGCAGACGTGGTGATGATCTCTGGGTCCAAGGACGAGCAGACCTCGGCAGATGCCACCACCAACGGCCTCTCCACCGGTGCCATGTCGTACGCCTTCATCAGCGTGATGGCTGCCAGTCCACAGCAGACGTACATCTCGCTTCTCAACAACATGCGGTCTGCGATGGCGGGCAAGTACTCGCAGAAGCCTCAGCTCTCGTCGTCGCACCCAATTGACACAAACCTCGCCTTCATCATGTGAGCTACAAGAAATGTCCAGTCACTACAGTAGAAGCTATAGGTGTGTGGTATATATGCAAAGCTAGGAGGAGTCGCCGGTGAAGTCGCAGCCCAAGTTGTACTTGAGCGAGTAGTCTGCGGTCCAGATACCCCAGTAGTTCTCCACGTCGGAGGTGCCCGAGGTGTCTGGCTTCCACGACTCGTCAAACGCCTCAAAGGCAATCACGTTGACACCCCATCCACGCAGAGCACAGATGGCGTCCTGCCAGAAGAGCGCAGCGTTGTCGACGGATGGCACAGAGTTCTCGAATGGAGTGCCGTGTGTTGGCCAGCCAGTCTCACCGACGTAGAAAGTGATGTCGGTCTCGCCCTTGGCGGTCTGGATCACTTGCAAAGCCTGCATGATGTCGTCAAAGAAGGAGTAGGACGAGTTGTCCATCGTCTGGCCCTGCCAGTAGGAGAAGGCGTTGGCAAAGACAAAGTCCGCGGCCTGGATAGCTGGAAGCGAGCCTCCGTCAACGATGACGTTCCACGAGTCGACAAAGCCCACCGGCACATCGCCATACGAGTTGCCATCGGAGTCCTGGATGTCGGCAAGAAGCTCCTTGATGGTGTTGATGCGGTCAGCCAACTCCTGTGCAGTCATGTCAGCACGGTACAAGGCCTCAGAGCCCACGGTGAAGGCCTCGATCGTGGATCTTTTGAGGTTCGGGAGGTAGGTTCTCAAGGCATCCTGCTCGGCCTGGAAGTGTGCGTCGTCGTTTGGCCAGATTCCCTGGAAGTAGGTGAAGCCGTTAGCCTCAGCGGCTGGGCCAAACACCTGGAGAGTGTTGCAGTCCGATGCGGCGTACACACGGAGCTTGCTTGTGTAAGAAGAGAGGATCCCCAACTCGTGGTTGTAGTCATCTGTGGTCTTGCACCCGTTGCCGTTCTGGACACCGAGGTTGATGGCAAGCTGGCTGTTAGTAAATCTCAAAGGCCGTACGTACGTCGCCGATGGCTCTTGCCGTGGAGGCTGCGATCGCTAGAGTGGAGAGTGTAGTGAAACGCATGGTGGTTGTGAAGAAGAGAAAGGTTGTTTTGAATTTTCTCGAGACGAAAAGCTGCCAAAAATAAACACAAACAGCCGACTCGATCCGATCTGGCGCGGGGCAACAGGGGTAAGTCTAGATTCGAGACACGGCAGTGTGGTGTGAGGTGTGGCCCTATATTTAATTGCAGGATCAAGAGGCAGAGTTGCACGTCGTTCCCTTGCGGTGAGTGCCATGTGGCCTCAAAATGCATCCCGGTGAGCTTCCAGGCGACTTTTCCCCGGCTTGTGGAGCCCATTGGGCGCCGATCTCCTCATAAGACATAGTAATAAGAGAAATGGAATAAGTCTGAGGATGAAGAGGCCATGTTAGCATCACCATGATTACGCCAAAGCGCACCGGGCTGGGGGGAGGGGCAATTGGACCGCAAGACAAGTTCTTGATGAGAGTGCTGTAAGCAAATGCTCAATAGACGCCGCTGGAGCCACTTGGCGTTGGAGACTAGATAAAGATGAATCAATTCATGCCCTGGAATCACAAAACGCTGTTCTTGACTTTGCTTGAAGCCTTCCTGCATTGTTTGTCACGTGAATAATCACCGTCACAGTATGTTAAAGCGCTATCTCAGGGGAATGTAAATCAGCGTCTTGGCGCAGTGGAAGCGCGCAGGGCTCATAACCCTGATGTCCCTGGATCGAAACCAGGAGACGCTATTACTTTTTGCTATTTTCCACCCGATTACGGTGTCCGGGTGTTTCCCCCCGATCGCTATCGCTCAAGCCGCCAAAGCGAAAAGCACACGTATAACAATAGAGCTCGTCTCACTTCAAACGCATATTTTACATAATGGTGAGTCTCATGGAAGGCAATACATCCACCAGTCATTGGTGAAAGTACTGCTGTATTTCCCTACTTCATTTGTCCGAGTTTATAACTAACCCAAAGGCCGCTCAGACACCCAAGCAGCGTCTCGCCAACGAGAAGTTCGCCAAGAAGCAGGAGAAGAAGATGGGCAAGCCAAAAGCAGCTGAAAAGATCAAACTGCCGCTGCCTATGGGATGGATCAGTAAGTTTTAAAATCAACATTGGGTGCGCTCCAGCAGATCATGACATTGCATACAATTGGTGGATCACGACCTTGCATCAGCGTCTTCAATTGTGATGAGGATGGCAATCCCATACTGGCTCATTTCAAGACCTCAGAGTTGCATCCACATGTTTCAACATCCAATACTAACCCCAGTCCTTTTCACATTCCTCATCTGTGGTGGTGCTCTCTTGGAGATCTTCCAGATCTTCTTCTAATCTCGAGTTGTAAGAGCGAAGGCAAAAGGTTTCAGCAGGAGTCTGTACATTGAGGGTGTTAACTGAGGTAAAGTATTAATTGCAAGCTTTTTTAGGTAGTGTAGCAGACAGGTATCTATTACAGGTCTATAATGAGGAGAAGAAAGCTGATCTCAGAGAGGGCAAAGTATCCAGGAACACCTGCCTCGAGCAAGTTCCTCTCAGAATTAAAGCGAATTGGTATTCTTTCAAGCTTCAGAGATTCCATGGCCAGGTGGACGTTTACAAGGTGAGCATTAGTGGCACCTTGTGAATCGCGCCCCGCTTGTCCCCACACCAACCACTATGCGGAACCTCCAGTGGCAGCAGCTGAGACACCAATCATCCCAGATCCTCAAGAGTGATATCAATATCACCAGGGCCGGCGATGTGAAGATGGCTTTGGGTCATAATGGCCGCTCATCAAGAACAGGGTACACTGCCACAGTTTTTGGAGCTACAGGGTTCCTGGGACTATATCTGACGTCAAGACTCGCACGCAATGGCAACGTGACTGTTGTGCCATACCGGGACGACCTGAAGAAGCGGTTCTTGAAGGTTCCAGGTGACCTTGGTGTCGTGAACTTTGTGGAGTTTGATGCTCGCAATCTTGACTCAATTAACGAGGCGGTGAGAATGAGCGATATTGTATACAACCTTGTCGGTGCCGAGTATCACACCAAGAACTTCACAATGGCAGACGTCAACATTGAGATTGCAAGACGTATTGCCGAGGCATCGGCCGCCAATGGAGTGTCAAGACTAGTGCACGTTTCCTCGTACAATGCCGACCCAGACTCCTCTTCCATATACTATGCCACCAAAGCGCTCGGAGAGCAAGCCGTTCTGGATGAATATCCAGATGCTACTATTGTGAGACCAGGTCCTATGTATGGTAGAGAAGACCGCTTGCTGAACTATCTGGGCTCGAGCTTCCGCATCTTCACCGTGAACCATATGCGAGAGACACTTTACCCTGCACACGTGGTGGACGTGGCAACAGCACTTGAAAAGATCGGCTTCGATGACACCACTACTGGTCAACTTTTCGAGTTGAATGGGCCGGAGGCATTCTCTGTGAGAGACATCCGCTACCTGATTGAACCTGTCACGCAGAGACGCTACACCAACGTGAACGTGCCCAAGGAGATGGCCATTATGTGGACTTCGTTCCTACAGAAGTTCTGGTGGCCAATGATGAGTCCAGACCAAGTTGAGCGGCAGTTCCACGACCAAGTGATTACACCAGGAGCTAAAACCTTTGCAGACGTTGGCATTGAGCCAGCAAGACTCCAGGACCATGTGTATCGTTACACCAGATATCTCCGAGACAACATGCACGCACAAGACTTGCCTCCTGAGATCCACATTGAAGACACCAGAGCTTCTTGAACTTATTTATTATTTATAACTTATTTATTTAACTTATCTATTTATTTCAATACATGCCTATGCATCGCGGAAAAACATCAACACTTCGTAACTACCCCATACCTTGAATGTCCACGCTTGAGCCTCAAACGAGTGCCAAGGCGCGTCTACACACCACAAAGGGTGACATCGATATTGAGCTTTGGGCAAAAGAGACACCTGTAACGTCTCGCATATTCCTTGAAAACGTTTTAAATGGTCGCTTCAATGGATGGGAGTTTGGAAGAGTTGCCAAAGGATTCCTTGTACAAAGCGATGGCGAGCTCGATCAAAAGCCTTTTCAGGATGAATTCAACTCCAGACTCCGATACGTGAAAAGAGGAATGCTAGGATCTGTGAATCTCAATGCGAGATCAACAAATACAGGCCGGTTCTTCGTCACGCTGAGGGAGACACCCGAGCTCCAGGGCCGCAACACTCTATTTGGAAAAGTTGTAGGAGACGGAATCTTTACTGTGCTTACTATTGCGGATGCAGAGGTGGACGAAGACGAAAAGCCACGCTATCCGGTGAAGGTGACGGGATCAGAAGTGCTTATACCATACTTTGATGACCTCGTCAAGGAGAAAGAAACGAGACCACAGCCAGAGCCGGAGAGTGAAAAACCAGTAAGGCCGCGGAAGAAGGTGAAGGTGAGCCTTGCGTTCGATGATGAGGAAGACGGTCTCGATATACGCATGAAGAGTGCTCACGACGTGCTTGACGATAAAAAGCTTGCAAAACATGACATCAAGACTCCGAAACCACAGAATGAGGGTCCTTTCGAAAATGCGTCGTCAGAAGGCGATCAGAAAGCTGAAGACTCGAATGAAGCATTGGAGAAGGAGGCTGACGAAATGAAGACACACAAGAAGCGTGAACAAACAACTCTGGAGCTGTTGCAGCAGTTTGAGGCGAAGATCAATTCCCTCTCCAATGGAGATCAAGAAGATGGCTCAGACTCAGACACTGATCTTTACAGCCATGCGCTCAAGTTCGAGGAGACTGCACCTGAAGACGATCTCATCACTATAGACACTAGAGCCAACGCATGAAGATAACGCACTACAGTTTCCATTTCCCGTATATACCTAGATCTTAATTCCGTGCTTGTGGGCATCCTGTCTCTCCTGCCACACAGTCTTACCGCTACAGCTGCAGACCTGCTTGTCATTCTCCCACACACCTGCACTTCTGGCAATGACACCAGCAAGAGCCTCCTTGAGATCGGAGCCCTCCTTTTGCACCACAAAAGACCGCCCAATCAATTCGTAGATAGGAATATCAGCTCTCTGGAAGCTCTGACCAGCCGTGGTATCATCCACAGTGATAGGCTCAAAGTCAAAGATACTCTTCCCTGTGTTCAGTGCGCCCTGTGAGATGTTTCCAGATGAGCGGAAACTTGGCTTGTAGACACCAGGAGCCACACCATTCAAGGTGATGTCCACGAGGAGTCTCTTGTCATTCGTGGCGACGATTCTGGCAAGGCCCTTAACTGGCTCAGCAATATCACTGGTGTCGAAGCTCTCAAGAATAGAAACAGCAGCGCTGTTTGGCTGCCCAGTGCCCCTAATGATGACCTCACGGCCCGTGTCCTGAAGAGCTGAGATGATAGATGAGGGAGCTGCGGTTCCCTCAATACTGACACGCTTGTTACTGAGATCGATGTCGAACTTGTCGATTCCAGAGAGCTTCGTCAATGCTGACTTGACGCTCTCAACACAACTCTCGCACGTCATATCGACGTTATAGACGGTCTGTTCAAGAGGCATTAGTAATCCGGGCATATTGTGGTTTGTAGAGTATAACTTACTTCAAACGACATGGCCAATGATCTTTATACTGGATATTTGCTCACAAGGGACACCAATGGGGTTGCAAAAGGGTTCCAAAGTTCGGTAATTTGCTCAGTGGGATCGGACGCTATTGTCTTAAACGAGAAGAGCTTCTCGAAAGATCGCGGTTGTGGCGTCACTCTTAGTAATGACACAAATTTGCAACTACAAGGGGAGAAAACCCATCTTTTATTGTTTCACGTAGACAGAGTTTACAGGGCACAAGCTAGGCAAGACCCTCACAAAAAGGCAGGCAACAGACAATATAAAAAGCAGTTAAGAGAACAGAAGCAGAAGCATGCTCAAAAGCGTTCCTAAGTAACTTAGAAACACTTGTGGTGGACGATGGATGGACCAGACTCGTCGTACTCCTGCTTGGAGATCCACATCTGCTGGAAGGTAGAGAGGGAAGCCAAGATAGAACCACCGATCCAGACAGAGTACTTTCTCTCTGGTGGAGCAATGATCTTGACCTTCATCGAAGATGGGGCCAAGGCGGTGATCTCCTTCTGCATACGCTCAGCAATACCTGGGAACATAGTAGTACCACCAGAGAGCACAATGTTACCGTACAACTCCTTTCTGACGTCAATGTCGGTCTTGATGATAGAGTTGTAGGTGGTCTGGTCGATACCAGCAGCCTCCAAGCCAATGAGGGATGGGTGGAAGAGAGCCTCTGGAGCTCTGAATCTCTCGTTACCAATGGTGATAACCTGACCGTCTGGAAGCTCGTAGGACTTCTCGATGGCAGAGGACTGAGCAGAGGTCTGCAACTCCTGGTCAAAGTCAAGGGCAACGTAGGAGAGCTTCTCCTTGATGTCACGGACAATCTCTCTCTCAGCGGTAGTGGAGAAGGAGTAACCACGCTCGGAAAGAATCTTCATCATGTAGTCGGTCAAGTCTCTACCAGCCAAGTCAATTCTGAGGATGGCGTGTGGAAGGGCGAAACCAGCGTAGATAGGAACAACGTGGGTAACACCGTCACCAGAGTCAAGAACGATACCGGTGGTTCTACCGGAAGCGTAAAGGGAAAGGACGGCCTGAATGTTAACGTAGAAGGCTGGGACGTTGAAGGTCTCGAACATAATCTGGGTCATCTTCTCTCTGTTGTTCTTTGGGTTCATTGGAGCCTCGGTCAAGAGCACTGGGTGCTCCTCTGGAGCAACACGGAGCTCGTTGTAGAAGGTGTGGTGCCAGATCTTCTCCATGTCGTCCCAGTTGGTGACGATACCGTGCTCAATTGGGTAACGGAGGGTAAGGATACCTCTCTTGGACTGAGCCTCGTCACCAACGTACGAGTCCTTCTGGCCCATACCAACCATGATACCCTGGTGTCTTGGTCTACCAACGATCGAAGGGAAGACGGCACGTGGAGCATCGTCACCGGCGAAACCGGCCTTGCACATACCGGAACCGTTGTCGATCACGAGCTAAAATGTTAGTATCTCTGTTTGTCTCAACCCTGCAACGCTTGCAGATGTACATACAGCAGCAATTTCTTCTATAACGAGTTAGTACCATTCGGCATAGTTTAGGACAATTGGGCAATGGGGCATGTAAGGATCAATCATAGTTGATTCGCAATCACCGCGCGCCTCGGCCAATAGAAATTGACAGCGCGCCCCTTTGGGAAAAACAGGCAGGCGTCTGAGACACCGAGGCCCGAGACCCAAGGGGGCTGGTGGTGAGCGGCTCGAGATGGTGCTGAGAGTGTAATGGTTGATTGATTGGAGTCGCAGGAGACTGAGTGCCAATCAATTAAGCCTCTGAACGTCTCTAGTCCAGCCCGAGCAGTACTCGGTAATGGCCGAGGTCCACAAGTGACAGGCAACGCGGTCAATTCGAGCCCAACGCCTCGAGGCAATCACAACAAGAGTGTCCGAGTCGCCGACCGAGCCAAGAGCTCTCAATCGGTGGTTGTGCACACCGTGGGATCACGCTGGATGATCGAGGCCTCCCGGCCGGGCCCGTCACAATAACATCCGGAATCATCAGCGCAAACAGCCAAGCACGACTCAATTAAGCCGCCAAAGCCGCCCAATCCGTCCATTGTAGCAGGATACATACCACCGTCCATTTTGTTATTGTTTTACTAGTTTGATAGCTGTCTATCTATCAGGGGGGCGTAAGTGGGTGCTGGCAAAAGCGAAAAGGAGCGCCTTTTCTTTTCCACTTTCGCGGCGCAGTTCCCACCGCGAAGCTTCCAGTAGGCGCCTGGGCGGGGCACGCCGGTATAACCGGGAAGGGGCAGTGTCTAGATAGCGGGATATGGCTGTTAGAATAGCGCCAGAAGCAGCCAGAGAGCCGTGGGAGTGTAATTGAAGCTTTGGGATCGCTTGGGGAGGCAGGCCACGCAGCACGGGCGGCGCCGGCCAAGTCCGATAAGCCCGATAAGGGGCTCACCAGGACCCACGAGCCCAACGACCCGCAAGTGCTGGAGCGGTGCCTCTATCGGAGCTCACAGCACTGTAGAGCCCATTTTCCGTGCTGAATTGGAGCCATCCCCTCCACAATTGACAGCGCCGCCCCTCTGGGCGTGCTGGGCACAGCGTGCACGTGACCCTGTGCGCCCAGCGAGAAGAGCTGCCCCCAGCACGAGCGCCTGGCCAGCCAGATGGCCAATCAGGTGGTGCCGAGGCGCAATGGTGTAGACTTCCCAATTGGGCGGCGGAGGGAGTTACCCGGTTGGGGACGCGTAGTATCAGTAGAGGTTGTGCGTGCGCGTACAAAGCGGTCTCTAGATCGATGCAATAAAGTGCAATTAAGGCACCGAGCTCAGCGATGGACCCGAACATCTCCCCGAGCATCGACGAGAGCATCGACCCCTCGATCTCCTCGCAGGGAGGCATCTTCACCAAGTACTCGCTGGAGAGCCACCTGGCGCATCAACAGCCAGAAGATGCGCAGGGGACGGCGACGGCGGCTCTGCTGGCTCACCAGCAGGGGTACTTCCCTAGCGGCGGGGACCACGAGGACATTGCCTCGATCATCAACTTCAACGAGATGGAGCCCGAGCCCAAGCCCAAGCCCAAGGCGCGCCAGGGCGAGCTCTCCTTCCTGGCGTACAAGCCGGACCAGGGACCCAAGCAGATGCTCATCAAGGACCCCAACTCCAAGATGAGCATAGTGGTGGTCAACCCGGGGCAGAAGGGCGGCACCAACAGGCTCGGGCGCCCCAGACAGGGCAGCAGTAAGAGCGCAGAGGCCACCCAGAAGGACATGCGCGAGTCCTCGTTCCGGAGCAAGGAGGAGTGTATCGTCTCCAAGTTCCGTGTGGACTCCAAGCCGCTGGTCGGGCCCGGGTCACGTGGCGGCAAGGGCCCTGTCAAGATAGCGCCCAAGCCCTTGGAGGAGGAGGAGCGCAAGCTGCCCAAGCTCACCAACTCGCTCGCCAGTACTGACCACGAGACGCTTCGCCAAAGGGAGAGGCAGCAGGCTTTCGCCAAGATTGGGCTTGTGCCCATGAGCGAGACCCCAAAGAAGACGAGGACAAGACGTGCAAAGCCTGCGCTGATGCGTGCACGTGACCAGAAGCGGAAGGACATCCCGGGACCTCTGACGCCAATGTACTGGGACGCGTACGATCCCGAGCTGCTGGATCCACAGCCCGTGGCTGAGGGACTGGAGCACGTCGCCATGGGGTACGCTGTTAAGCCGGCTCCGCACGCACCAGACGTGCTCTTCATCCTCTCCTTCATCAACAAGTTCCAGCCCCTCTTCAAGGAGGTACCCACGCTGGGACCGCAGGATTTTGAGGAAGGGCTGCAACTCCCCGCCGGTGAAAAGTACCCACTCGACAATGTGCTACAGGTGGATGCCGAGGCAAGTGCTCCCGCTGAGGTCTCAGACAAGATGCAGGCGCTCTTCAGCACTCTGCTGATGCTGGTGCTTAGCAAGAAGCGGCCCATCACCAAGGCAGGCTTTGGCAAGGCGCTGTCGGACCTCCATGCCTCTGTGCTTGAGTACGGGCTCCCGGCAGAGTGGCGCGATGATAGCGAGGTGTACGAGCCTCCACGGATGAACGTCTCCTTGAACGACCCGGAGGACGCCGAGCCCGTGGACCCACGCAATGCCGAGATGTTTGAGACGATCCAGTACTACTACGGCAGCTCGAAGCCCTTGGAGGAAACACCGCTGGACAAGCCAGAGTTCCTTCGGGAAGGTCTGGCTGCTCTCAGCCCGAGAGACAGGCTGATTCTGCTTCGTGCGATGGTGGAGTGGTCGCTGTCCTTCTCAGAGCAGGTGCGTTCCTTGCTGAACAGCCACATTGCCAGGCAGGACTCCTCGGGCGAGAAGGAGACGTACTACCTCCCGCGTTTCATCAAGAATGGCGAGGAGGGCGTTGCCACGGCCAACAACTCTCTCAAACTGCACCCACGCAAAAAGATCAAGGGCGAGGCCGAGGGCGATGCCTATACAGATGCCACCGCTAGTCCGCTGGATCATCACCTCTCGTTCAGAATGCTGGACTTTTACGCTGGAGACGGCGGTATCAACGGCCGGTTCTTTTTGTGTCGCAGTGCTGATAGCACCAGCGGCGGACCCGCCTCGTTGGCACAGTGGAAGGAGACCCTCACCAGCACTGCGAACGTGCTGGGAATGGTACAGCCTTCGAGGTTCAAGCTCTACGTCCAGGACGTTACCACGATGCTGCGATCTGTTAGCGAGAACCAGACTGAGCTCGAAAAGGGCCACAAGCTGGACCCTTGGTACGAGGTTGCGGGGAACGTCTCCGAGCTCTCACAATTCATCGAGTTCCTTGCTGCTAGACTGCACTCTGTGCATTCCAAGAAGCTTCAATTGCTTCACAGGTATCTCGAATCCGTGCTTCCGCTGCTGGCGAGGTACGAGGAGTTCTACAAGGAGTACACGTCGAAAGTTGTACCGAGAGAGCGCAAACGTGGCCAAGTGACTGATCTCAAGGAGCACGACCGCAAGATGCGGAAGGTGATTGAGGGCGAGTCTGTGGAGGAGGAGTTTCTGCGGGACAGTGACGAGGAAGAGGAGGAGGAGTACGTGGTGGCAGAGCCAGACGATGACGATGACGACGACTATAGAGACTAGGCGGGGCCGGTCATGATAATGTCAAAGTGTACCATCTTGTTCGATTGTAGATTTCTACGAGCTCTATATTAGATGTATTGTCTCACATTACCGCGCCCCTGTTTCCCTCTTTAGCCTGCTTACCAGGGCCCTTCACCTGCGGGTCCACGTGTTTTCCAGCATCAAGTGGCACGCCAACACCGCCAGGTCCCAAAGCCCTCTGCTCAACGATCTGAGGCTCCCCCACTGGCAGGATTCTCATCTGGTTTTCCCAGTCCTTCTCATCGGCCTTTGGCACGGAACCAGCCTTTGGTGCCTTTGGTGGTGGCACCGGCGCCTCTGCAGCGAGAGGCGGTCTGTCGATGACTGGGGCATCTGTGTACTGGGACTTCTGAGGAGACTTTCTGATTGGCGCAGACTCGGTGTCAAGAACCACCTCTGTGTCCTTGTGAGGGTCGCGCGATATCTCAAACATGATGAAGCCCACGGCAAACAGTGCGAAGAAGTAGAACAGCATCTTCTTCATTGGCGTCGTCAGCAGACTCTTCTGCTTGGGACGCAGGTTGTACGGGTGTGGAAGCCCTGGCATTGATCCTTTCATCATGGTGGTGATGTGTTATCTGATGAGTTTGTGAGATACGGAGCGCGAATACGTACATCGCCATGAGCCAGCATGAGCCAGCAAGAGCCATGAGCCACAAAGGGAGAATTCCCAGCGTAAGCGTTTGCCAGCTAGAGAGATAATGTAGACTATGAATAAGAGGGGTGGCCCATTTGGGGGCTCACCAGGCATCCTGGCTAGAACCGAGCGGAACTAGGCATTCGTATATCTTAGATTGTCACTAATATCTACACATAAACCAATAGCTTACATCAAAAAGTAGGCAACCGAGCCTGCTCCCACCATCCCCACCGAGACCCACCACCAGAGGTCGTGGTCAAAGCGGCTTGTTCTCACCGCTCTGGTTCTGCCCTTGTTTTCCAGTGATCTTCTCACCATGCGCTTGAGTGAGTTGCCAGTGGGTTGTGGCTCGTCACCTCCCTGTGTTGGGTTCATCGTTTCTGTCGGCAGCATCATCGGAGGTCTGTATGCGAGGTAAAGTGGCGGCACAGGCGTTCCGTCCCACTCAAACAGCTCAAGGTACCATCTCCCGTGGTACTCGTTGACACTCACTCGCCACTGCAAAAACATCTCTGTCTGGTTGTAGCGTGAGTATATGGACTCCTCTCCCTGGTTACAAGGGTCACTCAGCAGCTGGCGGCCATCAATCTCAATAGGGTGGAGCACAATGGTGAGGTTATCAAGAACCTCATAGGTACCATGCTGGAAGAGAAGCACAGCAGTAGGACACGAGTGGTTACGAGCGTTTCCCGAAACACGGTACACCGCTTCCTCAAAGTGGCCGTCCTCGGTGAAGGAGTAGGCGATGCCCGGAAGCGCAGGCTCGATCAAAAGCTCATCCACAGGGTCGTAGAAGGACGGACCCGTGAAGACTGTGTTAGACTTGGACGACCATGTGCCGACAAGCTGGTTTGTATCAACACCGTTGATGATCTCCGCTGCGGCGAACGCTGCAAGGGGTAGTAGCCACAGCATGGGCAAATGTGTTAATGAATGTGCAGGCTCTGAAAGACTGTGAAGCGATGAGCTGAGTGGATGAAGTGGAAGTCTGGATTCAGTGCACCCCGTAAATCAGCTTTCCTGGTCTTTGCTAGCTGTGTAAGGCTCCTTTGAGGCTTGTGGATCAGACGCGTAGTGTCGTGAAACGGTCGCAACTTTTTCGTGCTTTTTATAGCGACACAGCCTTTCGCGGGCTGGGCATAACACAGAGGCTTGGGTGTACGACCTCTACCTACTTCGGGGTCCTCTTCTTAGCTATTTCAGTTTGGCCTTTGCCCTGGTTCTACCGTTGTATCGTTTCTGTACTTTTATTTCGTTCCATTCATCACATCACGCCAGGTGTGGGGGCAGCAGGAAGTTCGGAATCGAGTTCTTGATGTAGTAGATGTGACCGCACGCACGGCACTCCATCTCACCTTCCGTAAGGTTGGTCTCTATGAGTAGTGTGTGCAGGTCCTTCAGCAGAGCCAGTGTTTCCTGTGATTCGGGGTCCAAATCCTGGGGCAGTTGTGGGGGAAGGGAGTTGTTCCCCAGCTCTGAAGCCACCTTCACGACAGCAGGCCAGTCGAGACGATCCAGAATGCTGAGAAGGAACTCGGGCACAAAGTCCTGCTCCTCTTGTACCAGTGTACAGTTGTTGTATTTGAGCGGGAAGTTTTCCGTTGTGGAGTCGCACGCCTTGGATGTGCACTTGACAAAATTGGTTGTGAGGAACTTCATGGTGCTATGGACCGATAAAGATGCTGTTTAAGTGACTGAGAGACCAAGCAGAGAGCAAAGTTGCAGACTAAAAGTGCTTGCCTAACGTTGTTTGAGAGAGCTCATCGCAATTTTTTCTCGCGGTGCGGGCACACGCTGTGTAAAAAATCCGGAAAACACTCTCTTCTCACCATCTTACCAACACCACAAGACGTAAGTAAAGCTTGAGGGACTCAAATGATTAAAAACTCTGTCAATCCACTGACTTGAACCCGGCGGATAGAGATCTCAGATCCACTGCTGGGGAATCGGACGACAACCGTGTCGCATGAACAGGTCCCCTTCTATTGTCTCAACAAGTCTAACATTACAGTAATAAATCGTGTTCGTTCATCATTAATCTATGTAGTCCATAGGCCAAGCTCGTCCAGTTGCTGGACAAGCTTTACCACGGCTTCGTTGTCGACAACGCCCTCGTGGGCGTTATGTTCAATCTTTCTCCGTACAAGCTCTGCACACCACTCCAGCATGCTGCCGTTGTGGAACTTGACTCCAATGCTCAAAATCACCTGGAAAAGGTCTGCAGGAAGATAGTCCCATGACCGCTGGGCAGCGGCAGAGGGTTTCCCGAGCTGTCCGCGTCTCACCTTGACGTAGAGCTGGCCCTTGTCGTTGACACGGACACTCGCTAGTGTTCTGTTGACTGCAGTCATCACAGAGCCCTCATCGTAATCGAGGGTGAGCAGACCGCGTAGGAGCTCCACGTACGGTCTGATGGAGAGAGATTCTTCTCCCGAAACGTTGTGTACGAGAGTGTGTGGGTGTGAATCCTCCTCAGTAAGCCGGAGACGGTGGAGGTACTCTGAGAAGAGCGACTTGTTATGTGCAACCACGGCGAGCCGCACGCCGTTGATCATATGCTGTTCTGAGAAGAGATAATTCGTTTTGAGGAAGCTTCGTACTAGTGCATTGCCGAGTACCTGGTAGTTCTCGTTATGAGGGTTGGCCTCCAGCACGTTGTAGATCTGTGTCATTGGCAGGGCGCTGAAACAGGAGTTGAGTACCGCTGAAGCTGCTTTCGTGAGAAACTCTAGCGAAAAGGCGTGCGTCTTCTTGTACTCTTTGAGCAGAGGCATGATCTGGTTTCCCTTCACTGCCCTTGTGTATGTTCTTGGGGTTTGTTCCTGAGCATCATAGCCCGTAACAGGCTGACCTGTGAGCTCCATAAGCGATATCGCAGACACGTGCTGCTTGATCTCATCTGAAGGAATCCGATTGAGGAAGTCCTCGAACGAGGTTATGCTCTGCTCCTCCTGGTCTATCATATCCAGCAGCGACCGCAAAAGACGTTCCTTCTCCTTAGGTGCTAGAGCCTCGAGCTTCCTCACGTCGAGTCCGTTCTCGAATAATGATGCAAGGTACTCATGAGAGTGATACAGACTAAGCAGCTCATCCATCACCATGTTCTGAATACGCTCTCCACGCACATCTCGTGCCGTGCTGGGACCATACTGCTCAAGCTCCTCCTCGGTAAGGGGCAGGTCGCTGTCAGCGACAAATGTTCCTTCAGTACGAGTATCATCCCTATTGAAAGCAGCCATATCAACATCTTCCAGGATGCTGTGCTTGTGCCGCCTCACGGGCTCGCGTTCAGCCATCACGGGCTCATCAAGAAGTACCACGTCCTCGCTTGGTGGTCTGCTGAGAGTCTCAAGCCCACGCCATGTGGCCAAGATCCCGAATGTCAGTAGGTTGGTGGAGACAAAGAGGAGATTTGAGGGCGCAGTGAAGTAGGTCCAGAGAATCTGGCCAGGGCCCCTTACTCGGAGTTGTTGTCTGGGCCGTGATCGCGTGTAGAAGTGCACACGGCGCCTGGCCCACACCATTGAGAGTTGTTAGGTATGTGTGTGAATGGTAGGGGATGGGGGAAGAGGGTGGTGTAGATCTTGATAACGATGGACTATGTCAGTTGTGTCTCTTGGTGTGTGTAGCGCGCGGTCGTCAGATTTTTCAGACGGTGGGGGCACACACCTAACAAGCTACAATACCGATGGGCTTCCACCTAAACCTCAAGGCGACTCTCCAGGGTCTTACGGACCTCAAGCCGACCGACTCAGAGACGTCACACTTCGAGTATACTTTTGAGATCCAGTGCACTTCTTGCCGTGAGAAGCACGACAAAGAAATCACCATCAACAGATTCGAGCAGCACGAGATTGCGGGGTCGCGTGGAGAGGCTAACTTTGTATCCAAGTGCAAGTTCTGTGGTAAGGCCTCCAATGTCCAGATCTCCCGGACCAAGAAGAACTACACTTTTGAGGATTCCGAGAACGGTAACAAGGTGGCAATCCTCGACATTGAGTGCCGTGGCGTGGAGCTCGTAAAGTTTGTCCCCGTAGGCAACTTTGAAGCCAAGGGCGCCAGCTCGCCTACGAGGTTTGAGGAGATGGATCTCTCTGAAGGCGAGTTCTACGACTATGATGACAACAAGGGTGAAGAGGTTTCGGTGACTGAAGTGGAGTGGGAGGTTGCACGCTCTTAAATGGAAAAAGTATAGTATTAGACAAAGGCAAGAGCCAGTAAAGCAAGACCTAGAGATCTGTGAAGAGCTGGTGCTACCCCCTCGTAGGTGGATATAGCCGGAGCAGACGCAATCGAAACGTGAACCAAGGCCGTGCTTGTTTCAGAGGTGTAGAGAGTGGCTTGTGTCTGTGCTGACTCAGTGACAGTACTGTCTTCGTCAGTGGTGACCGCCGGATGCAGCGACGTAAATGGAGTTGAGCGTAAAACAGTACTAGTGCTGGCAGGTACTTGAGTGGTGGGAGTCGTAATTGCACTTGAAGTCATTCCTGGGATTTCAGTAGTTGTGGTCTCAGTACTTAGGGGAGCCCCCTTTAGAGTTGCAGTAACTACTGGAAGCACAGCCGTGGTAGATGGTGCCTCCAGAGATGGAGCCAGAGGTTCAGTTGTGGCGGCAGGTGTTTTGTCACTTGCATCAATGGTTGGTGTGACTGTAGACGGAGATGGTGGAGGACCCGAGACAGGTGTTGCAACTGCGAGAATTGCAGAGGTTGATGGAGTAATGATGTGTGTCATTGAGACAGCTGTAGCAGTCAGAGAGGGAGATGTGACCTCAAGGAGTTGAGTAGAACCAGGAGGGCTGCCTGATTTGCCCAAGGAGGATAGTGGACAGAAGGTCGTGAGCTCAGTGACAACGCCTGAAGAAGTTGCAGTGACAACGACGAAGCCGGTAGTGATTGCAGTGGTTGAGCACGTATTCGAAGTGCAAGATGTGAGAGTCCACTCGGTGGTGCTTGGTTTTGGAATTTTGGAGCTTACACTAGCAGCAGTAACTTCTGGAGAAGACCCAAGAGGGGTACTGATCGAGGAGGATGTGGTATGATCTGTCGTCAAGGTGTTCGGTTGCATTCTGGTAATCTTATCGGTTGTGGTGAAAGACTTAGATGATTCCGTTTGTTCTTGCGGGCCGTAGGAGGTGGAAGACTCGCTCAACAGAGGACAGTATGTCGTGTAGACAGTGACGCTGTTGTGGAGAGTGCTAGTAACCACTGTCAAGCCTGTTGTGTGGCTTGATGTTGCACAATCATTCTGAAAGCACGAGGTTTGTGTCACAACTGTTCTCATGTGTCTGGTTACTTTGGATTCTACCGACGCACTCTTGGAATTCAACTCTGTAGAGGTAGACTCAGACGGTATGTTGGATGTAGCGACTCCAGACAGTCTAGACATTGCGGTATTAATTGGAGCCAAGATACTTGTTGTGGGATGTGCAGATGGAACAATTGCCATAGAAGATGGAGTCGTGGTCTCAGTCAGTGGACACCAGGTTGTGTAGACTGTCGCAACACCGTTGATGGTGTGAGTAGCACAAGACACCAGAGCAGGTGATGCCGTCTGCACACAGCGTCCTCCAGAGCACGAGGTGATGGTAGCCATAGTTGTCTGCACGGTCTCAATATTATAAACTGTAGTACTTGGAGAGTTTGATAATCTGATGGTAGAGATGGCGGTTCTGGATGGTGGAGCATAAACTGTCGGCGATGATCTAAGCGAGCTCAATGTGGCAGACGATGAGCTGGTAAGTGGGCACCAAGTGGTATAGACTGTAACCAGACCATTTGTGCTGTGAGTAGAGAGTGATACCAAAGCAGGAGATGTTATCTCATGACAGACATTTTCATGACAAGAAGTAATTGTTGCCAAAGTGGTTGTCTGCTCAACTGAAGTAGCTTGAGAAGGAGAAACCTCAGAGATTATACCTGGGAAGAAGGAGTGAAAGGTGTCAGTAGTGGAAATGGTAGGCTCAAGACCAATCATGTTACTTTCAGTAAGAGGACACCAGGTCGTGTAATATGTGGCGGCTCCATTCTGAGTTGTTGTCGCAACGGAAACCAATGCAGAGGAAGCTGTCTCGAAGCAAATGTCATTGGAGCAAGAGGTCACAGTGACAATGGTCGTAGAGGCCACCTCTCCAGAAGCAGGCGAGTAAATAAAGTTATCGTCACCAGCTCCAGAACTGTGGTTGGAGTAAGTTGCCGCAACGAGGCAAGCGTATGCTAACGAGTGCAGGAGGGGGTTGAAGAGCATTTGGTATGTGCCTCCATATGAGCGTGAGGCTCTGTTCAATTTATATAATCTACCAAATTGGATCATGAAACACACTCTATACATTCAGCAATCCAGAAGTGAATACTGGCCAAAGTGTATCTTGATGTGAGCGTACCGTATGTTTTGTGTCAGCATTGTTTCATATTTCTCTGATTTACCCGCTCGGCCACAACGCCGTAAAAAGTGCTTCATTCGACCTTGGGAAAAAGAATAGAGAGGTCCATACCACCATCTGTGGTAAAATCTCTCTCTTTAAACGCAGTAATTAACTCTCGTAATAGCGGCTCAGCTGGGGATCGATCCTGGGTTGACGCGAACGCGTCGCGTTAGTGATGCCAACTCATAGGCTGCCGCAAGCACTAAAGAGCATCAAGGCATGAAGTCTAGGAAGACTAGCCAGCCATCCATCAGCCATTTCTTCAAGGCGTCCCCTAGTAAGACAGAGCCTCCCAAAGTACGAGAAGCACCCTCTTCCTCCCAGCTTTCAGAGGTTGAAGTCATCGCTGTGGAGAGCGATGAGGACGAAGAGGCATCTGCAGTTACCGCGGGCGCCCCACCAACGGAAGATACGACAGACAATGGAGCAAGAGATACTGTGACTGAAACGGTAGCTGAATCTACTTCAAGTCTGAGCACTCCTATCACGCCAACCAATGTACTAAAGTTTGCCTTCGAGAAAGGTGCTCGAGTTGAACCTACGCCACAGCAGTTGGAGATACGACAAGAGTACCGCAAGAGGCTGACGAATGGCAACACTCAAACTCAAAGCGATCAAAATGATGGAAGTGACGATGATGATCCTGACGGTCCGCCAGCAAAGCGGCAGAAGGGATCAAAGCTAACACCGCTCGATGAGCAAGTGAGGCAGTTGAAGCTTCAGAATCTTGACAAGGTACTAGCCGTCAATGTTGGATACAAGTACAAGTTTTTCTGTGAAGACGCAGTGAAGGTCCACAAAATATTGAACATCATGCTCGTTCCTGGCAAATTGAATATTCTCAATGAGACGCCGGAGGATAAGCTTTACAACAAGTTAGCATACTGCTCGATTCCAGAAAACAGACTTCACATACACTTACAGCGACTGCTTAACCAGGGGATGAAAGTTGGAGTTGTTGGTCAGATGGAGAATAGGGCCATAAAGGACTTTGACTCCGGGAACAAATCGAAGCTGTTCAAACGTGAAGTGACCGATGTGTTCACGAAGGCCACTTACATCGAATACAAAGATCGTGATGACGGTGGAAAGGACGATAGGTCCGTGGATTCGATCATGGCTATTAATGAACAGATGATTTCTGCCGATGTTGTCAAATTTACACTGGTATCAATTCAACCGTTGACGGGTGAAATCCAATACGACGAGTTTGACGACGACTTACTGAGGAGCGAGCTTGAGACTAGGCTGCTTCACTTGGAACCTATCGAGATCATGCATTTCGACAATAATTTCTCACAGCCCACACTGAAGGTAATTGAGAGCTTCAAACGCCAGCATTCCACGCAAATTCGGACAATTGTATATCCCGAGCTGAAGAGACAGTATTACGGTACATTCATGAACGAGTACGTTGGTGAAGATAGCGGGCTATTCGAACTGTTTTCAGCAAACTCTCTCGAATTCCAAACTTGTTGCTCTCTGCTGGTTGAGTATTTGATGGAATTCAAGCTCGATGCGGCATTCAAAGTGGCCAGCAACTACTCGTCTTTCAAAGAGGCCAACCACATGACCCTCAACTCCAGCGCCCTCCAGAATCTTGAAATATTTCAGAATAACACCACTTTCGAGGAGTACGGTTCACTTCTATGGCTATTGAATCACACACGGACAAGGTTTGGGTTCAGACTTTTAAGAAAATGGATCAGCAAGCCATTGACGAATCGAGAATCCATCGAAAGAAGACTTGATGCCGTTGAGAATCTTCAATCGAGTTTCAGTCATTTCTTGGAGAGTCTTGCCGGCTTGCTAAAGAGTTGTCCCGATCTTGAGAAGATGCTGAGCAGAATACACTACGGCAAAGTCAAGCGAAAAGAACTTTACATCTTCCTGAACAAGCTGGACGATATTTGGCGTCTTATTCTCAAATTTGGTAAGTCTGACTTGTTGGGCTTCGTAAAGGCTCCACTTTTGAAGGAGACATTGGAGAAGTTGATATTGCTGATGGAGAGTCTCGATGTGTCTGAATATGTGGGGATGATCAATTCACAGTTCGCCATGGATGACCGCACAGAAGACTATATTCTCAAGTACTTTGACCTGGAAAAGTTGTCAATCAACAGAGAAGAGATTGACTTTGAGACTGAGGCCATTGATGAGCTCAAGGGACTTATTGATGACGAGCTCACAGGCATTCGTAACATTTTCAAGAGACCATCGATGGGCTATACAGAGAAAAACAAAGAGCCCTATCTCATTGAAGTTCGCAGCAGCTACACTAAGATCGTACCAAAGGATTGGATCAAGATTAGCTCTACCAAGCTAGTATCCCGATTTCGGACACCGCAGGTGTCAGAATACTACAAGCAGCTCAAATATCATCAGGAGCTCTATCTGAATGCCTGCGAGATTGTCTATCAAAAGTTTGTTACTCACATTGACGAAAAATATACCCAGTTCAGCGAGATTGTCAAGTGTTTGGCACAATATGACTGTCTTCTATCCATTTCCGCAGCCTCTGCGGCAGCCAATGTGACTCGCCCAAATTTTGTGGACACCAAGATGGTGCGTGTGGAGAACGGTCGAAACCCGATCATTGAGCAGCTCAGTAACTATGTGCCCAACGATATCGACTTGAGTGACAATTCACGTTGTACCATCATCACAGGCCCCAATATGGGCGGTAAAAGCTCCTACGTGAAGCAGGTTGCTCTACTTATAGTGATGGCTCAGATCGGGTGCTTCGTCCCCGCCACGTCAGCTACATTTGGCATCTGCCACTCCATTCTGACGAGGATGGGGGCTCAGGACGATCTCATCAAGGGTGAGAGCACTTTCTACACTGAGATGTCGCAGATGTTACAAGTTCTCAAAAGCCTTCGGCAGACCAAGGGCAACTCGCTGGTGATTTTGGATGAGATTGGAAGAGGAACTGGAACCGTTGATGGTATAAGTATCGCCAGCTCGATTCTCGAGTACTTTGCACAGGATGATCCGAATGCGCTTGTGCTTTTCATCACACACTTCCCCTCTGTGTGTAAACTGGAGAGGGCATACCCTGACATCATCAAAAACTACCACATGGGGTATATTGAAGAACGTGTACACGCAGATGACTGGCCCAAAGTCACCTTTCTGTATAGCCTCGTGAGAGGGGTTGCAGAGAACTCTTACGGGCTCAACGTTGCCAAGCTGGCATTTATCGAGGATTCCATCATACAAAAGGCATACGAGGTGTCAAAGGAGCGGCAGAGGCAAGTGGAGGAGAGCCGCAGAGCAGGTGCGCTTGTTCGAGCCAGCAGCCTTGTCGAGGCGGTGATTAGTGGTGAGGACAAGCTGGAGGAGCTGAGGGCTGTTGCTGAGGAGTTGCACCAGAGCCCTAGTACATAGTAATTGATTTAACGAGACATTCACCTAGGACTCTACACTGCTCATGCAAAACGTAATTTCCTGCTTTTCAGAACTTTGTCTTGAACAGTCCTCTGCTGTTTGTTCTGGGTCTGTTGCCGCTGGTGAGCGTATAACTGATGCTACCGTACGAGTTGCCGGCACCGTATAGTACCGTATCCTCAGGGTTGCCATCGTGGATCAGCGTCATGGAGTTGAACTCCTCAAACGGATCGTTCTCCTGGGCCTCGTCCTCACTCACCACCTTTTCTCTGGTGATGTCGATTGAGGATGCCTTGGCGTCCTTGTTGCGCTGGAAGTCTGTGCCGTTCTTGGAAAGCACTGGGATCATCGGTGGTGACTGGTTACGCAAAAGGGCCCACTGCACGTTCTTGAAGAAGGGGTGATTCTTGATATCCGAAGCGCCGAGCTTGGACCCGAGCCGCTTGTTCTCGTCCTTGATGAGCAGCTTCTTAATGAGGCTTTTACAACTCGACGAGATGCTCTGTGTATCCGGGAACACCACGTCGCTCTTGAGAATGTTGGAGAAGGTCTGGTTACGGTTTGCGCCCTTGAAAGGAGTCGTACCAAAGAGCATCTCGTAGATGAGGATCCCCAAAGTCCACCAGTCCACTGCGACGGTGTGGCCCTTCCCTCGAATCACCTCGGGCGCAATGTACTCCTCTGTACCGACAAACGAGTTTGTGCGGAATCCGTCAATGCACACTTTTGTGTCAAGAGTGAGCACGTTGCGGTTGGCGGAGGCCGACATGGAGGGGTTGCGGGTACTCTCCGTCTGCTTGGAGAGGTCAAAGTCCGAGAGCATGATGTGGCCAGACTGGTGCAAGAGGATGTTCTCGGGCTTGAGGTCTCTGTAGATGAAGCCCATCATGTGCAAATACTCAAGAGCGGCAGTCACCTCGGCAGCGTAGAAGCGGGCATCCGGCTCGGAGATGCACTTGGACTTGCGTGTCTGGAGGGCCCGGAAGAACTCGCCGCCCATACAGTACTCCATACACAGGTAGAGGAAGCCCTCGCTCTGGAAGGAGTGGTAGAGCGTCACGATGAAGGGGTGATTGGACGTGGCGAGGATCTCCTGCTCCGCCAGTGCACGCTTGATCTTGTTGCGCTCAATCATCACCTTCTTGGACAGCACCTTCATGGCGTAGAGCCTGTTGGTCTTCTTCTCCCGCACGAGGTACACCTTGCCCACGTCGCCCTTGCCCAGCAGCCGGATCTTCTCGAACGACTGCGGCCCCACTTGCAAGTCTGTGGCCTTGATGGTGGAGTTGGCAAACGACTTCTTGCGCGGGCGTCCCGTGGGCTTCTCGTCAATGTCTGTGAGGCGCTTGTCGGGCTCAGGCTCCTGCTTGAGGTTCATTGGCGCCGAGGCTACGCGTCTCAGCTTGGGCTTCTCCTTGGGCTCGAAGTGCTCCTTGGGCTCCTCGGAGATCTGGCCGAGCGAGGCCTTGGACTCTGTTTTGCGCAGCGAGAAGGGCAGTGGGCCCTGGCCGTCCGGGAACGCCAGCTCGGGCCCGATGCTGTCAGCGTGGGGAGGGAGCCCCTGGTGGTGGAAGTAGGGCTGAGACGACACCGTGTCCTTGCCCGGGGAGTCCTTTCCCGGAGAGTCGTGTGCCTTTGCTGGCTGTGGCGAGGAGGGCGACCGCATCCGTCTGACTGCGGCAAAGAGCGACGACTTGGGCGTCTGCTGGGCCACCTCGAGGCTGTGGGTCGAAGGGTCGGAGACCTTGACTGGGTACTCCGCGTGGAGAGTCACGTCGTGGACCTTGGCGGGCACCTCGAGGTGTAGCTCGTCCGCCTCGTCCCTGGAGGCGGTGGAGCCCATCACGGGCGAGTTGGAGTTGATCCGGAAGAGCGACTTGAGCTTGGACGACAGCTTGCCCTCGTCCGCCAGCTCCACCGCCACGGGCTCCACCGTGGGCGAGAGGTGCTCGTGGATCACCGCCTCCGCCATCGGTTGCTCAAAGTAGTCCTCGTTCCCCCGCTGGTGCGGCGTCTGGGCTCGTGAGCCGCCCGTGCTGGCGGGGGTGCTCTTGTCTGAGCCGAACGCCAGCAGCCGCCCCAGCGACATGGATCTCGTTCTGAGCTTGGCCATCGACGACGCCTTGTCCTCGTCGGGGAGGGTGTCCTGGTGGGACAGCGTGGTCATGGCGGCAGGGCAGTGCTTAGTGGGTAGTCGTTGTAGCTTGTGGCTGTAGCTTGTGAGTAGTGGGTAGTGCTTAGTGCTTAGTGGGTAGTGGCTGCAGCTTGTGGTTGTAGCTTGTGGTTGTAGCTTGTGGGTGCTCTCAGCGATGGTGCGGTGCTTGCCCAGGCCAGGGGCGCCGTTCCTAGCGTGTGCGGGGTCTCGTCAGTGGTGGGCCTAAGTGCCAGGCTGGATAGCGGCTCGCTCAGTGCGCTTGTGGCGGTGGTTAGTGGGTAGAGCCCTGTGCCGAGCCAGACGGATTGTCTCCGCTCAGCCTTCGAGGCCGATTTGGTACGCGCACAGGCAGGGGTACTACACGGCAAAATGCAACCGTCTATGGCTCTACCTTGTGCGGGATGCCCGAGTCCCACACCTCGTTGAGGTGGTCTCCCAGGGCTTGCTGGACCTCGGCAACGAGCTCGCCGTCGTCCACAGTACCGTCCTTGACCCGCCAGTACTGTGCGATGGCGTCGTGGAGCTCCTGGAGGTTGGACACCCCGAGTACGACGGGCCCATGGGGGAGGAACTCCCTCATCGCATACCGCGTGGCGAGGTCGGCGAGCTCCACGCCACGGGCCGCCGTCAGCTGGGCCACCTCCTGGCACCTGAGCTTGAGCTCCTGGGAGGCCGGGTGGAACTCGTGCGTAGGGTGCGATCTCAGCAGCGACATTGACAGGATCGAGGCACACAGCAGCCGCTTCACCTGGCACTCGCCGTAGAACTTGGGGATGTACTCGCGGAGACGCTCGTTCTGGAGGTTGAAGTTGGAGTACGACAGCACCGCGTCCAGCGGGCCCACGGCGGTGGAGACTGCGCTCCTGGCCACGTGGTGGAGAAACTCCACGGGGTAGCCCGACACGCCAAAGTGGCGGATCACGCCCTCGTCCTTGAGTCGTCTGAGCTCCAGCAGTGCGCCGAAGATGGCCTCCTCCTCGGCAAACTCGATGTCGTGGAGGTAGACGAGGTCCAGGTACTTTGTGTCGAGCCGGTGCAGAGACCGCATCACGCTCTTGCGGATCCACTCGGGCGAGTAGTCAAACTCGTCGAGCTGAAGCCGCCCGCACTTGGTGATGATGTAGTAGTGGTCTCGAGGGATCTCGGGCTTGAGCTTACGGAGAGCATCTCCCAGCAAGATCTCCGAGGGGCCGTAGTAGGGCGAGGTGTCGATGGCGCGGATCCCGTGGTGGAACCCGGTGCGCACAATCTCCTCCACGGGCAATTGCTCGGGGTTATCGTTGAACTGCTCGTTGAAGACTGCTCCGCCGAGCAGCAGCTCCGGCAGGTCCTCCAGCGACCCGGACACGGGCGTTCCAAAGGCGCCAATGGGCTTTAGTACCGACATGGTGGCGAAAGTGCGAAACGCAATCTGACCTCCACACCAAATGGCGCCCAAGCGGGAACGGGACCAACTGCCCGAGGTGCCTCCAGAAGAGGTCCAGCACAACGCAGCGGGCGAGGTCTACGTGGAGGTGGGTACTTTGACACGCTGAGCTAACGGCAGCTGGGCAAGAACAAGCGCGCCACGGTGCGCTCTTTCAAGGGCCACTCCTTTGTGGATATCCGGGAGTTCTACGACAAGGACGGCGAGACCCTGCCCGGGAAGAAGGGCATCTCGCTCAACGCAGAGCAGTTCTCGGAGCTGCTGGCGCAGAGAGACGTGCTGGAGGAGGCGCTGGGCAAGCTCACCAAGAAGCCCAAGAGCGCCGAGGCCAACTGAAAGGGCAGCAACGTGAGTACACTAGCACTTCAATTGGGTTTCTATGGCACTGCAGTAGCGTTTTGTGGCGTTTCACCGCGTTTCACAGCGTTTCGTAGCGTTTCGTAGCGTGTTGACACCGCTTGGTGGCACTTGGAGCTTGACTATCGCATCGCGCAAGCCAAAAGCAACAATCACCAGAGCGCTTATCCACACCCAATGGACAACGACAGGGAGCCGCTGCTGCCTGAGGATCCTCTGAGCGAGGACCCCGGTAGAAGCCCGCAAAGCGGGGCTCACGACAGGCCCAGCCGCCACCAAAACTCACCCCCCACCAGGCGCCGTAACACCTTCACGAGGGCATCCTTCTCTGCAAGCTCAGCGAGGGGCAACGTCTCTGGCTTTGGCTCGCCGCCAGACTACTCGGCAGACCTTGCGAGCTCCCGGGCCAACTCGCTTTCGTCCACTGGGGGCTTCCGGGACCTCCGAAGCTACGACACCCGCATGAGACAGGCCTCTGTGACCCGGAGACTCAGCGGCGAGAGCCCAGTGCTTGCTCAGACCTCGTCTCCGAGCTTTGCGGAGCGGTGGGTCACCAGGCAGTCGCTTTTACAGGGCAGCCGGCCAAGCTACGGGGCCACGCCCGTCGAGGCCGTCATCGACATGGATGCCTTTGAGAGACAGGACCACCCACCCAGCAGCCACAGCGACAGCGAGGCGCTGGACTCCAAGCCCAGCACCAGGCGCAACTCGGACACAGCGTCGCTGGACGACGTTTGCTTCCCGCTAGACGTGCTGGACGATATCCAGGGACCCAAGAACTGGCCGGACCTCGGCGTGCTGGAGGAGTTCCAGAAGGAGGAGGTGGAGAGGCTTCAGCAGGATGCGCAGAGGGATGCTGAGGAGGCCAACGTGCGGTTCGACCAGTACTCTGAGGCCTCGGGTGATGCCCAGGTGGGGTTTACACACCCAATTGTGTCCAAAGTGGAGGCGCCGTTCCCCCAGCAGAAGATCAACGAGACTGAGACGCTCAATGGGAGGCTGCGGCCGCCCAAAATGAACCCCTTTGACCGCACAAAGAACCGCAACTTCCTCAACACCATCACGTACCCACCACACATCATCAACGACAACCCTTCGCACTTCCGGTTCACCTATTTCCGTGAGGACATGGACTCGACTGTGCACTCTCCCACCATCTCTGGGCTTTTGCAACCGGGCCAGTCTTTTGCAGACCTCTTTGACTGCAAGGAGTACACCAGGCAGATGTTTGCACAGAACTCGACACTCAACTTGCACCCAACCACCACCACCTCGTCAGGGACTCCGCGCGAGTTCACGCCCGCGCCCTCTGACACAAAGTCTTCTTTGGCAGAGGAGGTGCCGCCCTTCTGGCTCGATGTGCTGAACCCGACGGAGGAGGAGATGAAGGTGATTTCCAAGGCGTTCCAAATCCACCCGCTCACAACTGAGGACATTTTCCTCGGGGAGACGAGAGAAAAGGTGGAACTTTTCAAGGAGTACTATTTTGTGTGTTTCCGGTCGTTTGACATCAACGAGGCCCGCAAGAAGAAGATGAAGCGGCGGACGCAGTCGGACGACCTCATTAGTGGCAAGCGCACCGTCTGGGGGAAGCTCTTTAGTACGGCATCGTCGCACAAGCCCTCGTCAGTGTCTGAGACGTCGTCGACTCGCCGTCGCAGAAGACAGGTGGAGAGAGAAAAGTACCAGCGCAAGTCGGGCGAGAAGCACATGCCCAAGAATGACGAGCTCGAGCCTCTCAACGTTTACATCATTGTGTTTAGACACGCGGTGCTGACATTCCACTTTGCCCCGACTCCACACCCGATCAACGTGAGAAGACGTGCGAGGCTGTTGCGGGAGTACCTCACGGTGAGTGCTGACTGGATTGCGTACGCGCTGATTGACGACATCACCGATGCGTTTGGCCCGATGATTGAGAGCATTGAGGACGAGGTGAATGACATTGAGGATGCGATTCTGCGGATGCACCCTGGGAACGACTCGTCAGACAGCGAGTCGAGCGATTCTGATGATGACGAGGTGTCGGTAATGAGGAGCCGCAAGGGCAGCGTGGTGGAGTCTCGCAGTGTACGGAGCGTAAGCACGGCCTCGACGAGGTCGACTGCGTCGAACGTGATTGAGTGGAAAAAGAAGGGAGACCTCTTGAAGCGCATTGGAGAGTCCCGCAAAAGAGTGATGTCGCTTCTGCGGCTGCTCGGGTCCAAAGTGGACGTCATCAAGGGCTTTGCAAAGAGGTGTAACGAGCAGTGGGAAGTTGCGCCGCGGTCCGAGATTGGCATGTACCTGGGAGACATCCAGGACCACATTGTGACGATGGTGCAGTCGCTCAACCACTACGAGAAGCTGCTGGCCCGGTCGCACTCCAACTACCTCGCACAGATCAACATCGACATGACCAAGGTGAACAACGACACCAACGACGTGCTGGGCAAGATCTCGATCCTCGGAACAGTGGTGCTGCCCATGAACATCATCACGGGCCTCTGGGGCATGAACGTGCTTGTGCCCGGCCAGGAGTACGCGGGGCTCATGTGGTTCTGGGGCATCGCCCTCGGAATGTTTGTCTTTGCCGTGTGCTGCTACATCTACATGAAGCGCATCTCGGGGCTCACTTGATAGAAGAACACTTGATGAACAATGTAGCCGAGCTGTGGTGTGCGGGTGTCGATGACGTCAGCGCGCCTTTTTTCTTCCGCCAGCGTGGCTCACGAGAAGTGGGTATTATATAGCGTAGGCCCGTGTGTAGGTGGCCATCCTGGGCCCGTGCCACTGGCTCGGCTGTGTCTCGATCGGATATGTCCATCCCGTACCTGGAGACAGCAAGGCGCCGCACGCGGGGCCGGAAAAGGACATTGTTGGCTTGCCCAGCAGAGGTTGTGGGTCCCCTGAGGGTCTGAGACAAACCGTTCCACCTCTGAGTCCGTGGGCTTGTGGCAGCGGAGTTGTAGTGGGAAACACCAAGCCGGTGCTGAGGACCCCTCCCTACACCAGCCTCGGTGCTACGGCCCGACCAGGCACTCCAGTGCGGACTCCCCACCAGGCTGTGTAGCTAGGCCTGGTACTCGCGTTCCTGGACTATGCGTCAGCGAGCATACCTCGATCCTGCGGCCGCCGATCACGGAGATTTGCTCCGGAAGCTGAGCCACAGGCCCACCAGAACGAAGCCATTTGACACTGGTGAGGATTTCCCCCGTCACTACGGTGTGCGTAGCGAAGAGGGGAGCGAGCAAGGTATATGTCCACCTCTCGCTAATCCCTGCCTGGGTCGGCTGGTGCCGCTGCTTTTTCCCCCAAACTCACCCACTGGAACGCGAAGGCCTGAGCCAGAGTTGCAGATCTGCTCTCAGGCCCACCGAGCTTGCGTTGTGGCCATTACCGCGTAGCTTTGGGGGCCGGTGCTTTTTTTCGTGCGCCTGTTAATAAAAGAGCGTGCAAAACTGGCCACACCGCTGGTACTATAGAGAGACTCACAATTGCACTCGGTGGCGATTGCTAGGCTGTGCTAATCCAAGCTTCATCCACAAAGACCCCAGTCAGATCGCTACACTCGCTTGCTTGCCCTGCCGCCATCGAGATCGATACGCCTCCACGCAATCAAGCCTGATGCTGAGGCTCAACACCAAACGGCTCGCCTTCGCCGTCAGACAGGCGGCCCACAGGCTGCCCTTCAAGGTGCCCTTCCAGCGGCTCAAGACGCTGGCGGTGCTTGCGGTGCTGCTGGTGCTGGCAGTCCAGCTCGTCTTCTTATCTTCGCCCAGCCAGCTGCCGCTATCAGATGGCATCTACCCGGAGACGGTGCTGGTTGTCGACAAGAACACCCCAACCGCCACACACTACAAGCACCTGCTGGACAAGTACACCGCCAAGTTCCCCTCGCTACCCTTGAAGCAGAAGTGCCAGCTCTACTTTGACGAGCTCTACCGCCTCGACGAGGACTGGGAGGTTTTGCCCCCAGAGATGGACGCCAACGCCGACTACAAGAAGGAGGTGTTTGACCACGACCGCTTCATCCGTGACAAGACTACAGAGTACAAGAAGGAGAACGACAACGCAGACCCGCCTGAGGGTACCATCGCACAATTCGAGCTCGAGTTCCAGGAGTCGTACCGTAAGACCGGACTCACTGAGCAGCTCATGGTGGATGCCGTCACTCATTTGCGAGTCTTTGGCCAGTGCTATCTGCGTGATCAGTCGGCGCTGGGATTGCTGGACTCGTGGTTTGGGCCTTCCGCAGGCCCTGATGTCTTTGACACCGATATCGACATGTGTTACGATGTGGAACACCGGCTCTTCCCCTGGTTGTCGAAGGAGCTTCCAATGTTCAAGCGGTGGGACGGCACTACGGTGAAGGGTATTCCGAAGATGAGCCGGTACATTGATGAGGCGGAGTACGACGACCAGGACATCCCGTACACCTTTGAGGAGGAGTCTGCGCAGTTTGGAGTTGATGGAACGCTCGGGAAGCTCCCCGGCGATGGCAAGGCGTTTGACCGATTGCTGAAGAGGGCACCACGCAACCAGTGCTTCATGAACTCGTGGCGAGCCTCGCTCAACGGCAAGGGCATCGTTCTGTCGGTGGCTGACAAGTACAAGGACGATCTCAAGGGCCTCTTGCGAGTGCTGAGGGCACTCAACAACAGACTGCCGATCCAGCTTGTGCACAAGGGCGACCTCTCGGAGAAAGTGCAGGAGGAGCTCATCAAGGTTGCGAGATCGGACGAGTTCGAGGTGCCTCTGCACGTCTACGACCAGATTAGAGGCGATGTCCCTCACAACTTCCCGAAGCAGGAGCTCTGGTTTGTGAATGCTCGCCGCTGCATCAACAAGGAGTACCACAACAAGTTCAACGGCTTCAGCAATAAGCTGATTGCATATCTCTTCAACTCCTTTGACGAGATTTTGCTGATGGACACAGACTCGATCCCACTCGTCAAGCCATCCACCTTCTTTGAGCTCGGACCCTACCAGCGCACCCAGACGGTCTTCTTCAAGGACCGTTTCAACGCTGAAAAGGTTGCGATGCACGACTCAAACTTCTTCACAAGGCTGATGCCGTCATCTGTGGACCACGCGCTGTTCCAGATCCCCAAGGTGGGGAACGTCACTTTGGAGAACCGCTACATGAAGGAGCAGTTCCGGCACCTGATGGAAGCTGGAATGGTGGGCATCAAGCGGTCCAACCACTTCATCGGGATCCTCACCTCTATCCAGATCAACTTCTGGTCAGCCACGTCGTCGCGGATTTGGGGAGACAAGGAGCTCTTCTGGCTGGGCCAGAGTGCCTCCGGTAACGAGAACTACGAGTTCAACAAGTACGACGTGGTCGCTGTGGGCGAGATGACTCCAATGGAGGACAGACCTAGAGGCACCATTGCACGAGAGCTGTGCTCCACGCATCCAGGGCACCTCAGTGGTGATGACAACTTCACACTTCTGTGGATCAACTCCGGGATGCGTTACTGCAAAGTGAACACGTGGGAGAAGGACATGGAGCATAGCCGGATCAAGAAGTACTTTGAGGATGTCCAGGATCTTGAGGAGCACTACAAGTCGCCCGTAAGGATCAACGCTGCCCTCATACCGCCGGGAGGTGACAGAATGCAGATGAATGATAAGAACGAGCCTGCGAGAGGCTGGGTAATGAACAACATCTGTGGAGGCTACCTGTGGTGTGCCTACGATGTCGTTGGGGGCTCCATCGATCCAATGGACAGGGGTGGCTACGTGGTGTACGACAACATCACCGAGAATCGCAACTACTACATTGGGAAGTTGTGGCTCGAGCAGGATCTCGTCAAGATAAGCGAGTATCCGGTTAAGCTTGCAGAGGCCGTTGTCAAGGAGGAGGCTGAGGCAAAGAAGAAGGCTGAGGAGCGTGAGAAGAAGAAAGAAGAGGCTGCCAAGAAGAAGGAGCAGGCAGAGCAGGTGCTACGTGAGGAGAGAGAGAAGAAGCGCAAAGAGGAGGAGGAGAAGAGACGCAAGAAGGCACAAGAAGATCGGGAGAGACAGGATGCCAGACTTGAGGCAATTGCTAGGGAGAAGGAACAGCAATTGGCCAAGCAGAAGGAGGACCAGGACAAGAAGGAGCTTGCCGAATTGGAAAAGGAGGAGGCCAAGAAGGAGGAGGAGAAGCTGAAGCAGCAGATGCTGGATCAGGAGAAGAAAGAGGCAGCCAATGAGGAGGCGCAGGAGCCGGAAGGCCTTGTGCGCATGGGCCACGTTGAAGGGGCTCAGGAGCCATGAATGGCACCTGCTAATGCATAACTGTTTGATCGTGTGTAGTTGTCTCCCTGTACGCTTTGTCAGTCGTCGTAAACATGAATTTTGCTATAAACAGTGATGGAATGTTGATCTAGAATGGCTGGTCTTCTGGGTCGAGTGTCTTGACCCAGTAGTCACCCAGGAATGGGATCTTCTGGTAGATGGCCTGCTGGAATACAGGAATGCCCTCAGTGTAGACAAAGAGGCCCACGGTGGAGGCACCACCCCAAAGAGCGAGGTTTGGAGTGTAGGCCAAGATGTTCTGGAGGTTCATCTTGCCAAAGTATGGAATGGCCTTGTAGACAGGCTTAGCGATGTACTGGGAGTTAGTGCTGTTCCTTCATAGCTCCTTCATTGCTCCAAATGATACCTACCGAAACCATTGTGATGATGGATTTGGTGTAGCGTTGAAGTGCTTTTTTCTAAGCTCGCGCGCAAAGCCATTGCAAATCCACTCACGCAATTGGCCAGCGGCTTCCGCGAATTTTTTGTCTCACTGGGAGCCCGGCCGGTTGGTGCGGGGCACACAAACTTCGATTGAGCTTGTCGTAACTTACGGATGTGGCGTGCTAGGTTTCACATCCAAGACATAATAATTTGGCACAATGCCCTGACAACTTCTCTGGCACGGCTTTCCGGGGAAACCAAAACGGAATTAGCGTTCGAGCTGCATCACATATCCGTCCCCCATGACGGCGAGGAGACTTGTACTTAGAGGGTCCTGTATGCCAGGACCCGCCTTCCGCGCATGCCGCTGGGGCTTCGCCATTCGGCACATTTTTTGCGCCAAAGGTTCCGCATGTGGGTTAGATGCATAATTTGTCGGGACAATCGACGGGACATATGCAGTTCCATGCGTTTCGATGCATGATCTTTGAGGTTGTTGCACATCACAACCACCGCTATGCCGTCGCAAGACCGACTTCCCGATCGATATCTCTGTACGCTTGGCTTGCTGGAGATGTAGAATATCTTTGTAAACTTGGCTTCTGTCTACACCTCGATCTGAGGCACACAACTTTTGAAAACAGGCGGTGCAATCAGTGAATACTTTGCAATAGCAGCATTCCAGATTGATACCCCTCTTTAGTCGCCCATATCTGAATTTTCACAAGTCATGATCCAGGTGAGAAGGCTCGTGTCGGCGACCGTGGCCAGGCCCATCTTATGGCTGGCACAGTCCATCCGCAAGGCTCCCTCACCCAATGTCGATTCCTTCAGCTACCAAAAGAGACAAAACTACTATTTCAAGTCCAAATTCCTCGTGCTGATGGCCCTTATCGTGCTAGGAGCCAACTTGTTGCTCTCGTCACTCATGTTCAACGTGTCAAACTACTCTGCATATGTGGAGTCCACCAAAAACTTGGACCTGTGGTTACGTTTGCACCGCTCCTTCTTCCAGTCAAAGAGCTTTATATCGCAGTTCAAGCTGGAAAGTGTGCCCTCGGTCTTTGTGAACCAAAATAGAGTGCAAAATGAGTTCCACGCCAACTATTCCAACACTGCTTTCTTGCAGGAACTAACTCGCATCTATGCTGACAAGTTGAGTCCTGAAACGCATCTTGAGCGCAATCCAATTGAGTTCCACTGGGCGGATTGGGTGGACACTCAGCCTGCCAATGCCTTTATCCATGCGTATGACAGTTTGAGGAATGAGTTTGACTCGGACGATGGGCTCTATCAGCATATCCACAAGCTTTGCTACGACAAGATGTTTGACCGTCAGGACCCATGGATGGATGACGAGACTCATTCGCAAAAGTTGCAGACTTTCGAGCACCTCCAAATAATCGGCATGTGCTCTGCCATCTTCAAGCACTTCTACTGGACAATCCCCGAGCGTGTGACGTTCGAGACTGACTACAAGTACTACGATTGGCCTGTGGCGGAGGAGAGACGGTCACAGCCTTACGGCGTTGAAGGACTCGCACAGCTTTTCCACGATAAGGCGTCTGTGTCACCGGAGGAGATTGAAAGCTTTAAAGAGGCTGCACACAACCGTGAGGGGGTTTTGGATGCATTGGACGTGGCGTACCACCACGATCCTTCTAGAGAGAACGAGGACTTGAACCTCAAGCCACATTTGTCCCAGTCCAGTGACGATTTCAAGCAGCCGGATTTCGATGGTCTCCTCAAGTCGTACGAGAACAAGGAGAGCCCCACCAAGGCGGATGTCAAGTATCTTGAGTTTTTGCGTTACTCCAAGGATAATGTGGCCAAGGCAAACAAGTTTTACTTCACTTTCCCCAACCTTCCAGTGGATCGCCGCGCAGAGCTCCACCACTACAACTTCCCCTGGATCAAGCAGATCATCTCGCACGAGGAAAGAATCAAAGTTATCCACCACATGATTCGGTCGTGGTTCAAGTTCTGTGCGCACGCAGGCATTGTGTCGTGGTTCAACTACGGTAACCTCATCGGGTGGTACTTCAACTCGCAAAACTTGCCATGGGACAACGATGTGGATGTCCAGGTGTCCATTGCAGACTTGGACAAGATTGGCCGCTTCTGGAACAACACGCTGGTTGTGGAGAATCCAAAAGTTGGTGAGGCCCAGTACTGGCTGCAGACAAACCCGTTCTACTTGCAGCACAACGACAATCAGTTTATCGATGCTCGTTACATCGACGTCAAGGCTGGTATCTACATTGACGTTTCAGCTCTGTGGACCACCGGCAGGGACAAGCCTAGCTACATCCATCCCAAGAAGGACGAGGTATCCTTCCACTGCAAGCACTTCCAGTGGTTCACCTACAGCGACATCTTCCCGCTGAGAAGAACTCTCTACGAGGGAGGCCAGGCGTACATGCCTAACGCCATTGAGGTGATTCTCGAGAGATGGTACGGCAAAAAAGTGCTCACTGACTGGAACATCTTTGACCACAACTGGCAGGAGGACGTTGGCATGTGGGTGCCAAACCAGATTTGTGAGGGCGAGGGCGTCCCACCCGCTGAGGAGAGATTTGACGACGACAACCAGCTGACGCTTCACGGAGCGTGTAACAACACGGACCTGCTGATGGAGTGGAGACACACAAGAAAGCAGTACAACATGCACAAGAAGGAGATTGAGATGATCCGCGCGGGGCAGGACTCGACTGGGCTCAGCGAGGAGTCTCTGCCCGTGTTCCGCTTCTTCGACTACGACGAGTACCGCTAGAGGGCTCTTAGACTAATGTACCCCTGAGGCGGGTTAGACAGTAATGATATCTACAAGGAGGGCATGTAGGCAGTAAAGCATATCTTTTGTGTAATTCGCGCTCTCAAGTACACACAATGTCCAGCACCGTGGTATCAAACATGAACTCGAGCCCCACGTTGTCGGCCTCGTCCCACACAATGTTGAGGTAGCGCAGCACCTTCTGAGCGAGGCTTGAGCGGATCTGGCCGCTCATGCTGGTGAAGCTGCTCTCGAAGAATTGCCTCTGCTCTGGCGTGATGGCCGCGCTGCCGCCAATGAACATGGCCCACAGCGACAAGAGATGCTCCTTGTTGAGTTTCTTGGAGTGCCTCATCACCTCCATCATCAGTTGCACGTCTCCCTGCAATTGCGGGTCGTCGATCTTGATTGTGTGGTCGCACAGCCGTCTCAGGAGCACAGAGCAGGCGTAGAGCTTTGCCCTGGCAAAGGCGATGCTCTGCTGCTGGGCATTGGTGAGCTCCTCAGTCAGGGAGCCCAGCCTGTCGAGCTCCAGCACCATCTGCTCCCTGAGCTCCAGCGCCCGCAGCGCATTCTCCGGCTCCAGCGGTAGCACAGAGGTTCGCATGAGCCAGGTGGTCTTGGTACAGATCTCGTGGGTCTTGAGGGCCACGCCCAGGATCGGGTGGTTGGTCCAGAGGTCCTGCGGCTGTGTCGAGCGCACGGGCCGGCTCAGCATCCCGCCAAACTGCTCAAAGAACTGGAACGGCGAGGGCACCTTGGCGAGCTTGTCGTGTCTGCACAGGATCATCGTGATGGGGAAGTTGAAGATGAAGTGCTCGGTGAGGATTCTGTCGAGCGGTGTAAGGTTGAGTCCCTGCGGCCCCGTCGCCAGCTTGAGGAACCGCTTCTTGAGGATCTCGTAAGCCGCCGCCAGGTGGCCTGCGCTCTTGGTGGCGTTGAGCCCCAGGGACTTGTCCCTCAGGCACAGCGTCTGCAGAAGCTGGACGGAGATGAAGAGGTGGTCCTCGCACCCGTCCTTGGAGGCCTGGATGTCTGCGATGAGCAGGGCCACCGCCTTGACGTAGCGGTGGTACGACTTGGAGACAAACTCGTCCTCTGTGTAGGCGAGCTGCGTGGCGCCGCAAGCCAAAAAGATCTCCCGGACGGTACTGCTGGTGGCTCCGTAGGGCAGCAGCAGCGTCATGGGCGACATCTGGGGGGCACAGTGTGCCGGGGTGATGGAGGTGATGAAGAGGTTGACAAAGGCGTCGTAGCACCGCGCCTCCTCTCTCGAGAGCTCCACGCCCGGGATGGAGTTCTCGTAGTCCTCGAAGGAGGCTGCTGTGGAGGACGACCGCCGCGAGGGCGGGAACTCCTCCGTCTCGATGGTGCTCTGGATGCTGAGGAACTCGTAGAGCAGCGGGTCCGTCAGCGAGTGGTAGAGGTCCTCGGGGGCGGTATTAATACCACTGCCAGTGGGCTGGCCCGGCGGCTCTGGCCTGGGCTGGCCCGCCTCGACGTGATCCGGCCACACACACCGCCACCCGTGCTTAGCACACCGCTGGCACGCGGGCTTGTCCTCATCGCACTTCTTGCGCTTCTTCTTGCACGAGATGCACCCGGAGACGCTCTTGGAGTAGCGGCGGCGGGGCTTGCGCTGGAGCAGCCCGAAGTGCGAGTTGTCCAGGTCCAGGATCTTCTGGTACCGGTGGTAGTCGGAGTTCATGGTGCCTGTTTGGGACGCTTGGGGCGATTGTGATTGTGAGCGCTCGCGGTTACCCAAACGGGAACGCGCCGGGACCCACTATAAAGCCATGGCCCGGCCTCCCACCAACCCGAGCCCACCACGCCATGTCCACCACTGTTGAGACTCTGCGGTTCACCGTCAGCTCTGCGCGGCTCGCCGTCGTCCCGGGCAGGCTGCTCCAGACGATCCACCACACCGCGCAGTGGGGGGCAAAGTACCCCTGGGGCCCGGGCCCCACCGAGACGGGCGTGACCCGGCTGGCTCTGAGCGACGAGGACAAGAGCGTCAAGGACTGGTTCGTCAAGGAGACGGCTGCCCTCGGGTGTACTGTGACGATTGACTCGATGGGCAACATCTTTGCGCTCTACCCCGGACGCTACGAGGCCAAGCCCACGGCGATCGGGTCCCATCTCGACACGCAGCCGACTGGGGGCCGGTACGACGGGATCCTCGGTGTGCTGACTGGGCTCGAGGTGCTGAGAACGCTCAAGGAGAACAACTACGTGCCGCGGTACCCGATTGTGCTCATCAACTGGATGAACGAGGAGGGCGCGAGATGGCCCATTGCGCTGATGGGGTCGTCGGTCTGGGCGGGCGTCTACCCTCAGCAGGAGCTCTACGACGCTCTCTCCATCACCGACGACAAGCCGGTCCGGGTCGAGGAGGAGCTCGCCAGAATTGGCTACAAGGGCGAGATGCACTCCTCGATCGCCAACTACCCGATCGCTGCGCACTTTGAGATCCACATCGAGCAGGGCCCGAAGCTGGAACGCCAGGGCAAGCGCATCGGCATCGTCACCGGCGTCCAGGGCTACTCGTGGTGGCAGGTCCACGTTAGGGGCAAGGCGCAGCACACCGGCACGACGCCGATGGAGATGCGGTCGGACCCTCTGCTAGCAGCGGCCAAGATGATTGTGCGGGTCAACGAGATTGCCGCAGAGCACGGCGGCATGGGCTCGACTGGCACGCTGGAGCTCGGGCCCGGCGTGATGAATGTCATCCCCGGCCACGTCTCGTTCGGGATGGACTTCAGACACACGGACGATGCGATGATGCAGAAGCAGATCCAGAACGCCAGAGACTCGTTTGCGCAGATCGCCGCCGAGACGGGCGACAACGTCTCGGTGGAGTTGGAGCACATGCACACGCAGAAGGCGACTCACTTCCACCAGGACTGCATCAAGTGTGTGCGCGAGAGTGCTGGCGAGCTCTTTGGCGAAAGCGTCACGGAGATCACGAGCGGCGCAGGCCACGACTCGTGCAACACCTCGCTGCACGTGCCGACGTCGATGATCTTCATCCCGTCCAGAGACGGCATCTCCCACAACCCGGAGGAGTACTCCTCGCCAGAGCAGTGCCACGACGGCTTCATGACGATGCTGGGAGCGGTGCTGCGCTACGACGAGATGCGCACAGAGTAGGCCTGGAGCCGTTTTACAATTGGATACACAGATACACAACTGGTGTAGCCAATCCTACAATTGAGACCAACGGTGTAGCCAATCCTACAATTGAGACCAACGGTGTAGCCAATCCTACAATTGAAACCAACGGTGTAGACAATCCTGCAATGTCCAGATCAATGAGGTGGCCAATCCTGCAATGGAGACCAACGGTGTAGCCAATCCTACAATTGAGACCTATCAGCAATGTAGCCAATCCTGCAATGGATACAAACCGTAGCGGCGGCCTCATACAGCTGATGAAAGGATTAATCCCCGTATCTGCACTCACGCTTCAACACAATATACCCCGTATCGACTGTAGCGAGTGCGCCCGCCATCTGGAGATTCCCGGCCCTGAAGCGATCTTCGGCGGGGAACAATAGATCACGCCAGCGGTGGTGTCGCCAATTGGCTATAGCTGGTGCTGTCAGCGCGGCTCCAGCTTATCTTATCGCCAAGTCCGAGCGCCATCCCCGGCCGGCATTTGCCGTTTGCGGCAACAAAAGCCCCTGCGCCCGGAGAACTCCGCAGCGTGTGGCATCCCGAGTTAAGGGCGCCCAATTCCACCGCCCTGGCCCGAGTCACACCACAGAAGAGGCATCTCGATCCTGCCTCGATGCAGTGCTATGCACCTTCCCGGCGTGAGTTTTCCGTACCCTACATAGCCATTACGGAGGCTGCATACGCCCAGGGACCAGCAATACAGCGAGGGAACAGCAAGCGAGACGGTACAGTGCCCCGTTACAAGATAGAGATGCCCAATTGGAATAATAAAGGTGCCGCAATACGATCCAGCGCTATGATGTAGCCGTGATGCAACCCTGAAGCTCACTATCTCCCGCCCCCAAATTGTGTCAAATCAGTGCTTCGGCATCTCCCGTCACGGCGAAGCGTTATCACGCCGAGAGTGTCACTGCGGAGATTGTCTGCATATAAGACACTGCGATGCCACTATGGAGCCCTCCACTCATCAAGATGTCCACTGACGAAAAGGAGAAGCGTGAACAGTTTGAGGTGACGGAGGACCAGGGGTCAGGCTCGTACTACGCCAAGTCGTCCAAGCCCCGGTGGCTCCACAAATTCCTCTACAAGCTCTCTCTGCACAAGGATACTCATCTCACACTCTCGGAGCAGTTCCTCGTCAACAAGGACTTGCAGCCAATCCTCGACGAGGCTAACAGACCTTGGGTCTGGTGGAACTACGTGGCCTTCTGGATCGCTGATGCCTTCAACGTCAACACCTGGCAAATTGCTGCCACCGGTGTCCAGAATGGGCTCTCCTGGTGGGAGACATGGATCTCGGTCTGGCTGGGCTACGCCATCGCAGGGTGCTTCCTCTTCATCACCTCGCGTATCGGCTCCTACTACCACCTCACTTTCCCAGTGGCGTGCCGTGCCTCCTGGGGTGTCTTTGGCTCGATCTGGCCAATCATCAACAGAGTCGTGATGGCCATCATCTGGTACGCTGTACAGTCGTGGATCGGCGGTCAGTGTGTCCAGTTGATGCTAAAGGCCATTTTCGGTGCGGACCTCGACACAAGAATCCACAACAGTATTGGCAGCTCAGGTACAACCACTTTCCAATTCCTGTGCTTCTTCCTCTTCTCGCTCTTCTCGCTGCCCTTCATCTACACCAAGCCACAGACTCTCAGACACCTCTTCACTGCCAAGGCGTGGATCTGCTCTGCTGGCGGAATCGCCTTCCTCGTGTGGACCATCGTGAGAGCTGGTGGAATCGGCCCAGTGGTACACCAGGGCACAAGCCTCAGTGGCTCAGACCACGGCTGGGCCTTTGTGAACTCCACGATGAACTGTCTCGCAAACTTTGTGACGCTCATGGTCAACTCGCCTGACTTCTCCAGACTTGCCAAGAAGCCAGCTTCCGCCTCGCTCCCACAGCTAATTGCCATCCCAATGTGCTTTGCTCTGACGTCGCTTATTGGTATTCTCGCTTCTTCGGCCTCCACAGTGATGTACGGTGAGACTTACTGGTCTCCACTCGACCTCATGACTCGTTACGTGGAGAGCTACACCTCGGGAGACCGTGCGGGTGTCTTCTTCATCGCCACAGCATTTGCAGTGGCTCAAGTTGGTACCAACATCTCCGCCAACTCTCTCGCTGCTGGTACCGACGGATCTGCGCTGCTCCCTCAGTATGTCAACATCAGACGTGGTGGATTCATCTGTGCGGCAATTGCCTTCTGTGTTTGTCCTTGGAACTTCATGTCCTCGAGTGCAAACTTCACTACTTATCTCTCCGCTTACTCCGTTTTCCTGTCGTCTGTCGCAGGTGTGATCCAAAGTGACTATGTGCTGGTGAGAAGAGGCTACCTCAACATATGGCACCTCTTCTCTGCCGACCGCAAGCTCAACTACACCTATAACAGAATCGGTGTCAACTGGAGAGCCTATGTCGCTTACATCTGCGGCATCTTGCCCAACGTGGTGGGCTTTGCCGGTGCCTGTGGTAACGACGTGCCAATTGGTGCCACCTACGTGTACAACCTCTCCTTCTTCACGGGTTACATCAGTGCCTTTACTGTGTACGGTGTGCTAACGTATCTCTTCCCGGTTAAAGGAGTACCCGTTAAGAACATTTGGCGTGAGCGTGGGTGGTATGAAACCTTTGTCAATGACAGCGAGACTGACTTTATGACGGAGATCAACGAAAACCACCCAAACGAGTTTGAGCGCGGCCAAACCAAACTATTTAGCTGATTTTGTGTCTCTTTGTGTAATTGAATTTTTTAACCCCGACGGCGATAGCGCTTGTGCCCGTGGCGTAGTAAACCGCCGGAAATATTTTCAACATAATTAATAACGTCACCGTGCAACACAAAGAAGTTGAGGTACGATATGACGTACCTGGCTGCTATCTCTGACACAAAGGGTCTGCCCGAACACGCCACAGGGGTGACTGTGGGGGGCAGTGCGGCGGGTACTCAACCAGTAGCCCTACGCCTACGCATTTACACATTGAGTCCTGCACCAATTGGTCTTGGCTCGATTGTCTACCATGGAGTAGATAGCACTTTCGGCGTGTGGGGAAGCCCAGAGATAAGGTGCTGATGGTACGTGTCAAGTTTGCTCAATATAGCAATCCCCGGGCTGCATCCCAACCCCGGCGGACTTGGAGTGGGTCGAGTCTCGTATATTCAGCGCTTTGGGGCCTTGTTGCCGTCGCCAGCCGAGTTGGAAGCGGTAATCTTGTCCATATTTATGGGCAGCCAGATAAACGCGTCGGAATCTCATCTCGATTTTCCGGAGGTGAACCACATGGTTCCCGTGACGTTTTTACAGTGTGGGGCCGTGCGGCGACACTGGGGGGCCACTCCACGGCGCTTAGTGTGGTGATTCTCAAAGGCCATCAGCTGCTATCTCAGGCCAGTGCTAGCGGCATAACGGCTTGGTATCTAGCGTAGCAGGTAGAGGCTGTGCGGCGCACCTTGGCGGGCTGGGCACACACACTTCCCGGGCGACTCGAGACGAGCGGATCTACGCTGGTGATGATCTCCCTGATGGCATCTTCTCAGCTGTCAAGACGGGACAAGTCTTGCCTCGTCCAGGCTGGTTCAGAAAGGGAAAAGCGCCGCCATCATTTTCCGATGGGCTGATAAGAAAATAGGGCTCGCGCAGACCCTTGGCACCGTTTATTAAGATGGTGCGATCGTCTGAGCAAAGTCCGTCGGGATACAATAGGCAAGCGTTTCGGTAGAGTACAGATGTGGCTCAGGTAAAGTCGGCATACGCAGCAGGCCTTATCTCTATCGGTTATCATCGAGGGTCTAGTCGAGCCTGCACGAAAGCGTGGGGTCATATATAGCTGCATCCGCAGACGTTGAGAATTTTTCACGTACATATCTAGGGCATATATATACCCAGATATACTACCTCTCTCCTGTGTTGGTAACCCCGTTCATCATGGAAGAAGTTAAGGCACCAGGGGTCTCCAAAACATCGCTCTCCTCGGGCACTCAGTCCCTCTCTGACAAGGAGGACTCCCACAAGAACTGGTTCTCCAGACTGCTGAAACGCATCTCGCTACAAGACGACAACCTTACCCTCACTGAGTCTTTCCTCGTCAACAAGGACCTGCAACCCGTGTTCGAGGAGGAGGACAGACCGTGGTCGTGGTACAACTTTGTGATTTTGTGGATCGCAGAGTCCTTCAACATCAACACTTTCCAGATCGCCTCTACAGGTGTCACCGCAGGTCTTTCGTGGTGGGAGACATGGATCTCTGTGTGGCTCGGCTATGCCATTCTCGGCTGCTTCATCTTTGTCTCGCAGAGAGTGGGTTCCCACTATCATATCTCCTTCCCCGTGGCTTGTAGATCCTCGTTTGGCACTTTTGGCTCTGTGTGGCCCGTGCTTAATAGAGTGGTGATGGCCATCATTTGGTATTCGGTCCAGGCCTGGATTGGATCACAGTGTGTGCAGCTCATGCTCAAGGCCATCTTCGGTGCTGACTTGGACACAAGAATCCCAAACCACATTGAGGGGTCCGGAACCACCTCGTTCCAGTTTATGTGCTACTTCCTTTTCTGCCTGCTCTCTCTTCCTTTCATCTACACAAGACCACAGACTATCAGACATCTCTTCACGGCCAAGGCTTACTTCTGCTCTGCCGCGGGTATCGCCTTTCTCGTATGGACTCTCGTGAGAGCAGATGGAATCGGTGAGGTGATGAGAAGAGGCACCAGAGCTTCGGGCTCAGCTCACGCTTGGGCTTTCATTGGCTCAATGATGAACTCTCTCGCCAACTTCTCCACCTTCATCCTCAACTGTTCAGACTTCTCGAGACTGGCCAAGAAGCCAAGTGCCTCTGCGCTTTCGCAGTTCCTCGCAATCCCAACTTGCTTTGCCCTTACTTCCCTGATTGGCATTCTCTCATCGTCAGCCTCCGAGACCATGTTTGGCGAGGTGTACTGGTCTCCTCTTGACATTTTGACAAGATACGTGGAGAACTACACCTCTGGAGACCGTGCAGGTGTCTTCTTCATCTCGGCTGCCTTCTGTCTGGCGCAGATTGGTACAAACATCTCCGCCAACTCCATCTCTGCTGGTACTGATGGCTCTGCCTTACTTCCAAAGTACATCAACATCAGACGTGGTGGTTTCGTGTGTGCTGCCATCGCCTTTGCCGTGTGTCCATGGCACTTCATGTCCTCCAGTGCCAACTTCACCACTTACCTTTCAGCCTACGCAGTGTTCCTCTCGGCTATTGCTGGTGTCATTGCCGCGGACTACACGGTGGTGAGAAGAGGTCATATCAATGTATTCCACCTCTTCTCCAACAAGCCAGAACTTGACTACACCTATACACTTGGCTTCAACTGGAGAGCCTATGTTGCTTACATCTGCGGTATCGCTCCTAACGTTGTGGGCTTTGCCGGAGCTTGCGGTGCCACCGTTCCTATCGGTGCCACCTACGTCTACAACCTCTCCTTCTTTGCAGGCTACGCAGCTTCCTTTGGCGTGTACTGCCTTTTGGTGTTCTTCTGGCCAATCAGAGGAATGCCAGAGAAGCAGTTCATGACGAAGCGCGGCTGGTACGAACAGTTCCTCCAGGTTCACGTGGAGGACTTCACCGCAGAGGTGAGAGAGGACCACCCAGACATCTACGTCAAGGGCGGCTCTTTGCTTTCTTAGTTTTTTATAGTTATAGAGTAATTTGTGTCTCTAGCTGCTCTGGTAGCAGTCAATACATATTCCGTCTTTCGCGTCCATGTACTCTTCGTTATGTGTATCATCTATGAGCCGTGAAACTCTCTTCATTTTTTTTTGACCTACTCTTTTGGCCTTCTTTTGCCGATCTACTCTTGTGACTATGCTTTTGATCTATACTTTTTACTATGCTATCTATCAGAAAACGGTGCCGTCACTATGGAGGTCGATAGGAGGACCCTTAGTGTCTGGTCTCAGCTTGGCTGCAATCTCACGGCCTGATTTCCAACTCCCAGCCTCAATCAACTGTGGAAGCGACAGATCGTAGTTGATCTTCTTGTTAATGAGGGGCAGCAGGTAGTCGAGGAAGCCGATCGTAGTGGCTCTCCACTCCACAATGACGCCATCGTCTGGCTTGAAGCTTGGTATCTCCGGTGTCGCTGATCCAACCTCCTTCGAAAGAGCCAGGCCCTGCTTGAGATACTCAGGCTTGAGCGTGATCACACCGAGGTCGTAGAAAAGACCACCGTTTCTGTACTCTGGCAAACCTGTCTGCAGCGACTCGTTAGTAACGGTAAACTTGTAGCCGTAGCCCTTGAGAGGCACAATCAGCGAGTAGCAAAGCCATTGCGTAAGCTTGTGGAATGGAACAATCGTGTCAATGAACTCAGTAGCACCCAACTTCTTAGTGGTGGACAGAGGCCAGGCATCGCCAAGAGACACACCCTCGATGGTAGTTCTTCCCTTTGGCCAGATCGAGGTGAACCCCTCCATAAGTGTGTCCCAAAGCAAGGTCAGATCAATGGTTGTTCCATCTGCCTTAGACTTCAGGTAGTCAATCATGTTACCGGCTCTGCCATCCTCGCCGAAAAGCTCCTTATTCGAGGCGAGGGCCTTCCCCAGGTTCTGCAACAGGCTCAATCTGCCATCCTGACCAGCAAGTGGGTTGGAGTCGTTAATCTGGAATGCAGAAACAAGGTCCTCCATTGTAAAGTTGGTGAGCTTAGAGGCAACAACTTTGTGTGGGTCATCATCGTCGCTCAGCTCGCCAGCCTTGAACATGTCGATAGAGACAATAGCGAGACCCTCAGACCGGTTGAACACCTTACCCGTACCACGCTCGCTGTACTTCCACTCGTTTCCAGCGCCAGCATCAATGAGCACACTGAAGACAAAGAGATCAATTAACTTCTTGCCAATCTCAATCTCATCCACGCCCTTGGCACGCCACTCATCAATCAGTTGCTCGACTCTTGGCTCACCACCAGCGTTAAGGTGTCCCCATCTTCCGTGTGGTGGGATTGTGTCGTACTTCCCCTCGAAGTCCCGCTTCACCACAGATGCAACAAACTCCACCACATCATCAACCTTGCCAAGGTCCACGTCAAAGTAGTCGAGGTTGTTCTTCAGTGCCAGCTGGAAAATTGGAGCAGTTCTCTCTCTCACAGATGGAATCTGCAGCAGCTTCTTTGCTGCAGTCACAGTGTCTGTCGTCATATTCTCTGATGAAGTACAACCAGCGAAACGCTCGCTCTTATAGATTGGAGCCCGGCGTAACGCATCGCCTATTGTGCCGCTTATCGCCGTCGGAAGTCCTGCGGGGCTCCTTCCCACGTGGCCGTACCATCCATACCTATTGAATATTTCGCGAAGCTCCTCCCCGGTGTGCCCACTCATCAAATGCATTCGCGGAAGCGGTGCCCCTACCGCGACACTACTGAAAAGTTTTTCGTGATGCTAACTCTTCTCTAACCAACTTCAAGAAGGTAAAAGGTATTAAAATGGCCGACATTGAAAAGAAAGACCAGGAGCAGCAGCCACAGATCCACAAGATCAGAATCACTCTGGTCTCCACCAAGGTCAAGCAGCTTGAGAAGGTTTCTGCCAACATCATCAGAAACGCTGAGCAGCACAACCTGATCAAGAAGGGTCCAGTCAGACTCCCAACCAAGGTTCTTAAGATCAACACCAGAAAGACTCCAAACGGTGAGGGTTCTAAGACCTGGGACTCTTACGAGATGAGAATCCACAAGAGAGTTATTGACCTCCAGGCCCCAGCTGCCATTGTCAAGAGAATCACCCAGATCACCATCGAGCCTGGTGTAGATGTCGAGGTCACCATCGCCACCTAAGTGATGGGACATTAATGGTATTATTTACCATGTTTGGCGTACGGTGTTGAATTTATGTGAAGCTTTGGCGCATTACGGCGGTAAACCACCCCAGCTATCTCGAGCTCTAGGTTTGCAGTTTTAATACCTCTGCAGGCTATCAGCTGTTTACCGTCCATTTGGTTCATTCAATATTAGTTATCCATGGTACATTTGTAGACCCTTGGAGAATGTAACTCACACTTTCGGTAAGCCTCGGCTCAGAGTGAGGAGAAGCTTGGGCTATAATGGCACATCCGTACACCGCGCCCTCAGCCGAGGCTTCGCTGCCCCGCAAACTGATCTCGCCTTGCGCGGGGATGAGTGACACATATAAAACGATGGCTTCCGAACTTGCCACCCTTAAACTTCATAGTACTAGTCAATATGAGTCTCTCATTCCAGGATAAAGTTGTTGTTATCACCGGGGCCGGTGGCGGCCTCGGGAAGAACTACGCGCTGGCATTTGCCAAAAGAGGAGCCAAAGTGGTTGTCAACGACCTCGGAGGCTCCCTTGAAGGAAGTGGCGGCTCGTCGAGAGCGGCCGATGTTGTAGTGGAGGAAATCAAGGCGTTTGGTGGTGAGGCTGTGGCCAATTATGACTCTGTGGAGTTTGGCGAGAAGATTATTCAGACTGCAATTGATGCCTTTGGTGCAGTGCACATCATCATCAACAATGCGGGTATTCTGCGCGATGCCAGCTTCAAGAATATGACGGAGAAGGACTTCCAATTGGTTCTGGCTGTTCATGTTACCGGCGCTTACAAGCTGACACACGCAGCTTGGCCTTACCTGAAGAAGCAGAATTACGGCCGTATCGTCAACACCACCTCCCCTGCAGGGTTGTTTGGTAACTTTGGCCAGGCCAATTATTCCCTCGCAAAATCAGCCTTGATCGGTCTTGGTGAGACCTGGGCTAAGGAGGGTGCAAAGTACAACATCAAGAGCAATGTGATTGCGCCTTTGGCCAGATCGAGAATGACTGAGGACCTGCTTCCTAAAGACATGCTTGAGAAGCTCGGGCCTGAGAAGATCATGCCCCTAGTGCTCTACCTCTCGCACGAGAGCTGTGAGGCATCCAACAGCTTCTATGAAGTTGCTGCCGGGTTTTACGGGCAGATTCGTTGGCAAAGATCCTCTGGTGAGCTTTTCCACCTCGATGAGACCTTCACACCCGAGGCTATCCTCGCCAAATTTGATGGCATCTTCAAGTTTGAGGATAAGCCTTTCAACAAGGTGACTTATCCGAACAGTATTAGCGACTATGACCGACTCTTGGAAGTTGCAAAGTCTTTCCCACCAAACAAGCAGGGCCCAAAAGTGTCTATGAAGGGCAAGGTTGTTATTGTGACGGGATCAGGAAACGGCTTGGGGAGAGCTCACGCGCTGCTGTTTGGTAAGTACGGCGCTAAGGTTGTGGTGAATGATATCAAGGATCCTAGCGGCACAGTTGACGAGATTGTCAAGAATGGAGGCCAAGCTGTTGGTAACAAGTCCAACATTGTAACAGACGCGGAAGGTGTTATCAAGACTGCTCTTGACGCTTACGGAAGAGTGGATGTGCTCGTCAATAATGCAGGTATTCTTCGTGACAAGTCGTTCCTGAAGATGACGGATGCTGAGTGGCAGCAGGTTATGGATGTGCACGTGCTAGCCACTTTCCGCCTCACCAAGGCTGTCTGGCCCCTTTTCCTCAAGCAGAAGTCGGGTGTCGTCATCAACACCTCCTCCACTTCAGGGATCTACGGTAACTTTGGGCAGGCCAACTATGCCGCGGCTAAGTGCGGGATCATCGGTTTCACCAAGACACTGGCCATTGAGGGCGCAAAGCATGGGATTCGTGCTGTCGTCATTGCACCACACGCGGAGACTGCAATGACCGCCACTATTTTCCGTAAGGAGGACTTCAACAAGTACGATCCATCACAGGTTTCTCCGTTTGTGGTTCTTGTGGCCTCTGATAGTGTCAAAGTGTCTGGCGAATTGTTTGAAGTCGGTGGCGGCTGGGTTGGTAACACGAGATGGCAGACAGCCAAGGGTGCTGTGTGCCATGATGCCGTTGCTGAGCCTGAGTTCATTCGGGACCACTGGAACGAGATTGTGGACTTTTCAGAGCCTGCCTACAACAAAACGGCTCAAGACTCGACTCTCAACATTCTTGGTGCGCTCCAACGTGGCCAGGACGATGATGATGAAGATGATGAGGATGAGGATGATGAGAAGAAGGACACCTTTGTCTATACCGAGCGCGATGTCATTCTGTACAACCTCGGTGTCGGAGCCACTGCCAAGGAGCTCAGATACGTTTACGAGGGCTCGCCAGACTTTGAGGTTCTCCCTTCTTATGGTGTCATCCCATTCATGAATGAGAGTGGTGGGCTGGACCTGACCAAGCTTTTGAGAAACTTCAACCCTGCACTGCTACTTCACGGAGAGCAGTACTTGAGAATCGACAAGTTCCCTATTCCAACCTCTGGCGAGCTGGTTACTGAATCATTCCCCGTGCAGGTTTCAAACAAGGGCGACAAGGCTGCTACTGTCGTTGGCGGGTTCAACACTTTTGACAAGGCCACGGGCGAGCAGCTCTTCTACAACGAGTCCACCACGTTTGTGAGAAAGGCGCAGGGCGACGACAAGCTCTATAAGCCTAGAACAAAGTTTGCTGTGTCTCCTCATATCGCTCCGAAAACCAAGCCAGACTTTGAGACTACAATTGGAACCTCGCCCGACCAGGCTGCGATATACAGACTTTCCGGTGACTACAATCCGCTGCATATCGATCCAAAGTTTGCAGCGCAGGCCAAATTTCCAAACCCGATCTTGCATGGCTTGGGCTTCTTTGGTGTCACCGTTAAGCAACTCTATGAAAAATATGGACCTTTCAAGGAGATCAAGGTGCGCTTCACAAACGTTGTGTACCCAGGCGAGAGCCTCAAGGTTAAGGCCTGGAAGCAGGGTGACAAAGTTGTGTTCCAGACCTGGTCGGTGGAGAGAAATGTGCCTGTCATCGACAATGCAGCCCTAACACTTTTGGGCAGCGCTAAACTATAAGCTATTGAAATGAAATCGTATGAGAGTCTGTAGAGTTGATCCATATGGTAATGAGGCTACATTCCGCTCCCACAATTGGGTTTTGCTTCAGGTTGAGGCTCACCGTCTGAAGTCAAAAGATTTCCCTAAAAGGTAAGTTTTATTCACTAAGCCTTCTTATGCCACCGTGTTTTAATTGCCATGCTATATATCTTAGTGATGGTGAACCAGCACTGCGTGCCGGTGTGATGCTGTCAGGACCTGCAACGGATCGGCGCAGATCGTAAATCCATTAGCCACTTTGGTACACATTTTCGCAATTTGTCCTTGCGCCAAAAAGGAATCTCCCCGAAAACATTAACGGAGCGTCATCAAGGTTTGCCTCCGGATGCAGGGAAATACCGGCGATTCAGGAAGGAAAGCCTAACGATTACGAACATGCCACAAAAGCCGCACTCTCGGCGAATAAACAACATCTGCAGCTGGCCTCAAACTGGCTTCAGTCCTTGTATGAGATGTCTGTTAATGGTCTCAGACGGAAATGGCTAGCTAATGCTAAAGTCTTGGCCGGAAAAGGCCAAATTTGTCCGCATTCCAGCTATGGATTAGCAATGCATCATCATGCAGCAGCACGCATGGGACAACATAATCATTTGTCCGGGCCGATTAACAGCGAAAATCGGAAAACATCCATCTGTACAGCAGCTCACACGACCTCTTGCTAACTTGGTGGAAGCCAATCTTTAGGCTGTCTTCTGTGGTGACTTGTTTCGTCTTCCAAACATTGCCACATGAAAGTCTCAGCATTCCTCCTAGCTTGCACTTCACTAGTGTCAGCTCGCGTTTATCATGAGGGCGATCCCGTTAAGTTCTCAGTCAAGGCACTGACGCCCGGTGGAGGCTCTTTCGACGACAAGCTCTATCTATACCCCATCAGCTACTATCATCCCACACTGGGATCATGCTCTCCCAAACCACAGGCGGAGGACCAGGAGTCAGACATTGTGATAGAGGATCAGTTCTTCGGTAACAACTTCATGAGCGCACCGTTCAACTCGAGCTTCCTTGATTCATCCGCCCGTTGTTCTTTGATGTGTGACCGTAATTATGGCAAGAGCAACGTTTCGTTCATCAACTCACTGATCAAGAAGAACTACAACCTCAACTTCTACGTGGATGACGTGCCGATTGGCCGTGAGCTCTACGACGTGGAGACAAAGCGCTTTTACGTGCAGCTTGGTGTGCCTCTTGGGTATCTCGATGTGGACAAGATCCCACATCTCTACAATCACTTCCAGTTTGCCGTGTACTACCGCTCGTCTGGAAACGAGTTTGAAATTCTCTATGCCACAGTGTCGACCCAATCGCTTACTAGAATCACACAAGTGCCACTGGGTTGTCCTCTGTCACCGCCACTCATTCTCCGCTACGACGACTACGCCTACAACGGCAATCGTGTCTCCTATGACGTTGTGTGGAAAGAGGTGCACGTCGACCATAGATACAGAGACTCCTGGGAGCTCTACCACAACGACATTGTGCAGCCATTTGTGTCGCGTGCCCTACTGCTCATGTTTGTGATGCTGACGTTGATCATTGGTGGATACACCAACATGACCGTGTCCTCCGCAGTGAGCGTGGAGAAGGTCAATGTGGTGCACAGGGGCAAGACGAGGACGATTGGTGAGTCTGATCTCAATGAGGAGTTCGCCGCAGACGATCTCATTGACGACCTCGACTTCTCGTGGCCTGCCCTCATTCACGATGTCTTTAGAAGACCACGTCATAGCACCTTCATCTACTTCTGCGTTTCTCTGGGGATGCAGCTCACGTTGACAGCACTCATTGTGGTCTTGCACTATGCCACTGGAACACTCAACATCCATGGCGTGCACAGCGACCTTGAGTACTCGATCCTCTTCAACTTCTTCCTCACTCTTCCGGTGTACTCGCTCATGCACTGCTACCTTCTCAAATTCTTTGGATACATGGAGCTCACTAAGAAGAAGCTCTTGACAACAATTCTCGTCAACTCCCTGGCGGTGCCTTGCGCATTGTACCCAATGGTACTCTACTTCAACGAAATACACAGCAAGGTGGAGTCACCATTGCACATTTCCCTTCCACTGTTCCACAAGATTGCTTTGTGGTATGTGGTGGCGACCTTCACCACCTTCATTGGTGGCTTAAAGTTCATCAAGCCAAGTGTCCACCAGACATCGGAGATTGTGAAGAAGATCCCAGATCTGCCCCTCACCTTCCGCACAGTGCCAAACATGATCATCACGGGTCTCTTCCCCTTCGGTGTGATCCTGGTACCTCTCTCGTCCGTGTACATCTCCTTGTGGTACAATCACTTCTTTGCAGGTAGCGCCCTCACCATCTCGGTGCTACTTCTCATTGTGCTGCTCTCCAGTATCTCTGTATTGAACTGCTACTTTGGGCTGAGCGTCGGCAATTGGAAGTGGACATGGACGTCGTTCCTTGCAGGCTCGTCTGTGGGTATCTACACCTTCCTTTACACATTCTACCTCACAAAATGGAACTTTGGCGACGAGGCATCGTTCCATATTTTTGTGCTCCAAAACCTCGTCATCTCCTCCGTCGTGTCCCTCGTCGGTGGATCTGTCGCCTTCACCAGCTGTCTGCTCTTTGTCAACAGACTATATAGCGGGCTGTAATAGTAATGACCCTAATACAATAACACTATGATTCTCTTAGAGCCTCCCCCTCGCAAGTGGTGAGTGCCACGTAATCGCGACAATCTCATCTGACACGTTGCCACTTAACAAACTCCACTGAGTGAAGAAACTCTCGATATCCAAGATGGGAATCCTCATGACATTGGTAGGTTGCTGAAATTATCCATCTGCCGAGTGCTAACTTCAGCTTTTCAGCACATTGCTCGTCGAGATGTTGTTGTTGACGATTCTGGTGTTACCATTGCCCCTGAAACTGAGGAAGTCCTCCTTTGCGTTATACACAAAGCTATACCTAAACAAGGAGATACGCACAGTCTATTGGGTTGTTATGGGTGTTGTCTCGCTGCTGTTTGCTGACTCGGCAAAGAGCATGCTAAAGCTCAAAACTAACAACACATACGATCCGGTGCAGTTACGGTCCACGTACAATCGTCCCTCAGATGTGATGGCACGCATCTTCTACGCACAAAGAAATGTGTACATAAGTGGAGCCATTCTCTTCATTGGCGTGGCGATCCCAACAGTGTTCAACGTTATAAGACGGCTCATCAAGTACGAGGAGCAAAGCATCGCCATGAAAGACCCCGCCAAGCTAGAGGCACAATTGAAGGAGCTCAAGGATGTTTCAGCAAAGAAGGACAAGGAAATTGAGGGTCTGAATCAGCAAAAGAAGGGGCTGGAGAGAAGCTACGACGAGCTCGCTGACAAGGTCAACGTGGGGTCTGTTTCTGACAAAAAGAAGGACTAGGCAGCAACGCACATAGCGCTTTCATGACTGCTAGACTGATTTTAAAGTTTGCATCAACAAATCTGGTACGTATCTGGGCCATCCCGGTATCGCCTAAAGCCTTGGTAGTGCGTTGAGTGTTACGCTGGGTAACACCTGGACACCGTGTGCGAAATCCCCCTGACGGACTACGTAACGGTGCGCTGCGGCGACATAAGTGCCGTGTAGCTGGCTAAATGAATCCACCAGGTAATGACATCACATCTTGAGCTAGAGGAAAGCGTACTAGCTAATTAACTGCAGAACGTGACAAGTTAGTTCGGAACTGTTGGCTCCAACCTTCTTTTTGGCCCGTAGCCGCGCAAAACTGGACAGCCCTCCAAATACGAACAGGCAAGCGCCCGCCACAGCCAGGTGTCCCCTGAAGGCCCAAGCTCCCCGCCCTGCTCACTTGGGTCATGCCAGTACGCTTCTACACTATGTCGTCAAGTGTGGAGCACGTGCCAAAAGAAAAGCGAGGGCAACGGCCCGTTGCGTGCGCGAACCGGGATGTCCACTACCCGAACCGGATGTCCACCTCCCCCTGCTCCCCCCTCACTGGAACCGAACCGATTTCGGTTGGATAACCACTTGATGGAAATTCCCTTCACTTCTACACCACTACCCGCTAAGATACAACTTGAGGTTTCACCCACCATTTCACCAAATACAACACTCACGCTCACCCGCCACAGTAGGCGCCAGTCCAGTTGCTTATCAACAGCCGCAAGATATACCCGCTACGCAAACTCCATCATATTCTACCCATCTAGCAATATCATCCAGCAAGCTATCGCTCAACTAGCACCCACATAGCTAGGAAAAGACAAGACACATGGCGCTCGAGCACAGACCAGCGTTGAGGCAGCCCTTCCAGCCCGGGTTCCAGCCCGTGTTTCAGGGCCTCGTGTCTCCCAACACCCCTCGCACACTACCACAACCACATCTCTACGTCAAGACAGAGCACCGTCCAACAGTACACAGAGCAGACAGCCAAGTGGAGGTGGAGGTGGAGTCCGAGGACGAGGTGGATCCGGACAAGGAGGAGGATGCACACGACTACTGTCACGGTGGCTACCATCCGGTGGAGCTGGGAGAGCGCTTTGGCAAGAACAAGCAGTACCGAGTTGTACGTAAGCTTGGCTGGGGGCACTTCTCCACAGTGTGGCTGGCGTACGACGAGGTGGAGGACCGCCACGTTGCCATCAAGATTGTGCGGTCCAAGGCCAACTACGCGCAGGCGGCGATGGATGAAATCCGCATCCTCACCACAGCGAGAGAGGCGGGGAAGCACCACCCAGGCCACCGGCACCTTGTGACGATGTACGAGTGGTTCCATCATCAGGGACCTAACGGCACTCACGTCTGCATGGTGTTTGAGGTGCTGGGACAGAGTACTTTGGGACTGGTGGAGGACTACAAGAAGGCCCGCAAAAGCCAGGGAACGAGCTGCTGCAACGACGTTGTGAGTCTGTTTTCGCTGGAGAAGTCGTATGGTGGGCTCCCACTCTCCATCACCAAGAAGATTGCCAAGCAGCTGCTTCTTGCGCTCGACTACCTCCACCGCGTATGCCACCTCATCCACACAGACATCAAGCCGGAGAACATTCTTGTGGAGATCCGCGATGTGGAGAAGTTTGTACGGTGTCTCAAGAGCCGGTCCGTGTCAGCTGAGGCATCCCGTTCTCGTTCGCATCACCGCAAGGCGTCTGTGGACTCGCCCATCAAGTGCTCGAAGCCACTTCCCTCTCCTCTCACATCTTCAAACAATGCCGAATTCCGTGACTACTTCTCCAACTACTCTCTTTCACAGTCGCCACCGCCTAGAGTGGCACGCTCAGTGTCGGTGAGTTACAACCACAACCGCAAGGCGTCAAAGTCGCCCGTGCAGTCTAACTTGTCGAGTTTTGTGGTTTGTGCTAGCGAGGCCAACTCGGACGACGAGGACGAGCCGGGCGAGACAGAGGGTCTGCGGACGAGGCTGTCGTCAGTATCAATTGACGAGGAGGAGATTGCCTCGCTCATCAACATCAAGCTGGCGGACCTGGGCAATGCGTGCTTCTACGACTTGCACTACACCAACGACATCCAGACGAGGCAGTACCGGTCGCCCGAAGTCCTGCTGGGCCATCGGTGGGGGTGCTCCACAGACTTGTGGTCTGCAGCGTGTGTAGTGTTTGAGCTCATGACTGGGGACTACCTGTTTGACCCAAAGAGCGGGAGACACCACGGCAAGGATGACGACCACATTGCACAGATAATTGAGCTGCTGGAGATACGACGTGACGACGAGCGCTTTGCCAAGTTTGTGAAGGAGTCCAAGTACGCACACGAGTTTTTCCACTCGGATGGCTTCACGATGCGCCGTATCGACAGCATGAAGTACTGGGCGCTGAGCAGTGTGTTACAGCAAAAGTACAAGATGGAGAAGGCGACAGCGGAGGAGGCGGCTGGGTTTTTGGTGCCGATGATGGCGTACGACCCGAAGCAGAGGGTGGATGCTGGCGGGTGGAGTAACCACCCGTGGCTAGCAGAGGTGAGGGAGTGTGCCTCTGTGGAGCGGGAGTGTGGCTCCAAGGGAGAGGATATTAAGGGCTGGTACAAGGTGTACCGGCGTTCGTAACGTAATGATAATGGTTCGGCCAGCGTAGAGGAGCCAGAGGACTAGATCCAGTACCTGCGTAGCCACACTACCGCCGTCCAAGGCTGTCTCCGGATACTCGGGAGGTGCAATACTCGTTGTGTTAGTTGGGTGTGGTGACACCACGAGACGCCGTTTCGCGAACTGCGCTATCTGCTGATCCGTCCCCCGCGCGCTTTCCGCAGCCACCGAGATGCGTACTGTCAGCCCATCCAGCCATTAGGAGCTCGGACTTTCACGGAGATCGACCCACAACCGCCTTTATGGGTATTGGAGGCTAGTGTAGGGTATCGCAGGCCATTGTTCGGATTAACTAGTTCTTCCAGACAGGGAGACCCGGGTGTGTCGGCATACCACGGGTAGGATCGCACATCAGTAGCAAACCCGCAAGACACCTCCTTAGGGGGGGGCGCCGCCTTTAGCGCCAGGGGCCTACCGGCTTTTAGCCCCACGTAACAAGCCCTACACTGGCCTCTCACACCAATTGGCCAGCCTGCTAGTGCCACATGGCGTCCCTCAGCCACACGGCTCGGTGTGAATATTCTCTTACCATTATGCGTTTATGCGCTGATCGGGCCACGCATCGAGCAATTCGCAGCAAGAGACACACCGCATCAAATGGTGCAACGAGACACAATGCAAAAGTATAAAGGGGTGGCGGATCGCCTTGTATTGTGAACTCCATCAACATCCACTACAACAACAACAACAACTAATACAATGTCTGAAATTACCCTTGGCCGCTACCTCTTTGAGAGACTCAAACAGGTTGAGGTGCAGACCATCTTCGGTCTTCCAGGTGACTTCAACTTGTCTCTTCTTGACAAGATCTACGAGGTTGACGGTCTCAGATGGGCTGGTAACGCCAACGAGCTTAACGCTGCCTACGCTGCTGACGGTTACTCCCGTGTGAAGAAGCTCTCTGCCCTCATCACCACCTTTGGTGTCGGTGAGCTCTCTGCCCTGAACGGTATTGCCGGTTCCTACTCCGAGCACGTTGGTGTCATCCACATTGTTGGTGTCCCATCCATCTCCTCCCAGGCCAAGCAGCTGCTTCTTCACCACACCCTCGGTAACGGTGACTTCACTGTCTTCCACAGAATGTCTTCCAACATCTCCCAGACCACCGCTTTCATCAAGGACATCAACTCTGCTCCAGCTGAGATTGACCGTGTCATCAGAACCGCCTACGTTTACCAGAGACCAGTCTACCTTGCCCTTCCAGCCAACCTTGTCGACGACACCGTCTCCTCCGACCTCCTCAAGACCCCAATCGACCTCTCGCTCGCTGCTAACGACGCTGAGGCTGAGGCTGAGGTTATCGACACCGTCTGCCAGATGGTGGCTGCTGCCAAGAACCCAGTCATCCTCGTTGATGCCTGTGCCGCCCGTCACGATGTGAAGGCTGAGACTAAGGACCTCATTGACGTTACACAGTTCCCAACCTTTGTCACTCCTATGGGTAAGGGTGTCGTTGACGAGCAGCACCCAAGATTCGGTGGTGTTTACGTCGGTACCCTCTCCAAGCCAGATGTTAAGGAGGCTGTCGAGTCTGCCGACCTTGTTCTCTCTGTCGGTGCTCTTCTCTCTGACTTCAACACTGGTTCCTTCTCTTACTCTTACAAGACCAAGAACATTGTTGAGTTCCACTCTGACCACATCAAGATCAGAAACGCCACCTTCCCAGGTGTCCAGTTCAAGCACGTTCTCCAGAAGCTTGTCCAGGCCATTGCTCCATTCGTGAAGAACTACGTTCCACAGCCAGTTCCATCGCTCAAGCTCTCCAACTCTCCATCTTCTCCAGAGACCCCACTCAACCAGGAGTGGCTCTGGACCAAGGTTTCCTCTTGGTTGCGTGAGGGTGACATTGTCATCACTGAGACTGGTACCTCTGCCTTCGGTATTGTCCAGTCCAGATTCCCAACTAACACCACCGGTATCTCTCAGGTTCTGTGGGGTTCTATTGGTTACTCCGTTGGTGCCGCTCTTGGTGCTGTCGCTGCTGCTGAGGAGATTGACCCATCCAGAAGAGTTATCCTCTTTGTCGGTGACGGTTCTCTTCAGCTGACTGTCCAGGAGATCTCCACCATGATCAAGTGGGGCCTCAAGCCATACATCTTCGTTCTTAACAACGATGGTTACACCATTGAGAGACTCATTCACGGTGAGAAGGCCCAGTACAACGACATTCAGTCTTGGGACCACCTTGCCCTGCTCCCAACCTTCGGTGCTAAGAACTTCGACGCTCTGAGAGTCTCTAACGTTGGCGAGTTCGAGAAGCTTGCCCAGGACAAGGAGTTCGCTGAGCCATCCAAGATCAGAATGATTGAGGTTATGCTCCCAGTGATGGATGCTCCACAGAACTTGGTCAAGCAGGCCCAGCTCACCGCCTCCACCAACGCTAAGAAGTAAGCAGTGGTACCAACTGATGACGTTTACGTTTACGCCCAATAATGGTTTAGTTATAGAGAAAAAAAGATATCGTGATTTAATCATTTGTAGAACTCAATCAATATAATCTTTAATAATATATCGCACTCAATTACAAGCAATTTTGTCTCATAACATAGATTCGTCCTGTGATCCTTCAGTGAATATTACCTTTTGTAAATCTCCTTGGCAGCCTTACAGTGTTGTGTCAAGACAAATACTCTATGTTTACCTAGCTGAAAACTCTCCAAACACACCCAATAATGCAGCAAGTCATCAACTAAACGTAGAACTTGAACCTTTAGCATGTGGCAGGCCTTAAGACTTCGTAGGATCAATATTTGGATGGTGCGGTGTTTGGATGTTATGTCCGGGTGTAGACTCCTTTATCAATGCCCATCCCCGCAACGCTGAGAGATCAAAGCTTCACTGGGATGGCATCAAAAACGGTGATATATGCAGACTTCACGCCACCAAAGACCATACGACGGACAAGTGCTATCAACTCTACAAACCCAGTGGTTGCGTCTATTCTTCGCAGGTCATTTCCCTTGCTTGTGATAGCCAACAGCACGCTGGACTTCTTCACATGGCACGAGCGAGATCCCGTGCTCAATGGGCTGTACTGGAGCATGGTACTGATAGGAATATACTACTACCGTGTTGCTCTATTCATATGGCCAATCGTTCTGGTGGTGGCGTATACTTCTGTCAACTACTACGTCAACTCGGTCTACGTGGATGTCAGTAGCGACACACCAACGATGGATGAGATCCTAGACGAGCTGGAGAACTTCATAACGAGGTGTGATACGTTTATCGAACCGGTACGAGACTTCAAATTTGCATGGAGTTGGGCGTGGAAGTATCTCTTCACGGTGACACCGGTACACCTCTTGGCAATGAAGCTGATTGTGAAGCCAAAGGTTTGTATGATGCTAGCAGTACTTGTGGTGGGGTGCTATCATTCTTTGTGGTTCCAGGCCACTATGAGGATCATGTGGCGGTCGCAGATGGTGAGACAGCTTTTCTTCTTCATTGGATCGCACGCCAGCATTCACAACAATTACAAGATTCTCAATGAGTCCAAACTTCCAGGTAACAGACATGGCAAGATCATTCAGTTCCAAATCATGGAGCATCAGCGGAGATGGCTGGGGATCGGTTGGTGTGATAGGCTTCTTCCCTACGAGCGTGCCGCCTTCACTAACGAGGCATTGCAGGCCACGTCGTCTCCTGAGGAATTTACTTTCCCCTTCAACTCAAAACATTGGAAGTGGCTTGAAGAACGGTGGTCGATTGATGTGGAGTTTTGCAAGAACAAGAGCAAAGAGGGCTGGGTGTACTACGACAACTACTGGCAGGGACCTCAGTACCAGGATGCCATAACCGCCTATACGAGAACACGGAGATGGACTAGGAAGGCAGTTCTTGTGACGGCTGATGAATGAGTATTATGACTTTATGATGTTGAGTATTCATTGTAGAGATTATGTGTCACGGGTTCGATCCCCGCGAACAGCGAATTAGTGGCCGCACCGCTTTCCAGAGGCAAAACTCTACGTCATAAGCTGTAACAGTATTAAGACACAAGGCGTTGTTAAAGGTTGTGCTCGACAAAGTGAGATCGATTGAGTATTTCAAGTGAAGAGCCATTGACTTTGATTTGATAGTTGCTGCGCGAGAGATACGTGCCCTCGATTTCTGAGATACAATTGCCAGTGCCACAACGTCAACCTAGCACACTATCAAACATGGCGCAGGAAGCATCGCCACCACCAGACCCTCTGATCAAGAAGCACAAGGCGTCTACGGAGCTTGATTTCGACTTCATATCGGATCAGATTCTGCCACCATTGGATGACGAGGAGGTTGTAGAGATTGGGTCATCCACATGGGACATCACAGACTACAAGGCACTCAGTGAAGATAAAGTACGTGGACCGATCTTCACAGTGGGCGGATGGGATTTCAATCTCTTACTCTTCCCGAAGGGCAATGCCAACCAGAATCTTGCGCTGTACTTGGAACCGCAGCCAGCAAAGAAGCTGGAGGATGGAGAAATGGTGCCCGTGGACCCGAAGTGGTATGTGTGTGCACAGTTTACGATTGTAATCTCCAACCCAAAGGATCCACACAACTGCGTGGTGAATACCTCGCACCAGCGGTTCTCCAAAGATGCCACGGACTGGGGGTTCTCCAACTTCACAGAGGTGAGATATCTTTATCAGACACGCCGCAGCGTGCAGGGACAGTCACAGCCGCCGCTGTTGTTTGAAGACCGGTTGCACATCACGGCATTCGTCAAGGTATTAAAGGATACAACCGGTGTGCTGTGGCACAATTTCTTGGACTACAACTCCAAGGCAGAGACTGGGTATGTTGGATTCCGTAACCAGGGAGCCACATGCTATCTCAATTCCCTGCTGCAATCCTACTTTTTCACACCATCCTTCCGCAAAGCTGTCTATCAGATCCCAACTGCTAACGAGGATCCAACTTCAAGCGTTGCGCTAGCCCTACAACGTGTCTTTTGTGGACTTTCCCGTTCCGACGATGCAGTGGACACAAATGAGCTGACGGCGTCGTTTGGGTGGCAGGATGCAGACTCCTTCACTCAGCATGATGTGCAGGAGCTGAATCGTATTCTCATGGACAAGCTCGAGACGGACATGAAGGGCACTAGCGTGGAAAGTGCACTGAACGACACGTTTGTGGGCAAGATGAAGAGTTATATTAAGTGTGTGAATGTGGAGTACGAGTCATCGCGTACAGAGGACTTTTGGGACATCCAGCTCAATGTGAAGGACCTGCCGAACCTCAGCGCGGCGTTCCAAAACTACATTGAGGTGGAGACTCTGGAAGGAGAGAATCAATACCAAGCTCAAGGGTTCGGATTGCAGGATGCTAGAAAGGGTGTTGTCTTTACGGAGTTCCCCAGAGTCCTACATCTGCAACTGAAACGGTTCGAATACGACTATGAGCTTGACTCGCTTGTCAAGATTAATGACCGGTATGAGTACCCAGAATCAATTGATTTCAGTCCTTACATGGAAGGCGCAACCGGGCCTGCACTCTACGATCTCCATGGAGTACTTGTCCACGCTGGTGACATCTCCACGGGCCACTACTACACACTTATCAAGCCATCTAAGGCGGAGCAGTGGTTCCGTTTTGATGATGACAAGGTGTGGCGTGTGACTCCAAGCGAGGTGTTTGAGCACAATTTCGGCATGGACCAGATCTCTCAGCCCGAGTATGAGGCCCTTACACGTACTCAACAGCAGAATTACTACATCCGTCGCCACACAAGTGCTTACATGCTTGTTTACATCAAGCGGGAGGCACTCGACGATATTCTGCTTGACGTGACTGAGGAGGATGTGCCGAAGCACGTGACTGAGAGTGTGGTGAGGGAGCTTGAGGAGCAGGCGCTCGAACGCAAGGAGCGCGAGGAGCAACACCTCTACCTTCGACTGAGCTTCTTTACCAACGAGCTCTTCCAGCGTTACGAGGGCTTTGATCTGGGAGCTGACGAGCGTCTCGTGCAGCCTGGACTTTACACAGAAGATTTGTACCCAGTGCGTATCAAGGCCCTGAGAAGTGCTAAATTCAGCGAGATTATACCAGAAATTGCAGAAAAGACCGGCGTTGATACTGCCAGTGTATCCTTCTGGGCCATGACCCACAGACGTAACCACACGCTACGTGTGAGTACGCCTATGGAGATTGGTGAGCTTACAGTGGAGGAGGTTCTACACAAGTTCTTCTCGCGCAAGCAAGCTTGCAATATCTGGATTGAGGAGCCTCAGAAGGAGCTCTTCTATGGAGTTCCAGCCTCTCTGAAGCCCATTGAGCGCATCGACATCCAAGACGAGAACCTCGTGGAGTCCACCAAGGTGCTACTGTTCCTGAAGCACTTTGACAAGACTAAGCAGACCTTGAGAGGCGTGGCTCACCTGTTTGTCAATGAGGACGATACTGTGGACTCGATTGCGCCAGCAATCCGCCATCTGCTGAAGCTGGGAGAACTGGAAGTCTTTGAAGAGATCAGCGCAAGCTCGGTGGAGAAACTGACACAGTCTCTCACCTTCTACAAGTGCGAGCTTGGCAACGGCGATATTCTGTGCGTACAGGATGCTGCCAAGGTGGAGTCTGACAGTGTGCCATTCTACGACTCGGCTGACAAGTACTACACCTTTTTGGGCACGAGGCGCCATGTGGCAGTACAGCCGCTACTTGTGCACAACCAGGATGACGAGTTCGTTGTAGAGACAGCACCACACGAGCAGTTTGAGATGTGGATCTCGCAGTATGCCTCGTTTGACGAATTTGCCCTGAGAATTGCGCACGTTACGGGGCTCGATGCTGAGAGGCTAAGGGTGTACCTCAACTATGGTGGCCAGCGTACTGCGATGCGTTCCGGCCACGCCGTGGGTAACTACCTGCCTAAGAGCTCCCTGCCAAACGTGACGCTATTCGAGTACGAGCTTTTGAGTGTACCACTCAAGGAGCTCGAGCAAATGGCAGAGGTCAAGATCCACTGGCTGCCTTCAGGGTACTGCCACTTTGCAGACCACGATCTTTTGGTGAAGGGCGACAGCACCATCCAGGAGATTGTAGACAAGCTACAGGGCAAACTGGGTCTCAGCGACAAGGATAAAGATGCGGTGATGCTGTGGCAGAACCACAACTCTCGCTTCACCAGGCTCCTTTCACCAGAGCAGCACGTTGGAGACATTGACGATGCGGATCTCTTTGGTGCAGTGCTGCCTGAAGAGAGTGATATCCTGCAAGAGCAGCTGGAAGGCGAGGAGCCCCAGGACAAGATGCTGGTAACAGTGGTGCAGTTCCACAGAGACCCTAGCGCTACACACGGCATCTCCTTCATCTTTGCCCTATACAAAGGGGAAACCCTGGCTGAGGCTCGTGTGCGGATGCAGAAGAAGATGGGACTGGGGCAGAAGGAATTCTCCAAGGTGCAGTTCTGTGTCTACCACCCATCGCTCAAGCAGCCAAAGTACCTGGTAGAGGACTCGCTTGTGCTGGCAGACGAGATTGGCGACGGGATGCTGTGCCTGGACCTTCCAGACCGCACAACGCGTGTAGGGAGCCACCAGGGAGGTGGCATCTCCATCAGATGAGTGGCTAGCTAGTATACGGTATATGATATTGCGTAGATTTTTAATGAGCCGACCTTTCCAGTGGTTCTGGAACCCATCACCGCCTTCTGTGCCCATTGAAGGCTGCCTGCTGGTCCGGCAGCGGCCGTCTTGCGTTTCTGGGCCTTGGTGGCGTTCTGGGCCTTGGTGGCGTTCTGGAGCGGTCTCTGTACTGTGGAGATCTAGAGAAGCTTCTGGACCTGCTTCTGGACCTCGTTCTGGACCTCGTTCTAGATCTCGACCGCGAGTATGACCTTGAGTAGGATCTGGAGTAGGATCTGGAGTACGAACTGCTTCTTGAGCTTCTCGATGAGTTTCTGCCTCTGTCCTCCAGCTCCTTCTGTCTTATCCGGGTCAGCGACTCTCTCATCCGCTCAGTGAGCACACCCAAGTGAATGTTGGTGAAGTAGTTGATGGAGAACTGCAAATGGTCCGCTCCCTCGCCGGGGAAAAGCCCCTTCAAATACTTTTGCATATAGTCCTCTTCAAGCCTCTGCTTGAGGAGTGGAATGCCCATGTCTTCCACAAGCTCCTGGAACACATATTTGATCATGACACGTCCTGCGCTCGAAGAGTCCTCCGGTGTAAGCTTCACGACTTCCAGAGCCTCCCACCCAAGTGCATCGCTGGCCAGAAGGTGACCCCAAAACTTGGCAACGTTACGTAGAGGGTTACTGTCGAGTCTGTGGATCGTTTCGTAGCTCTGCTTGAAAACGGCACGGAACGTGTCATGCCACACTCGACTTTGACCACAAAGCTTTTCGCCAGTGACTCCATAGTACTTGGAGTAAGTCTGTTCGTGTGCACACGCCTGCACAATGATCTCCACCACCTTCTCGCGGTCCTCGGGCTGCACATTCAGCTTCAAGAGCTTGTGTACAGCTTCATCGGGCGACATGCTGCCTTTTAAAGTGAGGTACACCAGTCTGCGGAAGTTGACGAGGTTCGTCTCCGTCATGTCTTTGATCTCGATCTTTTCAGGCTCCTCCTCCTCGCCCTCTTCCCCACCTTCGTCATCACTGTATTCATCTTCGTCATCTTCATCGCCCAAGATCTCCCTCCTGACCTCAGCATACTCGCTCTCATGCTCTTCGTATTGGTTGTCAAACTGGAAAGCGTCTAGCGTTTCCTGAGCTTTGAGTTTTTGATCCAACCTAATCTCGTGCACCACTCGATCATCCTCTTCCACAAGATCCAGTGCCCCCTCAACAGTGGGGAATTTTGCAAAGCCTTCACGCCTCACACGCATTAAAGTCTCGATCAAAAACAACGACCGCTTCTGCAACTTACCATCTTGGAGAATGCCTCTGAGCTTCTCAAACACCTGAGTGACGGCACTGGGCGATACTTCGGAGAGCAAGAGCCCCACATTCTGGAGAATTCCGCAGCATATATCGACGGAATCATCTGTAGGATTGTGCAAAAGTAGGTAGACAATCTCTAACACCAAGATCTCATGGCACACCTGCTGGTTGACGAGCTGCGCAATGAACGCAGTGGAGGATATACAAAGGGGCTTGTTGTTGCTCTTGAAGGCCTTGCGGAATTGTAGCACAAGCCTTGAAAGTAGTAGATTGCCTATACTGGGTATCTTGGAGTTGAGAACAGCCACGAGTGCTGCGTACACACTCGTGAAGTTGACAGCCTGGCTTTGAGCCCTCATTAGAGTCCCCACCAGGAGGCCAAGTCCTCTGTGGAGATTGAGCTGGAACAGCTCAACGACAACCTCCTTGATATTACTTCTGTTGACTTTGTTGATGAGCCCGTTTATGCTCTTCCGCAGGCCCTCCCACTGCACTTTCTGCATTTCTTCTAAGCCCTTGCTGAGGCCCTGAGCCCTAAGCTTTGCCGGCGGCACATAGGCACCAGACTTGGCGCCCTCATCCGAAGGCCTGTCGCTCATATGGAATGGTGGTGTCGATGAGCTAGCTAGCTAAACTTTTCGAGCGCGACTAAGGCAAACATCAAGACAATAGACGACACATCTGTGGGGCAATGGGCGTACAAAGCGGCGCCGTTCTCATCGGAGATAACTATTCGATCAAGTCGTATGTCCCACTTCTAGAGCGGATCGTGTTAGAGCTTGATGTGAAGGCCACTCTGGACATTGTTTTGCTGAGGCCAATCTCTCACCTCAATGCTCTGGATCTGACGCTTGCTCAGTGCTACACAACCTCCACGGAAATTCTCCAGAGGATTGGCAGGGCTGCTGATGTGCATGTTCTTTTCAATGGGCACTGGGAAGGCAAGCAGTGGGATCTCGTGGTGACAGACACTAGCGATGGGGACCTCTTTGACACACAGGGGGCGAGCACGATAAACGTCCAGCGTGGCTCTGTGGAAAGCACAAAAATGCCGCAGACAGATCTGGACGATAGTGGGGAGTCTGTTCATGAAGTTTCAGCAGTTGGCGGGACGTTTGACCACTTCCACGATGGTCACAAGATCCTGCTATCTGCCGCGGCCTTTCTAACACGCGACACACTTATCATTGGTGTAACAGATGAGGACCTTCTCAAAAACAAAAAGTACTCGGAGTATCTTCAGAGCTATGACACGAGGGCCCAGGTGTGCTCGCAATTCGTCCGTTACATCAAGCCATCCGTCAAGATAGACGCAGTTCCTATCAAGGACGTATGTGGTCCTACCGCTGAGATCGAGGAGATTGATGGGCTTGTAGTGAGCCGGGAAACTCTCAAAGGCGCAGACTTCATTAACAAGACGAGGCTGGAGAGGGACATGCACGAGTTGCGAGTTCACGTGATCAACGTGATTGGTGGAGAGGCGGATGATGGCTTCCAGAACAAGCTGAGCAGTACACAGCTGAGGGAAGAGGAGTGGGAGAAGTCACAGAGAAGTTGAAGCTCACTACATTGTTTAAAAAAGAGGTATCAATTGAAGTATAGAAATAACAGACGCGTTTTGGGGCGACATCCGAGAGAGAAGGATAAAAAAGTGGTATAGTTGGGTTCGCTTAGAACATACCCCAGTACTTCTCACAGTTCTGGGCACCGTCAGCCTTCCACAAGTCGTCGTAGGCGGTGAAGAGGATAGCAGAAGCACCGCAGGTAGCCTTGATGGAGGAGATAGCGGCGGACTGAGCCTCTGGAGAGGCAACAGCCTTACCGTAGGTGTCACCCTGGTGTGGCCAGCCGGTCTCGGTCACAAGAACAGACTTCTGACCACCACAGGCGGACCAGACTCTCTGGATCTGGAGCAAGAGCCACTCACCAGCGTCAGAGGCCTCAGTGTTGAAGTCAAAGTAGGCGTGGGCGTTGATGGCAACGTAGTCAGAGAGGTCACAGAGACCTGGGTTGTTGATGGTGGCAATGTGGGTGTCGACAGAGACGACTGGACCAGAGTAACCGGCAGCGGAGAGAGCGGCTCTACCTCTGGCAACGTAGGAGGCAACCTGGCCAACGTTAGCGGAACCACCGTTCACGAGCTCGTTACCGATGGAAACGGTGTAAACGTCATCCCAAGAACCGTAGTTGGAGACGGCGGCAGCCATCTCAGAGATGGCAGCTTCAATGGAGTCCATGAAGAAGACACCGAGGAAGAGCTTCTGACCGTCAGCCTTGGCCTGGAACACGTTCTCAACTTGGTTACAGTCAACACCGTAGAGTCTGATCACCTCGAACTCGGAGAGGGCAGCGACATCGCTCTGCACCTCAGCGAGAGACTTACACTGACCGGTGGAAGTGTAAGGAGAGTAGGTGACACCCTTGGCGCCGCCTGGGAAATTGCCCTGGGCCTCTGGAGTAGAGGTGGCAGCAGCGGAGGCGGTGGACTGAACAACAGCAACGGAGGTGGTGGTACCCTCTGGAGTTGGCTCAGCAGAGTAGGTGGTGGTGGAGGCACCGGCAATCTGTGGCTGAAGGGTCACGAGAGTGGAGGCGGAGGTTGGGACAGCAGCGGTGTCGATGGTGGAGAAGGTGTAAGTGGTGGAGGCACCGGCAACGACCTGGTTGACATCGGCGGTGACGACGACGACCTGAGTCTCGGTGACAACAACGACACCTCTCTTGTGTTGGTTGTGGACGTGGCCCGCTGGAGCGGCAAAGGCAACAGCAGCAGTGAAAGCTGTGGCGAGTTTAGAGAAGAGCATAATGAATGGACGTTTGAGAACAAACTTTCAGGACCGGACTCTGTGTAAAGGAAGGAACAGGAGTGGGTGGAGATCGGCTCTAGCAAGTAAACGGAAGAAAAAGGATGTGAATATTTTCAAACAGGCAGATCCGGCACCTAAAACAGCGAGCGAGGAAAACGAGAGGAAAAGACGCGGCGTGATGCGGGAGCGTGCTCTTGGCAGAAAAAGCTGCTCCTACCGTCCAAATCGGGCAGGACGTAAACAGTGCGCACCCAGTTGTGGTCCAGTGGGCTCCTGCCTAGACTCTTACGCAGTAGCCAGGCGTGCCTGCTTATGATCCCAGCCTAATCTCTAGCGGGGGCCATCACAATTTACTGGGGGGCTGACCTAGGTGGCCCAGGGTGCTCTGCCTAATCTACCATGGCGATGTGCAGACTTAGTGGGATCCTTAGCAGCGTGCCCGTGTCGAGCAGTAAACAACAACAACCTGAGACATCCCTACCGACAACACACGCGCGCCGAGACATCACAGTCAACAACAAACACAGCCTTCACGTGCTCGTCAAACATCCCACATACACCAAGACCCTCAATTGAGGCCTCTTGGAGGGGAGAAGTTTCTAGGATGATGTCGTTTGGATCTGCGGGCCTCTGTGGGGGCCCCTACCGGGCCGCGACTCGCATGGCGAGATTGGTAAGGTGACTGAAAAAACAGTTGATCGAGGAGACGCTCCGAGCACCGATTAAGGTGAGACACAAACGCGTTGGACAGCCCACTTTGGGCGAACAGCTAGCTGAGCAGCATACGTAGTTGCATTCCCTACCGAGAAACATAGCTACGGTGTCCAGTAGAGCCAAGATCCCATGGCAGGAGCAGCAGTTGCAAACTTTTCGTCACTGGTAAGCACCACAGGCCACTTTAACATTCCAGGCGACTGGGCGAGGGTGTTTCCAGTTCCTACACCCTGCGACACCCCGTGTTTCGGCGCACACTGAGCGCTCAGTAGAGCCAATTGGGCCCGTTTCGGCCTTCCTAACGGAGGGTATCTCATCAAAAGCCATCACCCATTAGACAGGACTAGAATTCTGCGCCGATCGTCATCGTTGGGCCATGGCCATGGCTGTGGGAAGGAGCGTGCCCAAACAGGACGCCCGCCCATTTGGCCAATAAGCTTCGGTTGTTCGCGCTCGGCGCGTGCGCGTACCGAAACCTTAGATCCCTTTTCGTGAAAATAAATTGGCGAGGGGATGTCTTAGCGGAATGCAGGGCGTTGCCTCGGCCACCGAACACCCAGACACCTCGATAACTATTGTGCTTACCTAAGAAAGGTAAACAATGCGTACATCAGGGGGTCAAGCTTTAGCGGCTAGCCACATTTCTCATAAACCTCTGTAGAACTAGTGCTTTGAGACAGAATGCCGCAGCAGGGGGACGAGCCACAGGGTGAGTCCTCAAGCTTCAACTTCTCCGATCTTCCCGGATTCAAGTACATCGTGAGTAACAAGCTCAACGTGCCACAGCGCGCTGAGAAGCCGCCACCAAAAGACGAGACTCCAGGCGAGGAACAGCCAATAGTGCCTTTGGATGACGCCTATGACTCAACGACTGAGCGTCCTTCCACTGATGAGACACTCAAGGAGTTTGTAAGGTCGCCAACATACGATCCGCAGACAGTGGAGCCGCTCAACTGGAGCGAATGGTCCGAGGTCCTATACAAACCAGCTCCACGTAATCCTATCAGGGAGCAGAACAGATATCCAGCCTGGAATGATGAAGCACCAGTGTCCGAGGCTGACATTAGGGATATCTTTGTCACACTTCAGAAGACATTCGGTTTCCAGGAGTCATCCATGAAGAACATGTTTGATCACTACATGACACAATTAGACTCACGTGCGAGTCGGATGCCCCACAGACAGGCTCTCATCTCTCTGCACTCGTCCTATATTGGTGGCGAGCAAGCAAACTACAAGAAGTGGTACTTTGCCGCGCAATTAGACCTCGATGAGGAGATTGGATTCTCAAACATGAAGTTGATGGGCAATGCGTACAAGCGCAACAAGTTACGGAAGGATCCCAAGACAATGAAAGCAATCCGCAATAACGGTATAATGATGCAGCAGGCCTATTCGGATAATGTGGTCCGGCCTGCCTTCACGCCTGACGAATTGGAAAGAAGTACAGGATACGAAATATCACAGTACAAGTGGAACCTAAGTATGAAGTCGCTCACATTGAGCGAAATGGTGGAGGATGTTGCGTTGTACCTTTTGATATGGGGTGAAGCAAATCAGGTGAGATTCATGCCTGAGTGTCTTTGCTTCATTTACAAATGCGCAAGGGATTATTACGTATCATCTAAGGCCACAGTGAAAGAGAATGTCCCACCCAGTGATGTCTCAGATAGCATCATTACAGGAGAAAGCTCTGGTTTGAGTGTACCCGAATGTCACTTCCTTGACACCGTTATAACTCCGCTTTACTCGTTTTTAAGAGACCAGGTTTACGACGTGGAACATGGTGGGGTGCTCCGCAGAAAGAACAAGGATCACAAAGACATCATCGGCTATGATGATGTCAATCAACTCTTTTGGTATCCGGAAGGCATTGAAAGAATCGTATTTGGTGATGAGACTCGTCTGGTGGATGTTCCGATGAACGACCGCTTCTTGAAATTGAGGGACATTACATGGGAGAAAGTCTTCTACAAGACATACAGAGAGACTCGTACATGGCTTCATACAGTGACCAACTTCAACCGAGTTTGGATCATTCATGTGTCTCTCTTTTGGTTCTTTACTTGTTTCAACTCCCCAACTCTTTACACAAAAAATTATCAACAGCTCTGGGATAATCCTCCACTGCCTCAGGTAAGACTTTCTGCAATTGCACTAGGAGGACCCATTTGTTGTTTGATTCAACTGGTCGCAACACTCTCAGAAATGTACTTCATTCCACTCAAGTGGCCAGGGAGGCCCATGTTGTTCAAGAGGCTAATGTGGTTGATCCTCGTGACTTTGATCAATGCGGCACCGTCTGTATTCATCTTCGGCTACTTCGATATGGAGACGCATTCACAGACGGCATATATAGTGTCGATTTTGCAACTTCTGATTTCTTTCGCCACTTGTGCCTTCTTTTCTGTGCGCCCATTGTCCCGCTTGTTCACGTTTGGTAAACCTTCGAAAGCTAATAAGAGACGACGGTACGTTTCTTCACAGGCCTTCACCGCATCATTCGTTCAACTCACAGGAAGAAGCCATTGGTTCTCAGTGTTCCTCTGGTCATCGGTGTTCTCGTTCAAATATGTCGAGTCTTACTTCTTTTTGACACTTTCCATCAGGGATCCAGTGAGAGTACTATCTGTAATGTCGATTAATCGCTGTGTTGGCGACGCCTGGATAGGCAAGTTCCTGTGTCTCAAACAAGCATATATAACCTTGGGGCTGATGTATATCTGTGAGTTGGTATTGTTCTTCCTTGACACATATCTCTGGTACATCATATGCAATTGCATGTTTTCCACAGCCTTGTCATTTGCCATGGGCATATCAATATTGACACCTTGGAGAAATATCTTCTCACGTTTACCAAAGAGGGTGTACTCGAAGATTCTTGCAACCTCAGAGATGGGGGTGAAGTACAAACCCAAGATCTTGGTGTCGCAGGTGTGGAATGCAATAGTGATATCGATGTACCGTGAGCATCTCCTTCCACTGGAGTCAATACAGAAGCTTTTGTATCATCAGGTGCCCTCCGAAGTTCATCCTTTAACGGAGACGAATTTGAAGCCACCGAGCTTCTTCATTGCACACGATGACTCAACCTTCAAGTCTAAGGAGTTCTTCCCAAAAAAGAGTGAGGCAGAAAGGAGGATTTCATTCTTTGCGCAGTCGTTATCAACACCGATTCCGGAACCTACAGGCGTGGATTCGATACCATCATTTACTGTCTTGATTCCACACTTTGGCGAAAAGATCATTCTATCACTCTCAGAAATTATCAAAGAGGATAATAAAAACAACAGAATCACTCTCTTGGAGTATTTGAAAAACCTATATCCGACAGAGTGGGAGTGCTTCGTTACTGATACGAAATTGATGACACAACAGCATGGAAAATCCAAGGAGACTCTTGTGAAGTATGATACAACTCTCAAAAAATCGCAGCCGGTAAGTGCTGGAGTCGATACCCTGATAGATGATAATGTGACTGCAGATACTCTTGGCGAACAAGAAGAAACCCTCAATTTGATGGATGATAAAACCCTCAAGGGAGTGATTGAGAAATTCGAAAAGGGCCAGATGTCATTCGAACACAAAAGAAAGAAGATCGACTGGAGGGATCCGCCAAATACTCCCCTCCATATCCCGACGTCACCCCTGAGTGCCAATGCCGAGACGAAGCTTGAGGAAAAGGATGGACTTGGTAAGATCAAAAGGCTCGCAGATACGTCGTTCTACTGCATCGGGTACAAGGATAATCTCCCTGAGTATAACTTGAGAACAAGGATTTGGGCATCCTTGCGGTCTCAGACATTGTATCGAACAGCTTCTGGGTTCTTGAATTATGTTAAAGCCTTGAAACTACTCTATCGTGTTGAAAATCCTGAGATCGTTCAGTTTCACGGAGGGAACGATGCAGATCTGAATAGAGACCTTGAAGCGATGGCACTCAGAAAATTCCGCATGGTGATATCGATGCAACGATTGAAAGGCTTTTCACCTCAAGAGAAAGATGACTACCTTTTTCTCATGAAAGCGTTTCCGGAGATATGCGTGGCATACTTAGAGAATGAGCTCGATGATGATGGGAACGCCACGTTTTACTCATGCCTTGTGGACGGTTACTGTCAGTTTGATGAGGAAAACAACCGAATTCCAATCTACAAAGTAAAACTTTCCGGAAATCCAATCTTGGGTGACGGCAAAAGCGACAACCAGAATCATGCTTTGATATTTTATCGAGGAGAGTACATTCAAGTTGTGGATGCAAACCAGGACAACTATCTCGAAGAGTGTATCAAAATTAGAAGTGTTTTAGCAGAGTTTGAGGAGATTGATGACAATTCATTCGATCTTTACCAAAGCCCTCCAGGTCACCAGCGGACAGAGGCACAGGTGGCGATTGTGGGTGCTCGTGAGTACATCTTCTCTGAAAGATTGGGAGTACTAGGAGATATTGCTGCGGGGAAAGAGCAGACTTTTGGTACCCTTTTTGCTCGAACGCTTGCAGAAATTGGTGGTAAGCTCCACTATGGCCACCCAGACTTTCTTAATGCCATATTCATGACGACTCGAGGTGGGATCTCAAAGGCTCAAAAAGGCTTGCACTTGAATGAGGACATATATGCAGGAATCAACGCAATAATGAGGGGAGGAAGAATCAAACACTGTGACTATTACCAGTGTGGCAAGGGCCGTGACTTAGGATTCGGTTCCATTCTCAACTTCACAACAAAGATCGGTGCTGGAATGGGTGAACAGCTACTGTCCCGTGAGTACTACTACCTAGGAACTCAGCTACCGCTCGACAGATTCCTTTCATTTTACTATGCACATCCGGGATTCCATGTCAACAATCTCTTAATCACACTCTCGGTACATTTGTTCATGATCCTATTGGTAAATCTTGGCGCGCTGGTCCATGAGTCCGTGCTCTGTGAGTACAACAAAAACCTTCCTTACACAGATCTTCAAAAACCGATTGGTTGTTACATGATACAGCCTGTACTTAATTGGGTAACGATATTTGTGTTTTCTGTCTTTCTCGTTTTTTTCATTGCGTTTGTGCCACTCATCATCCAAGAGTTGACTGAACGCGGACTATGGAAATCATCCTCACGGTTAACCAAGCATATACTATCTCTTTCACCTTTGTTCGAAGTCTTTGTATGTCAGGTATACTCCAAGTCTTTGCAGGATGACGTGGCCTTTGGCGGTGCTAAATACATTAGCTCAGGCCGTGGGTTTGCGATGGGACGAGAACAGTTCTTTTCGTTATACTCAAAGTTTGCAAGAACATCCATCTACTCGGGGGCTCGCATCTTCTTGTACCTTCTATTCGCCTGTTTGACCATTTGGCAACCGGCATTGTTGTGGTTTTGGATCACCTTTGTGTCATTATGCTTTGCGCCTGTGATCTTTAATCCTCACCAATTCTGTGTACTGGATTTCCTTGTGGACTACCATGACTTTGTTCACTGGTTGTCACGTGGGAATGCCACCCCACGCAAGAATGCTTGGATAAACACAGTGAGGGAAGCCAGAGCACGCTTCACGGGATTTCAAAGAGCGGAGCCACCAGAAATCCTTGACAAGAATTGGAAAGATGAGTTTAAGCAGCTTCCTCAAGTGGATCCTTCAAGGCCCGCTAAAGAACGCACTAAAGCGGTGGAGAAAGCGAGAAAAGTGAAGTACTACAATGCAAAGGTATCGCAACGCAAGGTTAGCGGCCTTACGGATAATGTGAAGAGTGTTCCAGACACACGCCGCCCCTCGATCTTTGACCTCTTCTTTCCTGAAGTTTTGGTGCCATTTTTCAACACTGCTTTCCTCTTTTGTGCCTACACGTTCATCAACTCTCAGAACGGTGTGAGAGATGTGAAGCCCTCAAACAGTTCATTGAGATTGTTGATATTGGTGCTAGGCCCAATTGCAGCGAACTCAGCAATTCTTTTTGTGACCTCCATTATAACACTTGTCTGTGCTCTTCTCTTTTGGAAGTTCCAAACACCGCCGCATGTAGGCGTTCTTGCGGGGTTTGCCCACGGTATGTCAGTGCTTGTTCACATTTTACTCTGGGAGGTTATTTGGTACCTAGAAGGATGGAATTTCACAAGGGCATTGCTATGCCTCACATGCGTGGTGAGTACCTATGACACTCTCTTTTCGGTGATTGATGTCCTCCTTCTCACCAAGGAGCCAAGGAGCAATGCAGTTAACAGAGCATGGTGGTCGGGCTACTGGCTAGCACGCAACTTGAGGTGGAGGGACTTGCTCCTACAGCCGTTTAGGGAAAGTGTGTGTAAGGTGATGGAGATGAGCCAGTTTGCCCTCGATTTCGTCTTGGGACACTTACTACTCTTTGTTCAAACACCTCTTGTCCTCGTTCCGGGGATTGACTCTCTACACACGTTGGCCTTGATGTGGTTAGAACCGGATAGCCAGTTCAAGCGGCGGTTCTCGAGTGAGGCGGTGCGGAGATACAGAAGGCACAAGGCAATTAAGTACGGGCTGCTTTACATTGTTGTTATGCTTTTCCTAGTGGCAGCTTTTGTGACACCAATCTATACACGCAAGTACATACCCGATGCCAGTGGGTACTTGGATGGGACCTTTTTCCAAGGATTGGTTCAGCCCAACAACCAGTGGAACGATGACACAGGTGCCAATGCGACAGGAATCGTCACGGAGAGAGGTGCTTGTCCGCAATTCAAAACCCACCCGTGGTGAATGATAAGCTAAGCAGTTATTGATAGTAGATCGGGTATTGCTGAAAAGGGTAAAGAGCCATGCGGGTGTCGCGTATCTGGTGGGGTTGGCGCGTTGTGTTATTGACGGGGGCAGAAATGAGCGCGTTGCATCGGGACAAGAGATGATGGAAGACAAGACATTGGCGAGACCGAGGGAACTTGCGAAGGCAGTGCTCTGGGCACGGCTTTGGGCTTGAAGTTCTCAGAGCGTCCGCAGAGTGTCCGCAGGTGGGTTAGTGGCATTTCCGGATCCGGTTTGAGGCTAAAGGTGTACGAGCCGTCGCATATGGCCCATATGTCTGTAATGACCCGAAAATAGCCAGGCGTGAGTCTAGTCCCGGACTCGGGTTTGCGCCCATTGGCGAAACGCGATGGCACGCCCGCATGCGCGCTGCCCAAAGAGGCAGGTTGATAGATCCCGGAGCGCGCACGAAGCGCCAAACGGCGCACACGTGCCGCCTTTCGGCGCGTGTTGTTTGTTTACATTGGCGCACCGCGCTGCGCCTTTTTTTCCTTCGGCGTGGTTCCCCCGGCCGAGATAAATATCAACGCTTCCGCACTCCTTCGCACAACATCAGCCTTCTCGACACTCGCTACGATGCTCTACCAGCTGGCTGCCCTTGCCGGGTTCATGGCGTCTGCCGTGGCCCAGGATTCGCTTCCTGCAATTGAAATTGTCGGCAACAAGTTCTTCTACTCCAACAACGGATCACAGTTCTACATGAGAGGTATTGCCTACCAGCAGGACACCGCCAACATCACCGAGGGCCAGACATTTGTGGATCCTTTGGCCGATGTCGACGCCTGCCGTCGTGACATCCCATACCTCCAGACCGTTAACACCAACACCATCAGAGTGTACGCTCTTAACGAGTCCCAGGACCATACCGAGTGTATGCAGATGCTCAGCGATGCCGGTATCTACGTTATCGCTGATCTGTCCGAGCCAGGTCTCTCCATCATCAGATCCAACCCAACGTGGACCGTGGACCTCTACAACCGTTACACCAGAATTGTAGATGAGTTCCAGAACTACACCAACGTGCTGGGCTTCTTTGCCGGTAACGAGGTCACCAACGACAGAACAAACACCGACGCCTCTGCCTTTGTCAAGGCTGCCGTCCGTGACACCAAGGCCTACATTGCCTCGCAGGACTACAGAGCGATTCCTGTAGGTTACTCTTCCAACGATGACGCCGACACTCGTGTTGCCATTGCCGACTACTTTGTGTGTGGTGATGTTGACGAGAGAGCCGACTTCTACGGTATCAACATGTACGAGTGGTGTGGCGAGTCCTCCTTCCAGAGATCGGGTTACGCCGACAGAACGGAGGAGTTTGCCAACCTCACCGTGCCAGTGTTCTTCTCCGAGTACGGATGTAACGAGGTTTCTCCTAGAGAGTTCACCGAGGTGGCTGCCCTCTACAGTGATGACATGACCGACGTCTGGTCCGGAGGTATCGTCTACATGTACTTCCAGGAGGCTAACGACTACGGTCTTGTCTCCATCGATGGTGACTCCGTCTCCACCCTCGAAGACTACTCGTACTACTCGAGCGAGATCTGGGCTGTTACCCCAACCTCTGCCCACTCCTCCGATGTCACTGAGGCCTCTGCCACTCTTGCCTGCCCAACTCAGTACAGAAACTGGAGAGCCTCCACCGACCTTCCACCAACTCCAGACGAGGCGCTTTGTGTGTGCATGGACAACTCTGCTTCGTGTGTCGTGTCTGAGGACGTGGACGAGGATGACTTTGGCGACCTCTTTGGCATTGTGTGTGGTATGATTGACTGCTCCGGTATTTCTGCCAACGGTACTACCGGTGAGTACGGTGCCTTCTCCTTCTGCTCCGCCAGACAGCAGATGAACTTCATCCTCAACGCCTACTACGCGGCCAACGGTGGCTCCAACGACGCCTGTGACTTTGACGGCTCTGCCACCATCAACGATGACGCCTCCGTCGCCTCCTCGTGCTCTGCTGCCCTCTCCGCTGCCGGCACTGACGGTCTCGGATCTGTCTCCATGGGTGCTGCTGGCTCTGCCACTAGATCCTCCACTTCGGCTCGTGCCACCTCCACTGGAGGCTCCTCATCTGAGGACTCTGAGTCCTCTTCGGGTACTGCCTCCTCTGCAGCCTCGTCCTCGTCCTCGTCCGGCGCCGCTCCAATGAGAGTGCCTGGTGGTGACAGACTCTTCACGCTTGTCGGCTCGCTCGTCGCTGCCGGTGTGCTCTCGCTTGCTCTGTTGTAAGTAGATACCTGAATTGATAGTTAAGATTCGCGTGGTGAGTAGACCTGGATTGCAGGGGTTTATAAGTGCAAGGGTTATATATGGAGTTTGCTTCTAGAACTGACAACTTTAAAGTGTGATGTAAGTTTAGAAGTGTGATGTAACGCCACAGAAGCACAAAACAAGCCTCGGGAGTAATCCGGAAGGAGTCGAGGACTGGCCGGACCGCTCCGGCGTGCGCGAGCATGCAGGTGTACCTGCATAGACACATAACGGCACTGGCCAGAACCAGCAACCCCGTTTCCTAAACAGGAAGGCGTACGGCTCGAGACGCTTTATAGACGGATGTTATTTTTGGCGTGGAACGCGTCGTCGATGCCTTTGGCAAAGAGGGCTGTGCTGGGTATATAAGCTCGTGGGTTGCTCGTTTGCCAGCAATCACCAATGAAGCTTCTACCATTGCTGGCGCTTTGTGCCACCGCTTTCGCCAATGCCGACACTGAGGGATCCGACGTTGAGGTTCCAACGATCGACGTTGTGGGAAACAAGTTCTTTTACTCCAACAACGGGTCCCAGTTCTACATCAGAGGCATTGCGTACCAGCAGGACACAGCCAATGCCACTAGCGACGTCTCCATTGTGGACCCGCTAGCTGATGCTGATGCGTGTGAGAGAGATCTCCCATACCTTGTGGACCTCCACACCAACACTTTGAGAGTGTACGCGATCAACACCTCTGTGTCTCACAAGGAGTGTATGGACATGTTTGCCGAGGCTGGCATCTACGTTATAGCAGACCTCTCTGAGCCGTCTCTCTCCGTCAACAGAGACTCTCCAGAGTGGACATTGGAGCTTTACGAGAGATACACAGACGTTGTCGACAGTCTCAGCAACTACACAAATGTGCTGGGCTTCTTTGCTGGTAACGAGGTGACCAACAACAGATCCAACACTGACGCTTCCGCTTTCGTCAAGGCCGCAGTTCGTGACACAAAGGCTTACATCGCAGATCAGGGCTATCGTGACATACCTGTGGGCTACTCGTCCAACGACGACTCTGAGACTCGTGTCGCTATTGCCGACTACTTTGCCTGTGGCGAAGACGATGTCAAGGTGGACTTTTACGGTATTAACATGTACGAGTGGTGTGGCAACTCGTCGTTTGAGGACTCTGGTTTCGCAGCGAGAACTGAAGAGTTTGGCAATCTGAGTGTTCCAGTATTCTTCTCCGAGTACGGATGTAACGAGGTGAGCCCTAGAGAATTCTCAGAGGTTGCAGCCCTCTACGGTGATGACATGACTGACGTCTGGTCCGGAGGTATCGTGTACATGTACTTCCAGGAGGCCAACAACTACGGGCTCGTGTCCATTGATGGCGATGACGTATCCACGTTGGATGACTACAACAACCTCAGAAGCCAGTTAGAGCAGATTTCTCCATCTAGTGCCACTTCTGGTGATGTCGAGGCAACCTCTTTGGCGTGTCCAACACAGTTTGCCAACTGGAGGGCATCCACCGACTTACCACCAACACCTGATGAGGACATTTGTAACTGTCTGGACCAATCCGCTTCGTGCAGAGTCGCTGAGGATGTTGATGCAGAAAGCTTTGGAGAGCTCTACGGGATGATTTGTGGTGAGATTGATTGCTCGGACATCTCCGCAAACGGAACCTCTGGGGAGTACGGTGTTTACGCCTTTTGCAGTGACAGAACCAAGCTCTCCTACCTGTTGAACATGTACTATGAGGAGAATGGTGGGAACGAGAGTGACTGCTCCTTTGATGGGTCGGCGACTCTGGCTTCAGCCTCAGCAGACAGCTCGTGTTCCGCTGTGCTCTCTGGAGCCTCTGAGTCCGGTGCTACAGCATCTGGGTCATCAGGTTCGGCCACAAGAGCATCGGGCTCTTCGGGCTCTTCAGGATCATCAACTGGATCGTCCAGTTCATCAACTTCATCGAGCTCTGGAGCTACGGTGAGACCTATGGAAGTGTCCAACGTGGTGCTGCTAACCTCGTTCATCACACTCCTCTTTGGAGGCGTTGTGGCGTTGATTTAGTAAAGCAAAATGGACATACCCATATAGGGCCAAGAGATTGCTTGTTGTAGCGACCAAATTATATGCTAAAGGTTGTCAAGCCACGCTGCAAAATCGTTTTCAAATGCCTGTATTATACTCTAGTTAGAGATCATGAAGATTTCGTTCAGTGCTTTAGCGTCCATAGTGGCTGCTCTCTTTTGCCGGATCCACCGGGACCTCACATGGAGCCGTGTTGTCACTGCAGGGGACTCCTCTCTAGCCTCGTTAGGCTTGAGCATGCTCTCACGGGTGACGTTGGCTGAAGAGTCATCTTGCTTGTCTTTGTGTTTCTTGTCCTTCTTCTCCTTGTCCTTCTTCTCCTTCTTTTCACTCTTGTCCTTCTTCTTGTCCTTGGCCTTCTTGTCCTTGGCCTTCTTGTCCTTGGCCTTCTTGTCCTTATCCTTCTTCTCCTTCTTGTCCTTCTTTTCACTCTTGTCCTTGGCCTTCTTGTCCTTCTTGTCCTTCTTCTCCTTCCTCTCCTTGCTCTTTCCCGAATCCTCCTTTCTTCTCTTTACACCTTCCTCCTCCTCAGTCTCACGTGCTCTCTTCACCTGCCTTGATTCCGAGTCCCACGTACTCTTCAGAGTCTCACCCCGTACGAAATGCATCCCCCATTTACCATTTATCAGCTCCATGCGTTGTGTCTCCAGTTCCTTGCTGATCTCCTCCTCACGTCCGTTGAGTCTCCCCAAGATCCGCTGGAAAACGTCGAGACCGGCACACTCGCCACTATCAAACTCGTCCTTCTTCTGCTTCTTGGCAAGCTTTGCACCTAGTCCCACGGTGTCATCCTTGATGTTCACCTTGACGTGTGTCGTTACAGCGTGCGAAACACGGCCGAGACCGGACCCGGGCTTCCAGCCCTGCTTCTCCAGGAATTGGTATCCGAACTTGTCTGTGTCATTTGCCCATTTGGTGTTTCTCGGGTCGTAACCGAACCGCTGTTTCTCTCTAACGCCCGCGAGGCCCATTTTTATCACTGTGGTTGGGCTTGGAGATGAGCCTGAAAAATTTGGCACCAAAAAGTTTTCGAGGGCACGTGACGAGCCACTTCAACTAGAGATTTTACAAAATACCATGAACATCATTAATTGAGATGCCCCACAACGGCCAGCGTCAGGTTCATATCTCTGGTGTAGCACTCTTGTGCTCTAGAATAAGACTCAGCAGCGTAATCGCCGACCGGCACAACGATTGCGAATGGTTTTGATAGCTTAGCGGTACTAGGGCCTTGAGCTCATCCACCGCTCGTGAGAGTGGCTCGTTGCCCGGGACAACGAGGTAAACCATGGCACGGAAGCGGTACATCCACTCTGTATAGTCGAGCTGTTGCTGCTGCTTCTTCAATGCAGTGACAACGTGTATAAGGCGGTCCGCAAAGAGCTTCTCCAAGTCACCCCCCTGGAGTCGCATCTCCTCCTCCTCCACGTTGGTGATTATCGAGAGGGCATAGAGCCTCTTGAGAGTTGAGAATCCCGGCGGGATCGACTCGAGGATGCGGAGCCTCAGCCGAGTCACCGTGGTACACCAGTTCCAAGTCTCGATGAGTGTACTGGTGCTCGCACACTTGACGAGCCATTGGAAAATCTCCTCCAAGGATGCCCCGGAGCAAAAGACGCGTGTATCCATCATGGCATGCCCCACCGCGGCCGTGACGAGCTCCGTCGACTGCTGAGAGTGCGGTGCGGTGCACGTCTCCTTCACGAGGTATGTGAGCTTGGCGACGATGAGTCTCGGGCTCGGCAGTGGAGCCCGGGAGTCGATGGTGAGAGTAGCCGGGGTGATGAGGGCCATGGGCTTGGCGCCAATCTTGCGGAGAAACGTCAGGATGTACTCTCTTTGCAACGGTCTCTGCGGCTTGAACATGAGCCGGGCCCCCCGTTCCACGTGCAAAAGGTCGTCCTCGGCAAAGAGGTCCAGCTTGTTGTAGACGCCCGGAACGGCAAACATCACGTCCTTGTGTGGACGGGGCTGCTCCTTCACCTGGGGCACCTCGCCAAAGAAGAAGTAGTCTGGCTTGATGGCGTCGCGGTGGGTCCGGAGATACTCCATATACGTTGTGTTCTTCAGCACCTGGCTATCGAGCCCGCTCGTGAGGCTCAATTCCTCCTTCTCAGCCCGTTCCAGGGCCTGGAGCGCCAGCTCGTCGTCGCGCCTGTGCTGCTCAATGAGGCTCTCCGTCTTGCGGAGAAGAGCCACGTACGAGGTGGAGATTGCCGGAGCCGCGAGCTTAGGGGGTTGGCGGCTCGCAAAGGCCGCTGGCCGCTTGCGCGTGAGGCTGGCGAAGAAGGAGTCGAGCTCGTCGTCGCCGTCGGACATGGCTCTGGGTAAAAGTGTTGATGTTCGCGGAAAAAATTTCGCCAAACATCACCATCACCACTATGCCTCTGACCGCCGAAATCAACAGCGCGCTGCTGGAGCTGCTCCAGGGCCTGTCAGCGGCCGACAACAAGGTGCGGTCGCAGGCAGAGCACACGCTACGCACCGTGTGGCAGGGCGAGGACCGCGTGGGCCAGCTGCTGCTGTTTCTGTCCCAGCAGGCGTGCTCCAACTCGAGCCAGGCCGCCAGCGCGTTTGCCGCGGTGCTGTTCCGGCGGATCGCCATCCGGTCGCCAGCCAAGTTCACCAGCGTCACGGACCGCACAGTGTCGCTCGTGTCCCGGCCCGAGCTCGACGAGATCCGCAGCACCTTGGCGACGGGCTTTGCCACAGTACACACGACCGATGTCCGCCACAAGCTGGCCGACGCGATAGCGGAGCTCGCCAAGCCCGACGTGCCCGGCGACTGGCCCCAGCTGCTGCCGATGCTCTTCAATGCCGTCAAGAACCCGGACGCGTCGTTCCGCGAGTCGGCGTTCCGCATCTTCGCCGCCAACCCGGCGCTGCTGCCCCTCGAGCACGTTGCCGAGCTGCTGCCGCTGTACGAGTCGGGCTTTGCGGACGAGGCGGACGAGGTGCGGATCGCCGCGTGCTCGGCCTTTGTCGGCTTCTTCCAGCTGCTGCCCAAGCGCACCTGGCCGCGGGTCCAGCCACTGCTGCCGGCGCTCATGAACAGCCTGCCGCGGCTGCTGGAGAACGGCAAGGAGTCCGCGCTGTCGTCTGTGCTGGAGGCGCTGATTGACCTTGTGGAGGCGGCGCCGAAGCTCTTCAAGGAGATGTTCCCGACGATTGTGGACTTTTGCTCTGCCGTCGCCACAAACAAGCAGCTCGACTCCGCCGCCAGAGTCTCGGCGCTCGAGCTCCTCACCACCTTTGCCGAGGCCTCCCCGAAGATGTGCAAAGCCAGCGAGAGCTACGCACACGCCATGGTGCTCATCACGCTCGGGATGATGACCGAGGTGGAGGACGAGGACTGGCTCGAGGCGGACAACACCGAGGAGGACGACGACGAGCTCGAGTACGACTCGGGCCGCCAGTCGCTCGACAGAGTGGCTCTGCGGCTCGGCGGCGACTCGCTAGCGGGGCCCCTCTTCCAATTGGTGCCACAGATGCTTCAGTCGTCGCAATGGCGGGACCGCCAGGCTGCGCTGATGGCGCTCTCGTCCGCCGCAGAGGGGTGCCGCGAGGTGCTGATTGGCGAGATCCCCCGGATCTTGGACCTCGTTTTGCCAGCTTTGAACGATACCCATCCAAGGGTCCAGTACGCCTGTTGCAACGCGCTGGGCCAGATCTCAACGGACTTTGCCGACGTGATCCAGCGCCAGGCAGGCGACCGCATCGTGCCAGCACTCGTCTCCAAGCTCACCAACGAGTCCGTCGCCAGGGTCCAGGCCCACGCGGCGGCGGCGCTCGTCAACTTTTCGGAAAATGCCACAAAAGAAACGCTAGAGCCACACCTCGACGCGCTGCTGACTAATCTGCTGACGCTGTTGCAGTCCCCCAAGCGCTATGTCCAGGAGCAGGTGCTGACGACGATTGCGATTGTGGCGGACGCTGCGGAGAAGAAGTTTGTCAAGTACTACGACACGCTGATGCCGCTGCTGCTGGGCGTGCTCAAGACGGAGATGGGCGACGAGAACAGGCTGCTCAAGGCCAAGTGCATCGAGTGCTCGACGCTGATTGCGGCGGCGGTGGGCAGAGAGCTCTTTGCACCACATAGCCAGGAGCTCATTGCGCTGTTTGCGGCTCTCCAGCAGTCGCAGCTCCCGGACGACGACCCTGTCAAGCCCTACTTGGAGCAGGGCTGGAGCCGCATCGCCAGGCTCGTGGGCCAGGACTTTGTGCCACTGCTTCCCAGCGTGCTCCCTCCCCTCGTGGAGGCCGCAAAGGTGACCCAGGCGGTGTCTCTGCTGGATGAGGAGGACACGGACGAGTTTACACAGAACGAGGACTGGGAGGTGCTGGCGCTGGGCGACAAGCACGTGGCGGTGCACATTGCCGTGCTGGACGACAAGGCGACGGCGCTGGAGCTCATTGCGGGCTACGCGGACGTGCTCAAGTCGCAGTTTGCACAGTACACGGCGGAGATTGTCGAGACGGTGCTGGAATCGCTCGACTTTTATCTCCACGACGGCGTCCGCATCTCCGCCGCTAACTCGTTGCAGCCGCTGCTCGCCACCTACGACGGCCGCCCAGACCAGCGTGCGCTCTGGGAACTCATGGCCAAGAAGGTGCTTGCTGCTATCCCGAAGGAGATCTCCCCAGAGGTTGTCTACTCGTACTACCAGGCGTTTGCCGACTGCTGCGAGGTGATGGGGCCCGAGTGCCTCAGCGGGCTTGTGCCCGAGCTCTTTAGCGCCACGGCCAAGTGCCTCGGAGAGGTTTACGAGCGGGTGACTCAGCGTGAGGGAGACGACGAGTACAACGAGGAGGTGGAGCAGGAGGAGGACTCGGACGAGGAGCTGTGCGACATCATCAACAGGGCCCTGGGCACCGCGCTGAGGCTCAACCCGGTCCAGTGTGCTCAGCACTTTGCGGTGCTTGCGCCGACGGTGGCGATGTTTTTGAGGGACGAGAGCATCGTGCTCAAGGTGTTTGCGCTGTGTGTAGCGGGCGACCTCATTGAGCATCTCAGAGAGGCGTCGGCACAGTTCCAGGAGCTCTTCAGCATGGCAGTGTACGAGTCGCTATTCCACGCCGACCCGACTGTGCGCCAGGCTGGAGCCTACGCGGTGGGCGTGGCAGCTCAGTACGGAGGTGCCCAGTACCGCCAGCTGTTGGCGGCGTGCTTCACCCCACTGGTGCAAATGACGAGAGCGGCAGACGCTAGGGCAGATGCCAATGCCACAGCCACGGAGAATGCCAGTGCCGCCATGGCGAAGATCCTGATGGTACAGAGCGACGTGTTGAAGGAGGTGGAGGGCGCCAGTGTCGATGGCGCCATTGGCTGGTGGATCGATACGCTGCCGATTGTGAAGGACCACGAGGCGGCGCCGTTTGCCTACCGCTTCCTGGCGCTGCTGATGGAGTCCCACCACTCTGCTGTTGAGGAAAAGGTGCCACAGGCGGTGGAGGCCGTGGTGCGTGCGCTGGAGGCCAAGGCGATTGCGGGCAAGACGGCAGAGGCGGTGGTGAAGGCCACCAAGGAGCTGCTGGGTGCGCTGCCACAGGGCCAGGTGGTGGAGCTCATGGCCAAGTACGCGGACCTGCCCGTGCACCAGTGGTTTGGCTAGGCCAGTGGCGGGGCTAGGCCAGTGGCTGGTCTCATAGCTAGTGGAGTGTTACAGGACGCTGGTAATAATGTTGTCATTTCTTTTGTGTAACTGCGTCTGATGGAGTAGAAGGGGCAAAGCTTAGTGAGCCTTACGCGCTGGCTTTCCTTTTGTGTAACTACATCTCAAACTGGTTGCGCAGCTCGCGGATCAGCTCAATCTGCTCCGTGCGGAAGGTGTCATCCTCCTGGTAGATGCCGCCAATGTCAAAGACGAGGTTCTTGTGCTCCTCGTGGTACGAGTTCCACAAGATGCCGTTGTCCGCGTAGTTCGGGTCGAGGTCCACAATGAAGGCCGCCCACAGCTCAGACATTGTGCGGGAAATCAACTCCGATCTCGGATCGTCCCACCACTTTTGCCCATCGGACGAGTCCCGGTACGGCTGGTCGGGCTGCCCAGTGTAAAAGACGTACGCAACCTCGGTGTAGTGCGAGGCCCCGCTCACAGCACTCGTGTTGTACTGGTTCGAGTTTGGAATGTTGTGACGGTACTTGTACACTGGCAGCCCATCACGCGAGCTAAACTGCGCAGCGTACCGTGCCGGCCCAATGTAGTAGGCATCGCTCGTGAGAGACCCAAGGTGTCTTCTCACAGTGTTGTTGAGGGCATTGTCCGTGCCGATATAAACCGGGTCGTAAGTCGGTTGCAGCGGCGTCAGCGTAGCGGGGTCATCCACATAGATGTTGTAGAGTCTGGCGATGGACTCATTGGTGAGACCAGGGTACTGTGCCTGTAACGGGACGTACGCAGACTCAAGACTCGTGATGTTTGGTGGTGTAAACTGCGTTCCCTCATCGGTGTTTGTGCCAATGAGAATTGGTACTTTTGTGTACTCACCTTGCTCGTAGGCAACGTACCCGGACTTGGGGACAACGTCGCCATCCACATAGGGGAAGTACTGCAAGGTCACAAGCCCATTGGTGTTGTTCATCGCCCATTGCAAATCACGCTCATCCACCTGCTGCAGACACTCCACCACGTCGAGAGAACCGGTGCAATTGAGATGCTCTGCAATCACGTCAAAGCCCTCCTGGTCGGCACCGTTCGAACCGCTGAGGATCCCTTTGAAGATCCCATTCCCGCTCTCCATAATGGCGCCCTTGATGTAGTCCACTTTGCGAGACGTCAGCAGCTTCCCGACAGCAATGGCTCCAGCAGACTCCCCCCAAAGCACAATGTGGTTGGGGTCACCACCAAAGGCCCGGATGTTCTCCCTGACCCAGTCGGCAGCCTTGATTTGGTCCCGTAAGCCTGCATTGGTCCATCCCTTCTGTACAAGCTCGCTCGAGTCAAAGAAGCCAAACCCGGCAAGACGGTAGTTGATAGAGACGCCAATGAACGGCTTGCCAATTTCCACGCCGTTCTGTACAATGTACGACAGGTTGTAGGCTGGTCTCGAGCCTGCACCATCGGTGAAACCGCCTCCGTGGATCCACAGCCCGACTGGAAGGTCTGTGTAGTTGCCTGCGGGCTTCACAACGTTGAGCGACAGGCAGTCCTCGGAGTGGTTCATGTGTAAGCTGTCAGTACCCTCCACGGACCAACACGCGGCACCGTACTCATCAGCCATAAAGAGGTCAAACGTCGAGTTGTAAGGCTGTGGCGGAGCAAATCTCAGAGACCCGAGAGGAGGCTCGGCGTAGGGGATGCCCAGGAAGATGTCCTGGTCAAACTCGTCGAGGTGCACTCCCTGGATTGTTCCATTGGTGACTGAAACTTGCTGTGCAGCAGCTGCTGTGGCAAGCAAAAGCGAAGTCTTCATACTGTGGAGGCCTTTCTAGAGCGATTCCATCGCCTTTTATGCTTGGCCGAGCCCGAGGAACATCTTCCCGAGCGGGATAATTGTTTGCATCTGCCCTGACGCAACGCAGATCTCTTGGCCACCAATGCTTGGAGCCCGGGCAAAGCTCAAACCAGCGGATGGGCAATTAAGAGCCACCAATTGAAGGTTACCAACCTCTATAACCAATACATAATCTCTCGCTATAGCCCTCGCTACCCTTTGGGAATTCCACCTCTTGTCATAGGGGGGAGACCCCTTGCGCACCCCATGAAATTCCCCGCATAAAAGCGGCGGAGCTCCCAGCAAGCCCACCGGCGCGCCCAATATTTCGCTCCAATGCAATGTATCTACGCATTGCCGGATGATTTGCCCATTGGAGGATTCCAATTGGCCTGGATTCGCATCGCTAGTGGCCCCACGGAGTCATGCTACTGTAAAAGCTGCGCCGACCCGGATAAAATGGAAAAACTCGGGGATGTGAGAAAAAGGGGGCTCGGTGGGCTAACAGTAATTTAGGGGGAGGAGGGGGGTCATGACTCGTAGGTCCCACTAGAATTCGACAGCACATTTCTACGGAGACTCTGATTTACGTTGTATTCAGTGCGGGCATCCTCCCAAAGTGTCTGATTTGATATGGCCGACCCAGGGACTCAATACAAGAATCCATCACGGAGCTGCCTGATGAGCTCAATGCCCTGCTCTCTAAATGAATCGCTCTCCACGTAAAGACCGTTGATGTCAATTACGAGGTTCTGCTTTTCATCGTAGGTGTTCCACACAGGGCCGTTGCCAGTGTTGGGGTCCAGGTCCACAATAAACGATGCCCACATCTCAGATACACTCTTCGATATTTGCTCCGATCTCGGGTCATCCCACCAGTGCTGGCCGTCAGAGGTATCTCTATAAGGCTGGGAGGGTTGCCCGGTGTAGAACACGTACGCCACGTCTGTGTAGTGGGCCGCACCAACAAGTGCACTCGTGTTGTAAAGATTGGCATTGGGGATGTTGTGGCGGTACTTGTAGACAGGAATTCCATCTCGGCTGGTGAACTGGGCCACGTACCTGGCTGCTGCAATGAAGGAGGCATCCCCAGAGAAGGCTGCAAGATGTCTTCTCACGGTATTCTGCAAGGGGCCCGCCTCACCAATATAGACTGGGTTATAATCGGGTTGGAGAGGTGACAGCGTCTCGGGATCATTCACATAAAGATTGTAGATCTGCTCGATGGAGGATTCAGACAACCGGTACAATGAGCCGTACGCTGCAATGGCAGAGTCTAGATCAGATATGTTGGCAGGCGCAAAAAAAGTTCCCTCGTCGGTGTTTGTGCCAATGAGTATAGGAACCTTGGTGTACTCGCCACTATCGTACGAGTCATATCCTGATTTGGGCACAATGTCTCCATCCACAAAGGGGAAGAAGCCCAAGTTGGCAACACCGTTGGTACCATTGAATGCAAACTGAAGATCCTGGGCATCAACGCTCTGGAGACAATCCAGATCATTGCAACCAACAAAAGCCTCTATAGCATCATAGCCAGCCTGGTCATTTGGATTGCCTGCAGTGTAGGTGTTTTGGCAAATTCCTGATCCTGACTCCATAATGGCACCCTTGATATAGTCCACTTTGCGAGACACGAGTAACTTGCCAACGGATATAGCGCCGGCAGACTCTCCCCATATGACGATATGATCGGGATCTCCACCAAAGGCCTGGATGTTCTCCTGTACCCACTCAATTGCCTTAATCTGATCTCTGAGACCCACGTTTGTCCATCCCCGTTGAACCAATTCAGCAGAGTTGAGGAACCCGAACCCGTTCAGCCGGTAGTTTATGGAAACACCAATGAAGGGCTCGCCAATGTTAACTCCGTTCTGTACAATGTAAGACAAGTTGTAAGCGGGTCTGGTACCTGATCCATCGTAGAAGCCACCGCCGTGAATCCAAAAGCCCACTGGGAGGTTCTCATACTCGCCAGAAGGTCTAACAATATTTAGTGTGAGACAATCCTCTGAATGTGGCAGATGGAGGGTATCGCTTCCACCCGAAGCCCAGCACGCCGCACCATACTCGGTGGCCTGGAAGTGATCAAACGTGGCATTGTAAGTCTTTGGAGGTGCAAATCTGAGAGGTCCAGTTGGTGGCAGGGCATACGGAATTCCGAGGAAAATGTCCTGATTGAAGGAGTCGAGGTGCACCCCCTCGACCGTACCGTTGATAACGGATGCCAATGGCTGGGCGCTCGCTGTAGCCAACAGAGGTAGAAGCTTCATGGCGATCCAGTGCAGCACATTCTTTAGCATTATATATCGAGAGGGATCAGCCGCTGGAAGGCACTCCGGGGGTACGAGGGGTACAAGCCCCTAACGGAATAAAGGGGTGCATCATCACCAGACTGCAGTCTCACATAGCCTGCAGATCATGCAGTAAGATGCGTCCGGCAAATAAAAGGGCATAATGTATCGTCAATTAACATAGAGTATCGTAGCGTATCGTGATCTCATAGGGCTATGGGAGCGGAGTGTGTCTGAGAGTCTCACTCAGCCAGCAGTTTTGAGGCCCATGCAACTCAAAGGGCGGGTGCATCACTCCAACGAGAAATCAAAAAAAAAACCCTCAATGAGGGGGCATTGGCCTCTTTACAGCTATCCTTTTGGCTTTGCAATTGAGTCCAGTCTCTTCTCCGCATTACCTCCTGGAAACGGTGTACCCCACTAGTATCCCAAGCCCCAGTACAGCCAGTGTTCCACTCAGTGGCGCACTCCCTACAGTGTGTGTCACGAGTTGCCAAGTTGCTGCCACAAACGCCCATAGTGAAGCCAGCACACTTGAGCTCTTTGGTCTGAGAATTATCTCCACCGAGGAGGATTCAGGCAGCTTCTCAAAAGTGTTTATGGCCTCAACAAGCTCATCCTCGTCATCCACCACAACCAGGTCTCCATCCTCATCGTAGTAGAGCATCTCGTGGCTTGCCATATCCACCTCCATTTTGTCAGCAATTTCTTGACGCAGCAGCTCCAGCAGTTTGATATCATCGTATATCGAGATGCCTGAGTTGATTGTCATACTGATCTTGTGTGCTCTCTCCACTCCTTCCAGTTGCACTTTGAACACCACTGTACGACGCTTCAGGTAAAAACTCATTCTTGAGAGCGACTCTGCTGAGGGCGCACGCACACGGTCATCCGAGGGTCTCTGGATTGTGGATGAAGACCTTCTGGTCATCAGCATATTGAGGGAGGGTCTTCTGCTACTGCTCGGAGTGGAGGCGTGTGACCTCAATGGAGAGCGTGATACGCTACTTTCCAGGCTCTGCATTTCGCCCACAGACTTGTCCAGTGAGTTCCAGAATGAGTCCCAAACAGGCTGTTCATCCCCGATTCTCTGCTTTACCTCGTCCAATGCGTGCTTGTAGTTGTCTGCTGGGTCCTTCTTGCCCAGCTGCGCTAACGCAGTGTAGGTAAGCTGGAGAACACTCACCACACCCAAGATTTCGTTTTTAGCCTCGTCAATAACGGGCAAGTTTAGAAAGTGACCCTGGTACATCAGCCGCAGAGCAGCACCCACCGTAGTGGAGCCTTTGGCAAATTCGGGACTTGACGTTAAAACTCTGGCGACAGTACACTTGACAGGGTCCAGCCCCCTAGCCAACACTCGGAAGCTGACGTCCTTACTGGTGAAGATACCAATCACCTTCCTCTGAGACGATGTGCCATCCACAACGAGAAGGGCAGTGGTGGCACGTTCCACCATCAGCCTAGCAGCAGCGTACACGTCCGCGTGTGAGTCCACATACACTGGTGGACTATCAACAACAGACTGCAAAGTCGGTACTCCAATGACATCACCCAGGCTTTTGACGTCGTCCACAATCTTTCCAGCATCAATTGAGCCAAGCTCTCCAAAGTTGGCCTCTACATCGCTCAGCGCATCGCTCAGCCTCTTTGCATTCACAGCAATTCTCTCAAGCCGTAGCATTGCCTGGTGGAAGCATCGTGTGATGTCAATGACTCCCTTGATGTCTCCGCTGTCATCCACCAGGGGCAGGTGCCGGACACTGCGCTGCACCATTGTCGACAGAGCCTCAGTGATTGGGGTGTCCATGTGGAGACACAGTGGCTGTGAAGTCATGATGTCAGAGACAGCGGTATTGGAAGGGTCCAGCCCCTTGGCAGTGACACGGTAAGCCAGATCCTTGGAGGTGAAGAGCCCCAGAAGCCTGCCCTTTTGTTTCACAAGTGCGCAGTGCACGCGACGATCAGCCATCTGCTGCGAGGCCGTGAGCACACTCTCTGAAGGGTCCACCTCGAAGGGAGGATCTGGCCGTAATGAATAGATCGACTTGGGCTTGTCCATATTCGCAGTAGCGGCGAGGCCAGACCGTTAGCAGCCAATGTGTGGAGATAGCGCCCCTCGTGACAGGAACAGCAATGTGGCGCGGACCGGGGTTATGAGCCCGCGAACCCGCTCGCGTGCGCCTTCCCTCCGCAGCCACTCCCTCCGCACCCTGAGCATCGCCGTCTCCATCTTCATCTCCATCTCCATCTTCGCTCACCATCGCCATCCACCATGGGCAAAAAAGTGTGTATTGTTGGCATGGGTGGTGTGGGCATCATTGCCGCCTACACCTTGCAGTCGAACGGGTCTGAAGTCACCGCAGTGGTACGCTCGGATTACGATACGGTCCTGGAGAAGGGCTACACCATCAACTCGTGCGACCACGGCACAGTGGAGGGCTTCAGGCCCAAGCACCTGGCAAAGAGCGCCAAGGAGGCGATGCAGTACGGACCCTTTGATTACGTCTGTGTCATCACCAAGAACATCCCGGACCTCCAGGTGGTGGAGGAGATGTACGCGGACGCTGTCACTCCAGAGACCACCATTGTGCTGATCCAGAACGGCATTGGCATCGAGAAGGCGTGCTTCCAGAGATTCCCTCGCAACATTGTCGTTTCAGGTGTCAGCATGATCTCCTCAGCCAACTTCCACGGCGTGGTGAGCCACACTGGCCATGACGGTGTCCAATTTGGAGCCTACGATAACGGAGTCAACACCAAGGAGGAGCAACAGGCCAAGGCCCAGGACTTCGTGGAGATGTACAAGATGGATGTCAATGACTGCAAACTCGACTCTGACATCAAGTACACGCGCTGGCGCAAGCTGGTCTACAACGCTGCCTTCAACACTATCGCTGCCATCACGGACCTCGACGTCGGTAGGCTCGAGACGTTCGGTGCTATCGAACCACTCATCTACCCTGCGATGGATGAAGTGATTGCCATGGCAGCCTCCGATGGTGTGACACTTGATCCCTCCATTAAGCAGCTGATGCACTTTAGCGATGACGGCGACTGGTACGCTCCGTCGATGCTGGTGGATATCCGCAAGGGCCAGTACATCGAGCTCGAGGTCATTCTGGGCAATGCTCTACGGATTGGTCACGCCAATGGTGTCAAGACCCCTGTGCTGGATGTGGTGTATGAGATGCTGAAGTTGATCCAGATGCGCACAAAGGAGCGCCGTGGGCTTATCGAGCTTCCAGAGCAGCGTCCTATTCCGGAGCGCCCTCCGATCAACTAAGCCTAGATGCGTGTAGAAATGAACGCCTTTAGACTCATAGCTCTGTAGTTATATCCACAAGGAATCGTCATAGGTTCTTATCTTTTTCCCATGTGCCTTTGAAGTAAAGTTCATTAGACTTCCCGTTTGGGCGCGTCGAGCCAGCTGCTACGCACGTGGTGTGCGGGTGTCAATAGCCAGAAACGTAGAAACCGTCGTATACTTTACTTCAAACTACGATGCTGGTGCTGCCCAGATCCTTCTGGCTGTCATTAGTATCGGCTGTACTTGTATGTTGCATTTGTATCCTCAACTAACAGCAGAACAACATCCCCCCAGCGTTGTGGCTGGTGCTGGACTTCCTCTTCGACATCTCCACCTTCTGGATTCGCAAGACGGTACAGTTCTTCTCACGCAAGTCCCCGACCTATATTGCCAAGCAAAAGCTTCTGATAGCGGAGTCCTACGATGAGTGGCTATCCACTGCATATTACCTTGACCGTCTCACGGGCTCTGACCTCTGGCGGCACAACTTCACCAGCAAAAAGTACGACTACAGACTGATATCCGAGCGACTTAAGGAGATGCATGAGGCCCGAGTTGATGAAGACGTGGACCAGCTTCTGAGACTCTTCAGAACTGGTGGGTTTTTACGCAACTTTGGTGGAATTGCTGGGCGGGAGCTTTTCATGCGCTCCTACGCTGGCACAAAGATGCTCATCGAGGACTATATCGCGGAGGTTCTGCAGTGTCTCCACTATCTTGATGGAGCAGAGTTCTCACAGCATCCTCACACATCCTCTCAGCTTCGTCTCGACTTTCTGCACGATGCCAGACAGTCTTTTGGCTCAACGGCTCTCGTGCTACAGGGAGGATCCCTCTTTGGGCTGTGTCATGTGGGCGTGGTGAAAGCCCTCTACTTCAAGGGACTCCTCCCTCGGATCATATCAGGAAGTGCAGTGGGTGCAGTAGTGGCGTCCCTTATCTGTACTCTGAAGAACGACGAGCTTGCAGACACTCTCGTCAACATCCCTGAGGCATTGTCGAAGATAGATCGGCTCACCACAGATGTCGATGAGCGGTACGGCTCTGTTATTGAAAATGTCGTGTCGAAGGGCTACTCGCAGGACATTTTGATCTTTATGAAGTACGTGAAGGATCACGTGGGTGACATGACCTTTGAGGAGGCTTACCTGCGCACAGAGAAAATTCTCAACATCATTGTACACCCAACGGACAAGGCAGTGCCCTCTTTGCTCAACTATGTTACTGCTCCAAATGTGGTCATATGGTCCGCCATCTACGCATCGATAGGAACTGGGGTACTGTCGGATAATGTGTCTCTCTACATCAAAGATCTACACAACCGTGTTGTGCCCATGCGCTCGTACCCTGGTTTCAAGTGTGTATTTTTAACTCCACAAAAGGCCAATGAGAGACACGATGCCGAATCTCCGTACACACGGGTAACAGAGCTCTTCAATGTGAACAATTTCGTCGTGTCGCTAGCGCGTCCGTACCTGGCACCGCTCATTGTGAGCGACATCAAGCACAAGACTGGGTGGAAGTTCAAGCGCATGATTCAGCGGCTTTTTGGTATGGAGTTACAGCACAGAGTGGAACTTCTGGACCGTACTGGGATACTTTTCTCATTCGTCAAGCGGCTAGCTGTGGATGAGAAAACCCCCAAAAATGCTAGTGAGGTGACAATCGTGCCAGAGCTGAGAACGTTGGTCAAAGATTTTGGCAGAGTGTTCGATGTGCATAGGACTCTTGAGAATATCCCCTACTGGATATCGGTGGGTGAGCGGAGCGTTTGGCCCGTTTTACCAATTTTGTGGACGCGGTGTGCTGTGGAATTTACATTGGATGACCTTTTCAACAGCCGCAAAAGACGACAGTAATTAGCGCAGAAAGAGCGCAGGTTGATCTCTGTCGATGTGGAAGAGGTACTCTGTCTCCTTGATCTCCTTTGAGTAGGGAATGGCTCCTCTCGATACTGTCAAAGAGCCAGTGATGTCTTTGGCCCTGCCTGTGTCGAGAGGTCTCAATGCAATATTGAGGTGGGCTCTGTGAATGAGCCTCGTGAGGAAATCGTTGGTTTTAAACTCTGGTAAAACAGGGTTGGGTACGCTTACTGTGATAAGCTCCCGGTCTGCAGCAGATGCAATGAAGACGCTATTCGCAGCCCTTTGCAACTTTGTGATTTCGTTCAAGAGCTGTGTCGATGTGATCTGTGTTGCGGCCAAAAGAAGCTCAATGCCCTCGATGAAAAGAACGTGTGGCTGTGAGATCTGTCTGCAAACGCCATCGATAACTGTGGTGAGAGCCTCTGGAGAGCTGATTTTGGAGAAGAGGTCGGTAAAGAGATCCACAAAGTGGAATGACGCTCCCAGCTCCACGCCGTTCTTCCTCAGTCCACGCTCATAGAAGGCGCGGTCATGTATGAAGGAGATCAGCGTCACATCACTGGCTGGAGATCTTCTCTTGTCGTGATTGAAGTGGCACGAGCCCTGCATCGCATTCTCTATGAGGGCGTTAAGCAGCCATGCTGGGGCCGTGCCTTGTGTATGTGTCATGAGGCACAACAAACGTCCGCCTAATGGCACAATCGTGTTGTCCTGGAAGAGTGCGAGGTCCTGTTTCTGCGACATTGATGGTATCTGCAGTGTGTATATTTTATTGTAATTAAATCGTAGGTCGTAGGTGCTCATCGGTTCGCGAAACGCTTCACTTTAGAAAAATTTGCCCACACTAGAAGCTCCTCATCATAATGTCACTCCCATCGCTTCCAGCCTCCTTCGGGGCCGAGAACTTCAAGAGCTATGCCAAGTACACGGCACCAGTTCGCCGTCCAATTGAGCCAGTTGGCCGCTACTTCCTTGCGCACGCCTCCCGTTCTTTGAGAGGCCACACATGGTCGGAGTATGAGAAGATTGAGGCCGAGAAGAACGTGGCCGTTGTCGACGAGACTGACGAGGATGCCGACCTTGGAGACGAGGAGCAGTCCGAGGAGCTTCTTGCTCACGACCCACGTGACTGGAAGACTGCCGATCTTTACGGAGTACTTGGTATCTCTCACCTGAGATACCGTGCCACTGAAGACCAGATCAGACGTGCACACAGAAAGCAGGTGCTCAAGCACCACCCAGACAAGAAGGGTGAGAACAACTTGAACGCTGACGGATTCTTCAAGATTATCCAGAAGGCTGTGGAGACCTTGATGGACCCTTCGAAGCGCGCGCAGTACGACTCTGTTGATGAGAACGCTGACGTGGCTGCTCCTCCAGCCAAGGGCAAGTACGACTTCTTCGAGGCTTGGGGTCCGTTCTTCGAGGCTGAGGGTAGATTCTCCAAGAAGCAGCCAGCTCCTAAGCTCGGCGACTTGAGCTCTACTAAGCCAGAAGTGGAGGCCTTCTACGACTTCTTCTACAAGTTTGACTCTTGGCGTTCGTTTGAGTTCCTGGATGAGGATGTTCCAGATGACTCTTCTAACAGAGACCACAAGCGTTACGTGGAGAGAAAGAACATCGCCGCCAGAAAGAAACGGAAAACCGAGGACAACAAGAGATTGCTTGACCTTGTGGCAAGAGCTTTCAAGGAGGACCCTCGTATGAAGCTCTTCAAGGAGGCTGAGAAGAAGGAGAAGGAGAAAGCCAAGTGGGAGCGTGAGGCTGGTGCCCGTGCTGAGGCTGAGGCCAAGGCCAAGAAGGAGGCCGAGGAGGCTGCCGCTAAGAAGCAGGCTGAGGAGGCTGCTGCCAACGCTAAGCAGGATGCTAAGAAGGCCAAGGAGGCTGCCAAGGCTGCTAAGAAGAAGAACAAAAGAGCCATCAGAGGTGCTGCCAAGGACAACGGCTACTTTGGTGATGCTGACAAGGCTGAGGCCATTGACGCTGACCTCAACCTTATCATTGAGGCATTTGACGATGTGACCCTGCAAGACGTTGCCACTAAGCTTTCGGGTGCCGACGCCGCCGCTGCTAAGTCTACCCTTGGTGACGTTGCCAAGGACCTCTCCAGCCAGGGCAAGCTTCCAGCTGGTGTGCTGACTTACTTTGTCTAATAAACGCGTATAGATAGAGGCAAAACAGTAGATACTCATGTAGCTTTTATGCGGGAAGTTGACTTATCGCAATCACATTTGATATCTGTCTCATGAGACTCAGCTAATCGGCAACAATCTCGCTCCATATTGTTCCTCTTCCCCTCCCTGATTGAGCAAATTATTGTTGGTAACCAGCGAGGTGCTAGTGAGAGCAGATCATAGCGAGCGGGCATAAATGCTTCCATATTGGGTTGTACTACCGCAAGTATGTGGCTCGCAACCGGAATAGCGGTGATGTTGCGGACTAAGCCATGAGATAATGAAAGTTGTTCACTGTTGAAAGGGAGGTCCTAGCCGGACGTAACCGTTCGCTTTGTAAGAATACAAGGGGTGTTTGACAGATCATAGTTGATGCCAAGGCTGCAAAATGGAATTAAGGGAGATAGGCGGACATAGCAACGGCGCCGCGACATTTCCCCTTTCGGGCATATCTCCGACATGAGAGAAAAAGTCAGAATCATTTAATACAGTCGTCCTCTACACGTCCCTTTAAGTGTTCTTGTATCCACCGAGTCCCTTCACAGACTACAATTGTCTCATCATGTCTACGAAGGAATCGTCCGAGGCGGAGCTGAAACAAGTGGCGAGCGACTCCATGTCCATCTCGGACTCGGAGTACGCGAGACTCCAGGAGAAGATGGAGGTACGAAAGGGCTCCTGGGTGCTGAAGCTATTCACGGGGAAGACACCTCGCCCTATCGTGCCCAATCATGTGGTGTACCCCTTCCTCACTGCTAACTGGGCTTCCATCATCACTTTCCAATGGGTCACAGACATCATCAACAGAGGCTACCTCCGGCGTATAGAGGAGGAAGACCTGTATCAGCTTACTGGCGACTTTGCTGTCGAAGAAATGTCGAGGAAACTCGAAGAGAACCTCGAGAAACGCTCAAGGCAGTTCTTTGAGAAGCATCCGGACGAGACAAAGTGGAACAAGTGGGTACTCCTCTTAGCACTGAACGACACTTTCTTCAAACGCTTCTGGATCTTTGGCGGTGTGGCGAAGGTTATAGCAGATATGTCACAAGTGCTCTCTGCTCTACCAGTGAGGGCGCTTGTGCGCTATATCCAGAACAAGGAGACTCATGATACCGGCGTAGGCCATGCCATTGGTATCGCCATCGCCATCTCCATAATGCAGATGATGTCTACGATGTCCGTAAGTGCCTTCTTTCACATCTCGATGGTTACAGGCGCACAGGTTAAGGCTGTGCTCATGAACACAATATACCGGAAGACCTTCAAAGTGAGTACGCGAGGACGGTTCGAGTTCCCGAACGGCAAAGTCAACTCGCTCGTCATGACTGACCTCAACAGAGTGGACCTCGCTGTGGGTACTTTTCACTTCCTGTGGTCTTTCCCTATCACATTTGCAGTCGGTACCGTGGTACTGTGTGTTAACTTGGGCCCTTCGGGACTTCTTGGAATATTTATCATTCTGCTTTTTGTTGCTGCATCTTTCTTCTCCAACAAGAGGCTCAAACAGCTGAGGATTGGAGCTAATAAGCATATCGATGCGCGTGTGCGTGCTATCAATGAAATCATCAACACGCTCAAGATGATAAAGTTCTACTCGTGGGAGGAGCCTTACTACCGCAAAGTGGAGCATTATAGAGCTCAGGAGAAAGGTTATATCCTGAAGATCCAGCTCCTCAAGGCCATTGTGAATACGGGTGTCTCCACTATCACCTTCATTGCTGCCATGGTCACCTTCCTACTCATGCTCCACACTTCGTCCAACTTCTCTGCACAAAATATCTTCTCCTCCATCACTCTCTTCAACATGTTGCGTATGCCTCTCAACTTGCTTCCAATGGCGAGTGGCTTCGCCATTGATGCCCTCATTGCACTGGAGAGAGTTTCAAACTTCCTTCAGGCAGAGGAGGGAGAGGACACTGTGGACAGAAGACCACTTGCGGACTCGAACAACGCCATTGAAATCGCTAATGGGTGTTTCCAATGGGATGTCGAAGAGACCCAGGAAAATAAGACAGACGATAACAGCGACAACGAATTGGTTTTCCCAGGATTGCAGAACATCGACCTGGATATCCGCAGAGGCGAACTTGTTGTTGTCACAGGGTCGATTGGCACCGGAAAGACCTCCCTTCTCAATGCTATAGAGGGCTCTATGAGAAAGGAATCCGGTGAATCTCGTGTTTACGGATCACTAACATTCTGCTCGTACCCCTGGGTTCAGAACGCCACTATTAGGGATAACATCCTGTTTGGCAAGCCATATGAGTCCGTGAAGTACCACAAAATCATTAATGCATGTGCGTTGGATGTGGACTTCCAGATTTTGCCTGGTGGAGACTCCACGGAAGTAGGTGAACGAGGTATCACACTTTCTGGTGGTCAGAAGGCAAGAATCAACTTGGCCAGGGCGGTGTACGCCGATAGCGACATTATTCTTCTTGATGACGTTTTGTCTGCAGTCGATGCCAGAGTGGGTAAGCACATTATGGAGGAGTGTATTTGCGGAGTCTTGGCTGGTAAGACGAGGCTCCTAGCCACCCATCAGCTCTCATTGATTGGCAGTGCTGACAGGGTGATTATCCTGAATGGAACTGGCTCTCTAGACATTGGTACGCAGAAGGAGCTGTTAGATAGATCTGCCGACTTCACGAGACTCATGGAATACAGCAAGGAGAGTCAAACTGAGGAAGAGGAAGAGGAGGAAGTTGACAGAGAGATGGAGGTGCTGTCGAAACAAGCTACACAGATCACCAAAGTTGAAACACGTAAGGAAGAGCCTGGGTCACAGGAGACTAGAGCCTCGGGGGCTATATCTTACAAGATCTACCTCAAGTATATGCTCATTGGAGCTGGAAAAATGGGTTACTTTATCTTCCCGATGATGGTGCTCTCGATTTTGTTAAATGGTTTCCTTCAGGTGTTTTGGTCTGTATGGCTATCCTTCTGGCTTCGTGATAAGTTCCACTTGAGTCTCGGGTTGTATGAAGGTCTCTTTGTGCTGTTGATCTTTGCCGCTGTGGCTTCTTACGCTACCCTCTATACTTTGACTGCCTCTGTCAATAACACGGCTGGTTTGACTCTTTTCAACCTCAGCTCCAAGAGTTTGTTGTCGACGCCGATGGCCTTCATGGATACCACCCCACTGGGAAGAATTCTCAACAGATTCACCAAGGATGTGGATACTTTGGATACCGACCTCATCGAGCAATTGAGACTGTTCTTGACGTCGGTGAACATTGTGGGAGCTACGATCATTCTGTGTGCATGTTATATCCCTTGGTTCCTTCTCTCTTTGCCGGTTGCAGGAATCGCGTACTACTACATTTTTTCCTTCTACAAGCAATCCGCATTGGATATCAAGCGTCTTGAGTCTACCAACAGATCTTATGTGTTTTCTCTGTTTAATGAGACGCTGTCAGGTATGAAGGTGGTGAAGTCTTATTCCTCGACGGAGAGATTCCAAGAGAGGTACGGACAGCTCATTGATAAGATGAACTCTGCGTACTTTCTGACTTTTGCCAATCAAAGATGGTTGTCCTTCAGATTGGACTGTGTAAGTTCACTGCTGACTCTCTTTGTCTCTGTGATGTGTGTGTGTGGTGTGTTTTCGATCAACGGTGCTTCTGCGGGTCTTTTGGTATCTTACATGATTCAAGTTACGGCTATGATGTCCATCATTATGCGGTCATTCACACAAGTTGAGAACGACTTCAACTCAGCAGAAAGACTTTTTGAGTATGCCTTCGAGCTTCCACAGGAGGGTCCATTCGAAAATGAGGAGAAGAAGCCAAGAGATTCCTGGCCAGAGGCAGGTGCCCTTTCGTTCGATAACGTTTCTCTGGCATATAGAGAGGGTCTGCCACTTGTGCTCAAGAATGTGACCCTTGACATCAAGGGCGGAGAAAAGATCGGGGTATGTGGAAGAACTGGAGCTGGTAAAAGTACCATTATGAATGCTCTTTTCCGCATCAGTCCTCTGTCCACTGGTAAAATCGTGATCGATGACGTTGACATTGGTGAGATTGGGTTGAAAGACCTGAGATCTAAACTCTCTATCATTCCACAAGATCCTGTACTCTTCCATGGTACCATCAGACAAAATTTGGATCCTTTCCAGACATCTTCCGACGCGGAACTATGGGATGCCCTAAGAAGATCGTGGCTTGTGGAGGAGAATGCCACAGGGCTCAACGAATACATTGTGGGTGCAACAAACATCAAGACACTGCATAAATTCCATTTGGACCAGCTTGTTGAAGACGACGGCGCCAATTTCTCCCTGGGTGAAAGACAGTTGTTGGCCCTTGCTAGAGCACTGGTTCGTAACACTAAGGTTCTTATTTTGGACGAAGCCACCTCAAGTGTTGATTACGAGACTGACGCCAAGATTCAGAGCACAATTGTCAATGAGTTCAGCCAGTGTACCATTCTTTGCATTGCACATAGACTTAAGACAATTCTCAACTATGATCGGATCTTGGTTCTTGATAAGGGAGAGGTGCGTGAGTTCGACACCCCATACAACCTTTTCAAGATGGGAGGCATCTTCACAGAGATGTGTGAACGGTCCGACATCAACGAAACAGACTTTAGCTAATAATTATTTAACAATTATTTACATTGGACTGTCAATAGTCACCACCAGGATGCCCGTCGTTTCAGCGTAGAATCTGGTTCGCTATTCTGCTCCTCGTCCTCGTTCTCCTCCTCAGAGTCATCGGCATCTTCATCAAACCGCACTTGGAACTGAAGGCCGCTGGAGTCTCTAATCTCAATTTTCGTTTCGTCTTCAGAGTCGCTCAGGGTGTCTTTAACCTTTGCCTTGTACTTTTTGAGTCCTTCTGCAATCAGCCGCTCGATTGCCAGTCTATGTTTGATAAAGTGGATCTTTGGGTAAGTTGCCTGAGCACCGTTATCGATCATGTGTGCAAGCCTCTCCTCGGTAGGATCGCTCAAAATAAAGCGAAGGTCGAGAGGGTTGAGCTTAGGAAAGATTGTAACCGTGCCGCTGAATTTTTGTAACCACAAGTTAGACCAGTCCTGATCCATAATATGTGGAAGCAGGTCGAGATTTCGAATAAGCTGCAACCATTTACGGTTCTCCAACTTGATAAACTGTTCCAACCCCGCACCGATGAATCCGCCTCTCAAGCCCGTCTTCTTTCTTGAAACTGGTCTTCCCACTGAGCCTTTTGGAGCAAAGGAGAACAGAGAGATATGAGGATTGACCTGGCTGACGACGGAGAATTTGGCGTTGTAGTATGTATTGAGTGCCTCGACAGGAATATCTGTGCGAAGGGAGCCATCTTTGTACTTTGTGCCAAAACTGAAAGGCACAAGCTTGCCAGTCTTAGGGTCCTTCATCATCAAAACAACTGGATTCAAGATACCAGGCACCGCTGATGAAGCCAAAAGAGCAGACCACACAACACAGTTTGGTGCTGTAATATGGTTGCAGAGAATCACCGGTGAATGCGGGTCAGCAGGGACTGTAGAGATGTTGAGAATCTTGCCTGTACGCTCGTAAACTTCTTTAAAAGTCAGCGAGCCCAGTGTGAACCAGGTAGCTTTACGGGCCCACTCGACGGCATCGAATCTTGCCCCAGTACGCCACCACCTTGGCAAATATACTGAAATTTTGTCCTCACATGCCGTGATACGCTGTGCAAGCTCGGGCTTCAGCAGTGGTAGAAGCTCCTCGTTCTTTCTGGTGGTAGCCAGCGCAGCCACAATACCTCCGCCAGACGTTCCGCTAACGATTGTGGGCAGAGCATCACTCTCGAGAAGAGCCTTGATGACGCCAAAGTGGTTGTAGGCAAATGTGGCACCTCCAGAAAGACACAGCGCAGTGCGGCCGAAGTTGCGGTTCAGCGACTTGAAGAAGGCTTTCTTGATCTCAGGCCTAATGCGCGTATCCTCAACTATCTTGCCGAGCGAGGCAACAACTTCAGAGTTATAATCCTCCACGATGATCTTTGTGCCATAGTAAGTTTGTGAGTATAAAAGAGGGTTCTCTGTGCCTGCAAAGTTTGACTTAACGCAACTCTGCAACACCAGCATCAACTCCTCGGTGTTTCCCTCCTCTCGAAGTGCCTCGAGTTTGGCCAGTGTCACCTTGAGAGTCTCATAGTCATAGTAGTAAAACCTCTCCTTAGATCTCCACTCTGAGAGTCCAAGATAGTCGTCTAGCTTTATGGCGTTCGCCACCCACTCGGAGTAGCTCTTGCTCTGTCTCAGCACTCTGCGCAATTGCCCCTTTTTGCCACTCCACCGGAAGAATTGCTCATACAGGGCAATATATACTCTCAGCATCATGTATAGGATAGTGAGAAGCCCTAGCCAGAGCAGTATGGGGATGAGAATCGGGTATCGAAGCGCCTTGTACCACAAGCTCTGGAAGTACTCATCCTCACTCCGCTTCACCTCATGCAAAGGTGCCCAGTCATTTTTGGAAACAATTCGCTCCACAGGAACATGACCTGAGAGCTCCTGTGATCCCACAATCCTCTGCGTGGTGTCCACCTCCTCTTTGGCAGACCCTGCTGTTATGGGGCCATCTCGTAGCGCTTCCGCAAAGGCGTCGATATCTGATGTTAGCTGTTGCATCAATCGTTGACCTACGCTCCTCAATGATGTAATCCTTCTCCATGTGCTCTGACGTTGTCCAGCTTTGAAGCCAGAAGCTTTGCTATAGCCTTGCTGTGGTAGTAGTGCCACCGAGTTGCCTGGCAGCTAAAACGCGTTCGCGAAGAGCCCTTGGAGGGCCCAACGTCCAGCTCATCCTCACCATGGCTACCACGACTTTGCTATTGGACATCGAGGGCACTCTGTGTCCCATCACATTTGTGAAAGAGGGCTTGTTCCCCTACTTTCTCAGCAAGCTCCCGGCTGTGCTTTCTGGAGAACTGTACCCAATCGATGCTGCCAACTCTGCCGTCTCTGAAGTGCTCTCTGGCTTCCCCATTGAGGTCAGAACGTCGCACATGGCCTTGCTAGAGCATATCACCAAGATGGTGAATGCCGATGTTAAGGAGAAAAACCTCAAGGCACTCCAAGGGCTTGTGTGGCAAGAAGGGTACGAGAGCGGTGAGATCAAGGCCCCGCTCTACGACGATGCGATTGCCGCCATACAGAAGTGGCACGCTGAGGGCAAGGAGATCTACATCTACTCGAGCGGCAGCATCAAGGCACAGAAGCTGCTCTTTGGTCACGTGGACATTGCGGGAGAAAGCGTCGATATGACTCCACTGCTCAAGGGCTACTTTGACATCACCACCAGTGGGTACAAGCAGGAACAGGCAAGTTACGAGAGCATTTTGCGAGACATCAACAAGCCTGCTGGCTGTGTCCTGTTCCTCAGCGACAACGAGTATGAGGTGAGAGCCGCACAGGGTGCCGGTATCAAGGCCTATGTTGCCAAGCGTCCAGGCAATGCTCCAGTCTCTGACAGCCTCGAGAGCGTGGACAACTTCCTCCACATCGTCTAGTATGGGGCATTCTACATCACATATCTGCATAAATGCATCAGCCATTAGATTGCCTAGTCTGCGTGGTCGTTGAAGAGCACGTTGGCCGCGAGCTCCTCATTCTTATCGCAGGCAAAGTAAACCTGGATCACAAGGTCCCTCTCAAAGCCCAATTCCATCAGCCTTTGTATTGAGGCCTGGTCCTCCTCCGTCACCTGCACCGTGGCAGTTCCTGGAGCCTCCTCCCCCTCCATTTCGGCATCAAGCCCTTCGCCACCTTCCTGCATAATGGCACGGATGAACTCCTCCGGGTGCTGCTGAATCATCGCACCGAGCTGTGGGTTCTGGGCTGCGAGCTGCTCGAGGATCGGCTCCAGCATCTCCGGGTTGTTCTGGATGATGTCTCTGAGCCCGTCGAGACCAGCAGCGTTGCCTCTAGCCTGTGGTGCTCCGCTGGCTGCTGCCGCAAAGAGATCGGCATGGTCCTCACCCGGCGCGTCCCCCACTGGAACTTCATCCTCTTCAAGAGCCTCTGGCACCTCTGGTGCTTCTGAGGTCTCGGCTGTCTCTCCTGAAGCTGCTGGAGCTGTTGGAGCTGCTGGGGCTGCTGGGGCTGCAGCCTCCGCTGGAATGCCAGTCAAAAGGTACTCCACGGCTCTGTCTGGGTTGTTGAATGCTGCTCTGAGAGCTGCCTCAACCTCGGCACGCTCATAGCCCATCTCCATGATTGAGGCCACTGCCCGCTCTCTGGCAGAGCCAGTGGCAAGCGTAGAAGCCGAAAACTCTTGGATCGGCTCCTCGGGCTGTGCTGGCTGCGTTGCTGGCACAGGGGTCTCCTCCGTGGGCTGTGTAGGCTGGGAGACGCGTTGTGGGGCCACTGGAGTCTCCGCCACGGTAGGTGCCTGCGGCGTAGCCGGAACTGGCTTCTTGGCCTTGGCCACCATGAAGATGATCTGGTCGTCGGCCTTGATCTTGGCATCGCCCACGGTCTTGTCGTCCTGGAGCACTTTGCCCGAGTAGACGAGCTTGATCTGGGAGGCCTCAATCTCCTTGGCAGCGGCGAGCTTCTCCTTCACCGAGAGAATCTGATGTTAGATGGTGGTTGTAAATGACTTACGGAATCACCAGACTCCACCTCGAGCGGGATCTTCTCCTTCTTGAAGTCCTTGAGGATGATCTGCATTGCTGTGGTTGACGTTGAAAGATCAAGCACGAAAAGTCCGCGGTGGCGAAAACCAGGGCACCACGCAAACGCACTCCGGTGGGGGAACCTCTTTATACCTTAGAGTCTATATCATGAGTCGCAGACCCCTCAAGTACCGTGTTGATGCTTTGGATAATCCAAACGAGGAGGCGGAGGCCATCAGAGGGCCCAGCTCTGCCCTCACGGAGTTCCTGAGGCAACAGGGTATCAGCGCGGAGGTTATCAGGCAGAGGCACGAGCAGAGGCTCGGAAGCGAGGAACAGGAGCAGCAGGAGCAGCAAGAACAGCAAGAGCAGCAACAGGAGGGTCAGCCGGAGGAGACGGAGGAGACTGAGGAGAGCAGGTACGCTTTAGAGGTACGGATTGCGGCTAGACGCAAGAGACGTGCTGCCAAGGGAGACGATGATGAGTACACGGACTCGGAGGAGGAAGTGGTGCGAGAGCACAAGGTTGTGGGAGAGGAGGAGACGTGTGCACAGTGCATGGAGTCCTTTGTGATAAACGTGTACTCCAAGACGAGCGAGACTGGGGGTTACCTCTGTCCAGATTGCACGAGGAAGCAACTAGAGAAGGAGCGCGCCATCAAGAAGAACCAGCTGCTCTCACGTAAGAAGCGTCAGAGGCTCGCTGTGGCTCTATTGGATAGACAGGAGGTGAAGCTTCCCTCATTGCAGGATCTGGCTATCCGCAAGGTGACGGAGCGGATCTACGATGTGGAGGAGCTCGGAGACATTGGCGACATCAATATGCGCAAGATCTCCCGCATTCTGTGCCGCAACAGATCTCTGGACGACAACACTGTGAAGCTGTTCTTGGATACGCAGCTGAAGCGGCTCGAGTTCTGGGACTGCTCAGGCCTCACAATGGCGGCGTACACGCAGATTGGGGCTTACTGCCCTCATTTGGAAGATCTCACCTTGCTCATGTGCGGCCGTTTCCACAATTCGAATCTCGAGTACTTTATCTCGAATCTCCCAAACCTGAAGCGTTTGGAACTGGACGGACCCTTCCTTATCAACAATGAGACGTGGCAAAAGTTTTTCAATACTGTGGGGACGAGGCTTGAGTCTTTCAAAGTCTCCAACACGCATCGTTTCTCCGATGAGACACTGCGGGTTCTACTGGATAAGTGTGGCGAGAACCTCAAGTCGCTCAAGCTTTTCAGACTGGATGGCATCAAAAACAAGGAGTCGTACGACCTGATGCCCGCGTATCTCACGCAGCTCGAGGAATTGGACATTTCGTACCCACATCACGAGGACCTTGTCAATGATGAACTTTTGATCAATCTGCTAAATATAAATGGCGATACGCTCAAGTCACTGACACTGGACGGGTGCTCTGGTCTCACAGATGACTTCCTGGTGAACGGAGTGAGACCCTTCGGAACTAATCTTAGACGACTCTCGTTGCAATTGCTGGACCAGATTACAAGTGAGGGATTTGTGGGGTTGTTCCACGAGTGGACTAATCCGGGGCTAAACGAGGTGTACCTGCGTAAGTGCTTCTCGTTAGCAGATGACGGCGTGATCGAGATGCTGCTGCATTCGGGATCATCGCTTGTGGAACTATCGGTCAATTCCATCAAAGACCTGACTGTGCTGACATTTCAGGTAATGCGTTGTCCGAATTTGACCTACCTGGATTGTGGCTTCGCACGTGCTGTTGATGATGCAGTGATTGAGGTTATACAGAAGCATTGTCCTCAACTCAAGGTGGTTGACGTCTACGGCAACAATCGACTCACTGGTGAAGCTGTGATACGAGAGGGGCTTAAGGTTATCGGTCGGCAGAGCGATACTGTATAAGCAATTTAGAAGTCGCATGCGTCGTGCTGATGCTTGAGTCACGCATCTCCGCCGGAGATAGCTTAGCGCCGGTCCTTGAAATTCACAAAATTAGCGTTGATGTTAAGTAGAATTACGGTCTAATCAATCTGCTCGAGTGGATAGCTCTGAGTCATGGCGAGAGCAAGTTCTGGGAGTGATAGTTGACGATACTGGCGTTCGGGCACATGTCCATGGTGCATATCCAATGGGCAAAGTCGCGTAAACGATTCATAAAAGGATGGTGACTCGCACATCGACAATTATAACAACTAACCATGAAACCCTACATCACGGACTCTGCTACACAATCTGAATACGATCTGCATATCGAGCGTACGCTGCAGAAGAACAAGGAGCATCTTGAGTCGCTGGATCATCCAGGTGGGAAGCTTTCGCTGAAGTACAAGTACGGCCCTGCTCCTGCAACGGACGGCCCGATCTTCTTCTTCGACATCGACAATTGTCTCTATAAGCGTTCAACCAAGATCCATGATCTGATGCAAGTGCTTATTCACGACTACTTTGTCCGCAGGCTCAACGTCTCGGATGAAGTGGCCACAGAACTTCATCACAAGTACTACAAGACCTACGGGCTTGCGATCCAAGGGCTCGTCAAGTTCCACCAGATTGATGGGCTCGAGTACAATGAAAAAGTGGACGATGCCCTTCCGCTACAGGATGTGCTTCACCCTGAGCCAGCGCTCAGAGAGATGCTCCAGAAGCTCAGAGACAGTGGCCACGTCGACCGGCTGTGGCTCTTCACCAATGCGTACAAGAACCACGGTGAGCGGTGTGTGTCTCTCTTGGGAGTGGGTGATATGTTTGATGGGCTCTCCTTCTGCGACTATGGCCTGCAGGACTTTGTGTGCAAGCCCGAGCCAGATGCCTTCCAAAGGGCCTTAGAAGAGGCCGGTGGCAAGTCCTTCTCCAACTGCTACTTCGTGGATGACAGTGCAGCTAACATTGCAACTGCTGTGAAGCTGGGCTTCAAGAAAGCTGTGCACTTTGTTGAGCGGGACGAGGACCTAGGGACTACGCCAGAGGGCGCTGTGCTTGTGCGTGACATCCTGGACCTGCCCAAAGTGCTCCCGGAGCTGTTTAACTAGACTAAAATAGAATGAATATTCCCATATGTCATCGACTTAGTACTTTTTGGGCGGAGCGGTTGGAGCTTCCTATCTTGTCATTATATATTTTTTCTGCAGCCTCAGGGCTTGGCTTCTACTTCCGATATAGTGTAACGGCTAGCACGGTTCGCTTTCACCGAGCAGACCCGGGTTCGACTCCCGGTATCGGAGTGCATACTCTTTTTTTTTGGCTCAGGCGCGACTAGTCACTTGATGGGCCCATGTTGATTCGGAAGCATACTTCCTTCAGACATCGGAGTCATCCCGATTGAGGCACCCTGAAGGGCATAACTAGCTGATGTTAGTTGATCTTCAAGATGAGGGTGTTAACGCCACCCGATAAGGCATGTGGTGTGTTTGTGCTTTAGGGGTAGGCGGTAATGCCCTCCATACAAGGGGCAATCCACCAAACCCCGAGGTGGTGTGTAGCAGAGTCGTACGTGGCATGCGATGCCAGCCTCAGATCTGTGCTATGTTGGGTACGGTATCATCTCCTTCAACATCAGTTATAGTCAGGTTGGGACACCTCGCCTGATATTAGCACTGCCCTCTACAAGGCTGAGCCAAACCCCGAGACCCAACTTCTGCGGGAAAGTGCACAATAGGGGCGAGGGGTTCACGCCATATGTGGCAGCTGTGAGCTGTTGGCATTGTCGTATACGTTGACACAAATCTACAACTCAACTATACGGTGACCGCGAATTGCCGTGGCGATCACGCACCCGCACCGAGAAAAAATATGAGCTGACCCCGCTATATATATAAGGCCCAACGTCTCCAAACATCTATACGCTAGAGAAGAGCTATAGACATCATGTTTAGAATCACACAGCAACAGGTCCTCAAGACGAGGATCACGGGTCAGGTGGTAAACACCGCCCGTAACTCGATTAATCACTCCATCCGCTTCAACTCTGTGGCTATTGAGCGTACGCCTTCCGCGAGTAACAACGACGGGCTCAGTTTCACCAACACGATCAAGAACGTGGCGAATTTGCAGAACGGACCTGTGCCCAAGCAGCGTCAGGGTAAGCGCAAGCCAAGATACAACCGCGACGATGGTGTCAGCAGCTCATCGCCTTGGTTCAAGCAAATCAATGCCTACAGAGACACACTTTCGCAGATCACCTCTTTCAACGACCCTAGCGCACAGCCATACTTCTGGGAAACTCTGAAGCGTGCCATGGCCTACTACGATGAGCTCAAGGGTACTCCAGACTTTAACCCTCACCTCGTGTCTCTGCTGGTGTACGCTCTGCATACAGGACTGAGAGCGAACCGTAATCAGCTCACACGACTGTCGAAGAAGCCAGACTATGATGCCCGCTCGTTCCACACGGACATGAACACTTTCATCAAGTCCTGCCTCAGACAGATCACCACTGACATGCTGAACGACCTCGTCTGCGTCAACGAGAGCGGTGCTATGCACTTGCTCACATCGTTAAAGGAGCTCAAGCTCGACAACGAGGCCATCTCAGTGTGGACCTCCTCTATGGAGAACCCACTCTTGAAGCCAACTTTCCTCAAGCCTAAGGTTGTTGGTGTGCTTCTGCCAATCATGTACAACTCGGGATCCTCTTTCGAGGACCTGCAGGCTCTCTTCGAGGAGAGCAAGAGTCTTGAAAGCCATCCACACCTCTTGTCTGGTATGATCAAGACATGTTTGGCTGCGGGAGAGAATGACCGTGCCTTGGGACTCTTTGCAGAGCTCTGTGAGTACTCGGGCCACGAGACTTTCAGTGCACTTGTCGACGTGCACCTCTCCTTCATTGGCGACTGCCGCGACATTGCAATTGCATCTTCGTTCTTTGACAAGGCAATCACCAATCAGATGCCTTACAAGTTCACTTTGCACGTTAACAGTGTGAAGCAGTTCCTCACTAACATCTGGACTGTTGAGCAGGACTTTGACAAGGTTGCCTACATGTGGGAGCGTGCCACAATGTTCTATGGTCGTAACATTCACCATGGTATCTCGTCATCGCTCAACAACACATTCTTTGACATTTTCTTCGAGAAGTACGCCACTGACAAGGAGGCTGGGCTGTTAAGACTCAAGGATGTGATTGCTCTCTACAACGACATCAAGCCGATCGACGAGCCTTTCTTCAACATCATCATCTCCAAGTGTACCGTGTGGAAGGACAAGACAACGATTGACACCTTGTATGGTGCCTACGCCCTCTACAACCTTAACAAGACACAGGTTTCCCGTCGTATCTACCTTAAGTCTCTGGGTTCGATTAAAGGTGTCTCTGCTGACGAGATTCTCAGCTCCTGGTATGATCTCGTGCTTTACAACGACGCTGAGGGATGCAAGTACATTGCCAACGCTGACTGGGCTGCTCTGAGAGATGCTACATTCGCTTCAGACCAGTCTCGTGCCGAGCTCTATGCCAAGATCCTGAAGCAGTACCGCTGGTTCTGCCGTGATCAAGGCCAATTCAACAAAATGCACCAGATTGTCAATCTATACCCGGTGCTCGAGCAGTACATTGGCAACATGGAGGCACTTGACGCCTCTGCAGTCCAAGTACCAAAGTTCCGCAACATGCGTGCTACTCACTTTGGTTGATTTTTATTCATATGGTTCCCCACTTCATATCTGGTTTAATATCTGGTTTAATGGCAAAAAAAATGGTTCGTATATAGAGCAATGGATACATTCACGCGCGACTAAAAAGTAGACTGGCATATCTCTTCAGGTTTGTTACCCAACCCTCCCTTATCCACAATTTCACTCCCGGTCTGGAACAAAGATTTCTCGCCTCTTACTTACTATCCTCCTGCACAGGTTCTAGGCTGTCAAATTTTCTGCTTTTTCTTCTGTTGAGGCCCTTATCGCAACACATCACGTCAAACAAACGTCAAGATCAGCACACAGCATGGCCAACCTCACGTTCAGGGAGGCCGATGTACCCCGAGAAACCACGCCTCTCATAACAAGGCGGAAGAGCTCTTTCCAAAGGCGGAACTCCTTCCACCCAACGACACCGATAGAAGAGCAAGAGACAACTTCCAAGCTAGGCACCTTCGATGGTGTGTTCGTGCCCACAGCGCTTAACGTGCTGTCCATTCTCATGTTTTTACGTTTTGGATTCGTCATTGGTCAGATGGGACTCGTTGGCACGTTTTTGCTTCTCTTGATGTCATACGCAATTGACCTTCTCACAACGCTGAGCATCTCTGCCATCGCCACGAATGGTACCGTGAGAGGCGGTGGAGCCTACTACATGATATCACGGTCTTTAGGGCCGGAGTTCGGTGGGTCCATTGGCCTTGTCTTCTACATTGGGCAGGTGCTCAATTCGGCCTTGAATGTGGTGGGTTTCATCGAGCCGCTTCTCATCAACCTTGGCCAGGAGAATGGTGTCATGGCCAGGCTACTACCGGAGGGATACTGGTATGAGTTTGGTTACTCCACTGCACTTCTTCTTGTCTGCATCTGTGTGGCCCTGGTGGGTAGTCAGCTCGTATCCAAGGCTGGATTCTTGCTATTCGTCCTGCTTCTCATCTCCACGATATCGATACCCATTTCGGCGCTCTTTGTGAGGCCTTTTGATATACCAGAGTTAGGGGTGTCGTATACGGGTCCCTCATGGCAAACACTCAAGGGCAATATGCTTCCGCACTTCACGAAAGGCGCCGCAGGATCCCTCATGAAGAGCAGGGAGACATTCAACGATTTATTCGGAATCTTCTTCCCGGCAACGGCAGGCATCTTTGCAGGGGCAAGCATGTCTGGTGATCTTCGCAAGCCCTCGAGATCGATACCCAAAGGTACGCTTTGGGGACTGCTGCTTACATTTGTCTGCTACTCTCTAGTGATTGTATCGCTAGCAGCGTCTGCGCCTCGTGAGCTTCTCCACAAGGATGTACAGATAATTCAGACTGTGAGTCTTTCCAGTACGCTGATTTTGATTGGCGAATTTTCTACATCGCTATTTTCCGTCATTGTTGGCATTGTCGGTGCTGCAAATGTCTTTCAGGCAATTGCTAAGGATGCGATCTTTCCAAAGCTCGGACTCTTCAGTAAGGTGGATCCCAACACAGCGAACCCAATTCCGGCCATCATACTGACGTGGGCTCTTACGCAGCTGTGTCTGTTTGCTAACATCAACCAGATTGCCACCTTCATCACAATGGCGTTTTTGATGACCTTCATCGTTACAAATTTGGCGTGCTTCCTCTTGAAGATTGCGTCTGCTCCAAACTTTAGACCCTCATTCCGCTTTTTTGACTGGTACACTGCTTTGATGGGGCTCGCTGCTTGTGCTATTGCGATGTTCATTGTGGATGGTATTTCGGCATCGCTTGTCTGTGTTTTCCTGGCGGCACTTTTCCTGCTGATTCACTATGTTTGTCCTCCTAAGCCTTGGGGTGACGTCTCGCAGAGTCTCATCTATCACCAGGTCAGAAAGTATCTCCTGCGTCTGAGGCAAGACAATGTCAAGTATTGGAGACCACAAATTTTACTACTCGTGGATAACCCAAGAAGTGCGTGGAATCTCATCCATTTCTGTAATAATTTGAAGAAGGGCGGTTTGTATATTTTGGGGCATGTCATTGTCACTGGAAGTTTCCAAAATAATTTTGCAGAGTTCAAGAGACAGCAGAACGCATGGATCAAGCTCAGAGATATGAGTAAAGTGAAGGCTTTTGTACAGATTGGACTCGGTCCTACACTTCCTTGGGGTGTGCGCAATGTTATTCTTGGTTCGGGGCTTGGTGGAATGAAACCCAACATTGTTGTTTTGGGCTTTTTTGACATGGAGGCTGGTCCTCAGAGCCCTTTAAATGGCAAGAGATTGAGCTCTCAAACAATCGATGTGGAGCAACTGCCTACTGATGAGTGTCGTAACGAGGAGCGCGTTAGCATCCAGAACTGGGTGTGCCTGATAGAGGACATGCTTCTTATGCGTACCAACATCGCTGTGGCTAAAGGATTCGACAGACTTGTGCTACCTAGCGAGAATGAGCCAGTTCCCGCTAAGAAACGCTTCATAGATCTCTACCCTATTCAGATGTCTGCTGAAGTGTTTGACAGCAACGGCGAAAAGTCTGCTCTGACCACCAATTTCGATACGTACACGTTGATTCTTCAACTGGGTGCCATTTTAAGAACAGTGCCACAGTGGAAGAGCACTCACCAGCTGCGGATTGTGGTATTCATTGAAGAGGAGGATGATATGGAGAACGAGCGTGAAAGGGTTCACCAGTTAATTGGGGTGCTCAGAATTAAGGCTGAGATCCTCGTTGTTTGCCTCAAGGAGTTCCGCTACTACAACACAATTGTGAAGGGCCATGGTGATGCCATTGACGAAATTGATAAGCGACTTGATGGAGATGAGTGGTGGACAGAGCTAAAGAGTTCACGTGTAACAAGCAGCGCTCAGTCTGTACCAACTATAGGTATCCCCAGCCCGTACGTGGTGGAGGGACTCCAGGAGAGAAGATACAACATCTCCAAGTTACAGAGCATGGGTCTCTCGTTCAGTATGACCACAAACAATCTCGTTGATAACCGCATTCTGCAACGTGTGGAAAGTGATTCTGATAGCGATGTTGAGAGTACCTATAGCGAGCCTGATACTCTACATGCGCAGGAGAGTCAGTTCCAGTCACTGAGGAGATCCAGAACAGATGCAAGAGATTCCAAGGCAGCTTGGTTGAATTCACGGTTGCAGCCACGTCCCGAGTCTCAAGTGCGCAAAACCCCCTCGATAGCCAGCAGCATCAAAAAGAACCAGCGGCCGAACTTCTCCTCGGAAAAGATTCCAAGGTCAAAGGTTATTGACGATGCCACAGGAGACCAGCCTTCAATCATGCTTGTACCTGAATCCAAGCGGCCTCGCAAGACTCCGACTGCTCCATCAACTCCAGTGATGCAACAACAGGAAACGCCTTTGGAGATTCCAGAGCTTAGCATAGATGAGTTATCATTCAATGATCTTCCTGCTAAAGCTCAGCACCTGATCCTCAACGACATGATGAAAACCATTTCAAGCGGATCGCACGTGATCTTCTCCACCCTTCCTGCACCAATGGTGGGTACACATCTCAACGAGGCGGACTGCCGCGAGTACTTGGTGAACCTACAAGTGTGGTGCGATGGATTACCGCCTATCATGCTTATCAACTCGCAGTCCATGACTGTGACGACTGCACTGTGACTGATGTTATCATAGATGAATTTACGATGAGTTGATACCGTTTTTTTGGTATGATCTCTAATAAGCCTTTGCAATCCTATCCGACTGATCTCATCATCCAGCCATCTACAGGCTGAATTTACCCCCACGGGTCTGTGTCGCCTTGCGCAATCCCTCCAGAATGTGCATCTTGAACAGCGCAATTGCCTGATGAAGTTGAGATTCCTTAGCTGTCTCCAGCAATACGTAGAGCTTTGGTTCATCGCCCTCCTTAGGTTCTTGACCCTCTGGATAGAACCGACCACGGAACGTCACGGAGGCAGACGTCTGCTCAATGAGCTTGCCCATGGTGACGTTATTAGTGGCAATCCACCGTACGTCCTGTGGTAGGTCATTGATGTTAATTCTAGCATTGAACGTCCCCTTGCCAGCAGAAGTATCATCAACCTGGTACGCAATGTCGAGATTGGTATCCATGTCCTCATCATCGCTGCCCTTATTTTCCTCATCCTCTTCACCGTACTCCTGTCTTTGAGTTCTCTCTGTTTCATCTCGTAGCTTGTCAAGATTATCGAGACCTTTACCGCCAAATCCCAAAGTGATTTTACGCTTTCCAGCCTTCATGTCCTCTTCAAATATCATGGCCAGCTTCTTGACGTCTTCAGGGACTTCTCCTTCAGGCATACATTTGTAAAGGATGTAAGCCTGCAAATCCTCACCTTCGGAAAGGAGAGTCACTGCAGTACCTTTGGTGTTTCCTCTGGCCGTTCTTCCAGTGGTGTGAACATATTGCGCAAAAGTTCTAGCAGCGTTATAGAGTATCACCAAGCTCACCTCAGGGACGTCCAGTCCACGCGATAACACTTCTGTGCAGATGAGAATGTTCGCCCCTGTTTTCTTGAAAGCTTGAAGATTGGCCACTCTTTGATTCGCCGGTAAGCCTGCGTGAATCGGTACAGGTTCGTAACCCTTGGAACTGAGCTTCCTGTTCATGACATCCACCTGTATTTGAGACTCACAGAAGACAATCGTCTTATCGTCACCCTGTTTACCGAGAAGCTCTAGCAGACAGTTGAATTTGTCTTCCTCAGACGAGAAAACACGACCTTGCTGTGTGATGTTCTCGTTCACAACCTGTTTATTACCCACAGCGATGATGGTGGGCTTATCAAGGAACCGTACAGCAAACTTTTGCACTTTAGAAGGGAACGTTGCTGAGAAGAGTACGGTCTGCTTATCGGGTCTGATAGTCTTGATGATTTGAGTGACTTGGGGCTCAAAGCCCATATCAAACAGCCTATCGGCCTCATCCAATGTCACAAACGTGATGCGCTCCGTTCTCAGCAGCCGACCACTGTTGAGTGTAAGAAGATCAATGAACCGTCCGGGCGTCGCTATCACGATCTCCACTCCCCGCTTGATTTGATCAATCTGGGGCTTGATATCGAGACCTCCAGTACAGCAGGCGGAGCGCAGCCCATTGCCCTTCAGAAAACGTTCACACGTTTCGTGTATCTGTACTGCGAGCTCTCTTGTTGGTGACAGGATAAGGGCCAGCGGTCCTGTTTCGTCACGTGCCAATGGTCTCTGTTGCTTGACATGCCTCAGTATTCCGAGCAGGTAGCACATTGTCTTTCCAGAGCCTGTCTTACCGATTCCAATGACATCGTTCCCCGCAAGGATCGCAGGCACAGACTGTGACTGGATCGGTGTCGGTGCTTCAAATCCAAAGTCCTTGGTGACTGTGTTGAGGATGTCTGTATCGAGTCCCAAGTGCATGAAGCTGAAGACTGGGTTGATCTTCTTATTACTGATGTAGATCTTATTTAGCACGCGGAAGTTCAGCACTTCATCAGGGTCTGGTATCTCAGTCTCCACAAGCAGCTTCTTAGGGAAGGGCTCCAGTGTCTGGAGGTTATACTTGGGTGCCTGAATCTCCTTGGTCTTCTTCTTCTTGAGCTTCTTTAGCAACTCTGTAGCCTCGGTACTCTTCTCAGTACTCTCCTCGTCGCTATCGCTATCGCTCTCCATAAAGTACGACGACTGCTTCGGAGCATCATCCAATTGATCCTGAAGAGATGCCATGTAGGCGTCCAGCGTATCTACGCCGTCATCTTCCGGAATCTCTTCGGGCTCCTTGTGCTGCGATGGTATGAAGCGAGGCCGTTTCACGGGCTTATCCTCATCGTCCGAGTCTCCAAATATGTTATCCAGCCTCTTCACAGGCCGGACCTTTGGTACAACCTTTGTGACCTTCACCTTAGGCTTCGACACAGTAGGCACAGGTGTAGTTACCGCTGGGGCAGCTGTTGTGGTGGTGGTGGCTGCTGACTCCTTTAGCCGCTTGCGCTCCTCCTGCTTCTTCTTCCAGGCCGCAATCTTACGGAGCTTCTCCTGCTGCTTGGCATCCTCGCTCGTCTGGTTAGTAGTGGAGACGCCCTGAACCTGCCTTGCATCCATCTTGAGTAGAGGTGATGATAAAGATGAGCGCGAAAAGCCCCAGCGAGCCAACTTCAACAACGGCATGAGCGAGACAGAGAGCCCCAAGCGGGAGTCCCCAGGCGCCCAAACGGTGGAGACTCCGGGCAAGGAGCTCTTCAAAGAGCTATCGCTGGAGCCTGTGGGCTCGGGCAAGAAGCTGGAGCTAGAGAAGCAAGACTCTGGGATCGCTGAGAAGACAGACTTGTCTCAAAAGGCAGCCAGCTCCGAGAACGAGGCCAAGCCTGAGAAGCCCAAGATGGGCCTCTCCCTTTCAGGAATCAAGATCAAGAAGCGGACCGCTGGTGGCGATGCGCCTAGCGGGTTCTCGAGGCGCCCAGTATCGGAAGACAAGAGCACCAGTGCAGGGGCCTCGGCCGTTGTGAAGCCTCCCTGGATGAAGGACGAGGACTTCAACAAGGTGGAGCCTCCGAAGAAGCTCAAGCGGCCTTCGAGAAGAGCAGACGTGGCTTCACAGGCCCAGGCGGCTCGTGAGGGAAGAGAACGTGAGGAGGAGGAGAGAAAGGTGGAGGAGGAGATCCGTGCCAAGGCCCGCAACATCGATGCCACCGTGAGACAGCACTACAACCAGCGGACCTACCAGGCCAAGAAGGAGCGCCGTAACCTTTCGCCCATCATCAAGCTTCGTAACTTCAACAACGTGATCAAGCACATCCTCATCAACACCTACTCCAGGCCCGGAGACAGAGTGCTCGACCTCGGGTGTGGTAAGGGTGGTGATCTGCGTAAGTGGGAGACGGCAGGCATAGCACAGTATGTGGGGATTGACATCTCGAACGCCTCCATTGTGGAGGCCGTACGGCGCTACAAGCACAGCCGAAGCCAGTTCCACGTGACTTTTGTCACAGGCGATGCCTTTGGTACACCACTGCCGGTAGTGCTGAGTGACTTCCCCGAGATCCAGTTCCCGATGGATGTCGTGACGATGCAGTTCTGTCTACACTATGCCTTTGAAACCGCTGAGAAGGCTCGCATGTGTATTGAGAACGTTGCCAGGGCCTTACGGCCAGGTGGCCACTTCATTGGCACAATCCCCAACTCGGAATTCATAGCCTCCAAGATCAGGCACCTGCCACCTGGATCGCGGTCGTTCGGCAACTCCATCTACAGCGTCACTTTTGACAAGGACCCGCCAAAGTCCGGCGAGTTTGAGAATCCGTACGGCAACGTCTACAACTACTACCTGAAGGATGCGATCGACAATGTGCCCGAGTACGTGATCCAGTTTGAGGACCTGCGTGCGCTGTGTGATGAGTTTGGGCTCAGAATGCTCTACAAGGAGAAGTTTGCCGATTTCTTCCGGGAGAAGATCCCGGAGTGGTACCGTAAGCTCGCACCCAACGTGGTGGAGGGCATCCGCCGGTCAGATGGGTCTGTCGGTGTGGAGAAGGAGGAGTCCGAGGCGGCGGCGCAGTTCTACGTGGCGTTCGCCTTTGTGAAGGCAGGGTAGCATCACTAGAATAAATCTCATTTTGGATCGGCAAAGTGCCCACTAGATGGAGAAGTTGAGTGTCATATGGCCTACACTGGCTCCTGGTTGTAGATTGTCTTTTAGTCATACACGAGCTGCTCCTTCTCGTTGAGGCGCTTCTCGGCCTCGGTCTTCATGGCCTTCTTTGCGCTTTGCCCCCGCTCCTTTGCAAGCTTCTGTCCCAGCACGCCTCCCTTCTGGCTCTGTGCGAGCCGCTGCTCAGCAGCTATCCTCGCAGCCTCCTTCGGATCTTTGGAAGATTCGCTTCCCAGAGTGTACCCCTTGGACGTGTCCACTTTGGGCTGCGGCTTGTGCTGTGGCTTAGCCTTCGGTACCGGCTTTGCCTGTGGCTTCTCTGTGCGAGTCGTCGTCCCCAATTTCTGGCCCTCTGATGGCGAACTGAGGCAATTCCCCATGGCTCGGTGTGGTGGGGTTGTTTTGGCGGGTCTTATCGATCGCGCCTGGGGCTGAGGCCAAGCCCGACGCCAGGCCTGGGTACTACACCCACAACAGTCACATTCATTAGCGGTTTTTTAGTCTTAGCAGCTGGATGGGAAGCAATGCGATGCTAATGGGAGATCAGCATCATCCTAGCGAGGTCTCGAGGGTGCTGGCGGTGCCATACCCCGCTAGGGGCATGCCCAGCTAGTGCCGTGCCCTGGTACCAGACTGTACCAAAAGATCCAGCTGGTACCAGAAGTACCAGAAGTACGCACCTGGTATCAGAAGTACTTGGCCTTCCCCCCAGCACTAGGCCTCCTCCACCTGTCCAGCGGGATCGCGCTGGTCGTACGGCAGCACGTACGCCTGCCAATTGGTGATGAGGCGCACCTTGTCGTTGTGCACCTCGAGGCTTGGCGAGAGCTTGAGGGCATTCACCATCATGTCGTAGTCTCCGCTCGTGAGCTGGCGCATGCGGTTGAACTCCAGCAGCTTGGCCAGCGGCACGTACCCCATCGAGTTCATCTGTCTCCTCAAGTAAAAGTCCCCCACGAGGTTCTCGTGCGAAAAGTAGTAGTTGATCTGGCCCACCACGAGTGCCAGCGGGTCTGCCTCGGCGTTGTAGGCCGCGTAGGGCATCGGCTGCTGTGGGAAGGGCGACGTCGGCATCGACAGCGATGAGTAGGGCTCTGCTGGGCTCTGCGAATTGGATCTCGGGCCCAGCGGCTTCATGTTGTAGTAAGGGCTCAGCACCGGCACGTAGCCGTAGCCGTAGTTGACCACGTACGGCATGCCGTAGCCCTGGCCTGAGAAGGAGTGGCGTGAGCCAAACGGCCGTGGTCTGTGGCCCCTCAGCGAGTTGAAGGGCTCTGAACGATGGCGGTCCCTGGGCTCAGGACTCAGCTTGGGCTCCTCCTCGGACGTGGGCTCCGTGAGGGAGGAGGCATCGCTAGAGACCGTTTCGCTCTTGATGCTGAGCGACGCCACCCCGTCCGTTATGCTCTTCTTCTTCTTCTTGGGCTGCGGCTTCTTCTTGGGCTGAGCCTTCTTGGGCAGCACAATCTCTGCCTCAAAGGGCACCCACTTCTCCTTGCCCGCCTTGACCCTTTTGGGCTTCTCCTCCTTGGCCAGCGCCGCCTCCGCATCGGGCCAGTCCTCCTTGCGGATCTGGGGCTCCACCTCCAGCTTCTTGCCCCAGGCGCTCACTGCGGGGGTCTCCGCAGGCATCAGCTTCGAGGGCCTGTCCATCCGTGTGTGGCTCCTCTTTTGCTCCGTGTCGTATGGCGTATGCCTTCCTTTCCACCTTTCCCTAACCTTTCCTAGCCTTTTCCTAAGCCTCCTTTTTTCCCAGTGCCTTCCCCGTAGTTCCCTGGTACCGTAAGCCTCCGTTCCCTGCGATCTGGGCTGAGCCTACTGAGCCGGGCTTGCGTTTAGTCTCCTCCGCCACTTGGTGTGCCGTGGTACAAAGATGGCAAGAAAGGCAAAAATTGTGCACGGGGCCAAGTGCGCACGCCGAGCGGGCGCTGGAGACGGTGCCCTAATCGTAGCTAAACCCGTAGTGGGGTCCCCCCGAGCTCCCACTAATCTACACTGGCCCCATTGCTGGCCCCCCAGGGCCCGCCGCTAAAGGGCACCTGCCTAATGCGGGTGTTTCACCCCTCGCCTCAACCATCTACACACTCCCCCAGCCAAATGGTCACGGTGCTGGTGCGCACGGGCAAGTCTGCCGTCTCGCTCACCGTGCTGGGCCCAGTGCCGGCCTCGCTGTCTCGGGTCGCCTCTGGGCTGGCCCACTCGTCGTCACATGCTCCCAGCATCACCGTCAACAGCGGCAAGCCCCGCGTCTTCAGCTGCCACGACCCCGAGTTTGGCGAGCTCGTGGGCCAGTGTCCCAGGCTCGTGATGGTGAGCTACAACATGAAGGACAAGTACGGCGTGGTGACGATGGTGGATAGAAGCCACTACACGCTGAGCTACCTCTCGTCGCTCGTCGAGGGCTCATCAGCCCAGATGCGCACTCCACAGCCGGACCGGTGGATCGTGGCTCCCAGCTCGCTGGGCGAGGTGAGGAACTCTCTCAGGCTGGGCATGAAGCCTCCCATCAACAGCTCGCCCGCCCGTTCGGACCGTGAGGAGATCCTCGACCCGCTAGACTACTTCCTCACAAAGTACTTTGACAACCTCTACATGCTCTCCACGCCGCTCACCTTCTTCACCAAGTCGGTCTTTGCCCGCGTGAGGTCCCTGTGCCCCGACGAGTCGCTCTACGAGTCTGTGCTGGCTCAATTTGTCGTGGAGGTGGGCCGCTTTGACGAGAGACACCTCGCCTCCAACCACGGGCTCCTCAACTCCCACACGCTCTTCGACAGGGAGGAGATCTTCCGCAAGGCCTTTGTCGACAAGTCGCTCAACCTCGTGGACCTCGACGTGCACTCGGCAGACTTCCAGGAGACCAACAGGAGCCTCGCCACGATCCTCAGCGGCCTCAAAGTGAGGGAGATGCATCTCCAGATCCTGATTCTGCTGGAGCTGATCCACATCACCAACAGGGACGAGACGAGGCTTTTCCGCCATAAGCCCAAGCGAGTCAAGAGGTCACTGGTGGGACGCAAGAAGTTGCAAACGGTGATTGGCGGCGCCGTCCCCATAGAGCAGAGCCAGCCCAAGCAGCCCCTCACACATAACCAGCTGCTGGATGCCTACCTGGACAAGCTGATGATCCACGACGTGCTCAACGGGTCGAGAAGTGGCAACTACACTCCGCACTTTATGGCCCACGTCGTGGTGCCCTTCTTCGACCGCAAGTGTCCCAACACGGTGCGGTACATGATCAAGAAAATCAAGGGGCCCTCGTTCAGGACCAACAAGGAGAAGAGGCAGAGAAGGACAGAGACGAAGAAGGTGGTGGAGGCGCCAGGGCCGGTACGGCTCGAGGACATTGCAGAGCTCAACAGCCTCACCCGTACACGGTCCGATCTCCAGTCCCTGACCCGGACATCCTCCTTCAACGCTGGCAACCTCTCCAAGCGACAGGTGGATATGTCGCTTCCCGTGGTGGAGCCGCGAGTCCGCAAAGGCTCCTACATATTCAACAGGGTGGGTAAGAGGATCGGGTCCTCTTTCAAGATGCCAGCGTCCGTTTCTCAGGTGGAGGCCACTCCTATGAAGAAGGCCAAGACAGTGGATGTGATGCAGACGCCAGTAGACGAGGTACACTCGGCCAGCTCCATCAACAGCTCGCCTCTCGTGGAACGCACACAGTCGCTTCAGAGCCCCATCGCCATGAGAATCCCGGAGAGCCCATCTGCTCCGAACGTAAAGAGACGGCTCTTTGGGCCACGCCAATGATAATGACATTCTACAACTAAATAGAAACTCACCTACAGTGGTGCTCTTGAATCGTCTCCATCTCATACATCTCCAAAGAAGATGGCCTGCTCGATGCGCTTGGCATCTGGGTCCGCCATCACAGCTTCCGCCACGGCGCCTCCGACTCTCGCGGTGAGCCTCTCCTTGTCCACGGCTCCCTCCTCCTGCATCCCCTCCTCAGTCACCAAAGTCTTGAGCGTCTTCACCACAGCCTCTATGAGAACTGGCTGCTCCTCCTCTTTCAGGCCGGTGAGCACGCTAGCACTCCAGCTGGCGAGATTCCCCAGTATCGTGATACGCACAACCTCCTCTCCCAGCATCTTGAGTCCAATGATGGCTCCGTAGAGTGTTCCGGCAGGCTTGTTTGCATCGAGGAAGGCCTTGAGCAAAGTTCTCGTCACACGCGGTCTCAATGTGGTGTAGCTGTTGCCAAAGTTCCGGCAAACGTGCTCGAGAAGGTTGGAGGCAAACTCGCGCACGGCATAATGGGACTCGTCTGTTCCGATCCTCTTTGCCAGTAAAAGGGTCAAGATACAGGGCATCAGCACGTGAATGTAGGGGTCGAGGAAGATGTTGTCGTTCGAGAGCAGCGAAAAGATCACCTCGAGCATCGTCGTAAGCAGTGTAATGTTCCCCAAGTTGTGGGTGATCTGCTCCGAGATGAATTGGATCAAGTAGGGCACAAGCTGGTGCAATCCTGGGTCTGACTTGAGTGATGAAAGGGCAGCCTCCTTCAAGTGATGCGACTCCTCGTCCTCTGCTGGACTCGTCAGCGCCTGTACCACCTTGTTGAAGTATATCTGAAGCTCCTTCGAGAGCACGTGCTTGACGAGCGGCTTCACCTCTGCCTCCTTACTCAACGTATTGCCACTGGCAATGGATACGGAGCCCTCGGTGAGCACGTGCGATATAGCACCTCTTGCCCCTGGCGCAATTTGTCTGATTTCGCTCTCCAGCGGGTTCTGTGGAATAGCGGGCTGTACGCCCTCGATGGCTAGCCAGTGAGCTGTGAAAGTGGCTGAACGAGGCACTCTTGGAAGCGGCTGGTTCACCAGCTTCTCAAAGTCGATTTCCTCGTTGTCAACGTAGTAGAGTGTCTGTCCTCCTCCGACAAGAGCCTCCTTGAAATTGAGCGGTTTCGAAACATCGTAGCCGTACAGAGGCTCCACATTTAGCACTTTGAGAGCTTTTTCCACGTCTGTAGTTGTGAGAGTCCGACGCTTGGAGTGGCGCATGAACTTGACTGCCTGTTCGAGAATCTCGTGGATGCGGTACTCTACATCCATCGCCAGATTGCGCGAAGCCTCGTCGTTCAGATCGCCGAGACCCAGGCTATCAGCAACATCCTTTACTGTGTCGATAGGTGACCACAGAGTGTGCGATAGGGGAGTCTTTGCGGGAGCGGACATGTTGGTGAAGATAGTCTGTAGTTGACTTCGTTGATAATACGCGAATCCAACACCCAGACACCACAACGTTCCACATGCATTGAAAGATACTACCTAGGCTATGTGACATATCATTAAACTACCGGGCCCTGTTAAGGTGTGCTGTGTTCACGTGGAGACTCACGTCGAGCCGGTCGGTGTTCTCCTCAATCTCCCGCAGCGTCTTGTTCTGGCGGTCAATCTCCTGGCCCTGCTTTGTCGCCAAGGTCTTCAACCGGCCAGTGATACGCTCAATTTCATCCAAGTTCTCACCAATCTCCTCCTCCATTTGATCGTCTTCATTATCAGCCTCGAACTGGTAACGCTTGGCAGCCTCGTGGATCTTCTCACGGCGGTACTTGCTAGCTACTGACTCGTCAAGCCCATCGCCATCATCCAGTGCTGACTTGACTCTCTGCGATGCACTGCTCAGCTCCGCACGGTCCCGCTCCTGCTGCATCTTGAAAGAGATTCGCTCATTCTTGATCTTCTCCTCTTGTTGCCTCAGTCTTCTACCCTTGGTGAAAGGGTTCTTCATTGCGGGTTTCAGGATGTGACGGTTGTAGTGCTCCAAATCAGCAATCTTCTCTCTACTGATCTTGTCCTGAGCCTGAGCTAGCTGCAAATTCCGCTGCGTGTTGTATAGCGTCTCAGCCTGTGCACCGAGGATTCCCATTGTGTTCTTACCAGACTCCTCAGCCTCACGAGCCATTCTCAAGGTATTACGCGTACTGGCCACAGATTCCTGCTTGGTGAAACGGATCTCTCCCTTGATTTTCTCGACATCTTCATCCTCCTCACGTTGTAGCCTCTCCTCCTCTGTCTCCTCCTGCTGTTCCTGTATGGCCGCATCGTAGCCGTAGTTGCTGTAGTCGTTGTTGTAGTCGTTCCGTTTGTCGCTGAGCGTGTAGTCCTCGTTCAAGTCGTAGTCCTCATTGAGCTCATCCAGGTTATAGTCCGCATTTAAGTCCATCTGCTGCATCTGCTGCTGTTGTGGTACGGTGCGCTGTGTACGTGACGAAACGTTAGTTGGTGCCCTCTCAAGCGCCGGCTCAAACGAAAACTCTTTAGGCTCTGCTGGCGCAGAACGTCTCTGCGAATATGGGTTCTGAATCCGTGAAGAGCTATAAGTCGCTCCAACTCCGTAAGGATCATGGCCCTCCTTGTAATTCCCACTCAGGCCGTAAGGGTCATTGCGTCCTTTGTCTGTCTCGCCTTGCACACTGTCGTATCCATCTTCTGTCTCGCCGCGCGAAGGTTCTCTTTGGTATGCGTTCTGGCTTCCCAAGGAACCACTCTGGCTGTGGTTGCGATACGGGTCATTGTCTTTCTGTCCGTACGGATCGCTCTGGCCATTGCTTCTCTGTCCGTATGGGTCACTCTGGCCGTTACTTTTCTGTCCGTATGGGTCATTATTGCCTCGTTGACCATAAGGATCGCTTTGTCCATTGCCTCTTTGGCCATACGGTTCGTTTGTGCTATAATTGCCTCTCTGTCCATACGGATCACCATTTCCTCTCTGTCCGTAAGGGTCGTTATTGCTTCTTTGTCCATATGAATCATTATTGCCTCTCTGGCCGTATGGGTTACTGTTGCCTCTTTGGCCATATGGATCTTCTTGGGATTGCTGGCCGTAGCTTGAAGCTCCCTGTGCACTGCCATAAGATTCCTGGCCGCTCGACCCGTAGGGATTGGAAGCGTAGGCGTTGGAGCTTGAGTCGTGGTAGGGGTTGCCCGTGGAGCTCGTGTTGATTGAAGCGTAAGGATTGCCGGATGAGGATGAGTCCAGTGCAGCCTGAGCCCGAGCTTCAGCCTCCTCCTTCTCCTTCTTCGCATATCCCTTGGGCGCGTACTCCCTCTTGCCACGAGACTTGTCGTTGGCGTACTCAGAGTAGGCGGCAAATTGCGATGGCTTATTCTTGGACTCGTGCTTCACCATCAGCCCTTTGTCGAGCATACGCTCCCTCATGCCTCCTTCAACTTCCTCCTGCGTCGGCGGTTTGGTTTTAAAGAACTTTTTTAGCCCCATCTTTGTTGAATGGAGAAGCTACTACTGCACCGATTTTGACAGCGCCCCTTTGGGGCGAAGCGCGCGGTGTCTGGATGTTGACACAAATAGATAGGCAAAAGCTTACGAACGGTGGTATCACCGCGGGGAATTTGCTCTAAGTGCTGATACACTCTAGGATTCAAGTTCTTGGTCGAGTGATTTCATTGATTAGTTCAGTAGGGACCGAATCGACGTCACGCTGTCGTCCCTCATACTAAGTAGTGCGCTCGTGGCGGTCTCCTCCGTATCTAGGCCCTCGCTGATAGATCCCAGCTTCTCATCAATCACTGCAGGCACTGGGAGCTCAAATCCCATTCTTTTCGGTGACCTCGAGAGGGGAAACTGGAAGTCCTGCTTCAGTATTGTCTTGTAGTCATCGCGGGATGTACGTGGGTACAGCTCCGGCGTTATTATAGGGGACGGCAGAGATTGTAATGTGTCTTGTGAGCTGCTGCGTCTTACATGGGTGGATGGGGCTGGCCGATTGGGATAGAAGGGAGCCGTTGAGGAAGGATGAGGCATCGATGAAGACCGGCTCATCTGTAGCGGTGCATCCGGGACTGAGCTTTGCTGCGAATGCAACTCCTCAAGAAGCTGCTGGAAACTAAATTCTCTGTCCAGGTTTCTGTAATCTTCCGTGCTGACATCGATCTTGGCGAAATCCAGGCTGCGAGTGCCTGCGTAATCGGGACACTGCTTTGCGAGCTCCTCCTCCTGGATGTTGATCACCGAGTGCAAGTACCTCATGTAGTCAACAGCTGCCTGGAGAATGGTTAGCTTGTACATGCCTTCTCCATTGCTCGAAGTGTTGAGGTTGTTTCTGCAAGCTGGCACCAGAAACTTTAGGGCCTCAAACTCGCGGTTCATCCGAATACGCCGCTTCTTTTCAATTATCGAGTGTGCCGTCTTGTGGCCTTGGCGCCTCTTCTCCAGCTCGTTCTGGGACACGAGGGAGGCGGACGACCGTCTGCGCCGCTTCTTGGGCTTCTCCTCGCACTCTCCCTGGTCTACAGCCTCCTCGTTGTTCTCCGTGTTCTGCATCTGGATGATGGTGGGCTTGAGCTCTGGCGGTGAGGGAATCATCGCCATCTTGTCTGTGTGTGTTCTAGGCCTGGAGACCTCAAATGGCTTGCTGTGTGCTTCAGGTGGGCGGCTCCAAGGGGCTGGCGAAATTGGCACTAGAGCTCAGGATCCCGTAACCTTATCGGTACAGTGTGAGGATCTCTTGGAGGAGAGCTTGTGCCTTTAAGTACCTACAAGCGTCTACTTTCCACAATAACATTTCAGCATCTCCTCCGCATCGCACGTGGCGCACGTGCGGTAAAAAATTAAAGTCACAAGAGTTTCAAGCAGGCGCACAGCCATAACTCAAACCGTCACCTTGGGAACGTGCACACGACCTCGAAGGATTAAGAGCCCCGTGTTGTGTCAATTAAGGCAACTTCGGACATGTGGCGAGCCTTTTGTGGGCGGGTCTTTCGGACTCCACAGCGATTGTCGACTACTAGTAGAAAGCCCCTTACTCCAACGGGCCGAGACACATTGCACCCAGAGGTATTAATAGCCCCAGCAGTTCCTCTGCCCACGGTAGAATAGCGGATAGCCACTACATTAGCGCCTCGGTTAGGGGCCCGATAAGCTGTGTGTGCCCGTACCGGCTCGTCTGGCCGTTCAATGACAGGCTCCTTGAGCCTACAACAATGACCTCAAATGGGGTGAGACCTTCGGTGGCGTCTGCTACTGTGCCTGACTTGAGGTGGATCTGTCCTCTTTATAGTCTTTTTCCATCCCCTCACACGGCAGTGAGAGTTGAGTTTAAGGGCTTGCTCTCACCGTACGACGGGCCACAATGTCACAGTGCCGCAATGATACACAATTACCGACTGATTGAAACTCTTGGAACCGCAAAGCATGAAGAGTCAACTGCTTTCCTCCCTGTGTAACTCTTACTCACCGTGGTCTTTTTATCTCTCAGATCAGATTATAGATCCGAGTCACCGCGCGATGAGTCAAAGGGGATGTGTCATACGCACCCGAACTATCAACAAACGCAGTAGTTAAATACAGGGATGCATCTTTCTAGACAGCCTAAAGCCTAAAGCACAAATCAGAGTCATTGGAGCTTTGTATCAAAAAAAACGTTCCCAAGCTTCATACAGTGAAATACACCGATGAGAGGGCTCAAGAAGGACCACCAGCGGCTGGCAGAGCTCATGTTTACTCACATTCATACACTCCAGGAGCAGCTTTCCATTATGCTCTCTACATTACAGATGATTCACCCTTCTCTGCCCTGGTCTCCCCTCCTGAAGACCATGGCCCGCATCAACATAACCGAGAAGTCACTGCTAGCGCTGTCGTCGCCCGATGCAGACATTCTCTGCCTCATGGAAACTCTGTGTGATGAGCTCTGTCCAGTCTACACATCTTCGCTTTCTCTGTTGTCAACACTGCCCGACAGACAGCCTTGTTTCACAGAGTTCAAGCAGTGCATCAAGACCGTTGTTCCTCTAATGAGCCGGTATGTTAAGTTCCTAACGCATTGCGACTACACAACGCAATTCCAAAGCTCCCCCTACTCCGATGTTGACGTAATGGTGGTTGGGTTTGATGAGTACGACGAGGAGTACGACTCACTATTGGATTTGATGTACCAGTTTGGTCAGGTACTGGACGACTGGCTAGAAACGATATCAAAAACACAGTATGTGAGACAGGATACATGGAGTCAGGATACGATATTTGAAGTCGATCTGGCCCAAGCTTATTGAATGCATAGACTATAGAGAGTGACGCACGTAGCGCGATGAGTCTTAACGATCTCAACTTCTGCCATCTGAATTGCAAAGATGGTTTTGCTACCAGCTAACAATGACCCAGTGATACCTTCATTAAGGTCGCTACTGCAGTCTCTCTATACTCCGATCTTCACCTCTTTCCCACTACTGCAGAGCATCATTGCTAGTCTCGCTGAGTCAGTCTCCACGCTCGATGCCACTCCGGTGAAGGACGATATACTTTGGGCGAAGGAGGCCTTAGATGGCGATTGTGGCAAACTACACAACGTGAAAGAGCATATTCGGTTTCTCAATGCTGAAGAGACTCACACTACGCAAGATGAGATGCTTAAAGTCTTTGGCGAGGTTTGCGACTTCACACAGCTGATCTTGCTGGACGACTTTGTCACGTTATTGGCTGGTGTGAGTGAGACACTACAAACAGAGAATGAGAAAAAGGCTTGCATGGTGAAAGGCAAACCACTGGGAGATGTGGTGGCTGAGGTGAAGAAGCTGGCCATCAGTTTGAAGATTGCGTGCAAGCCAATACAGGACATAGAATACGCCTTGGATGAGAAGGAAGTGAAGGGCCTCCAGGAGGCCTTGGAGAAGAGATTAGATGACGTTGAAAAGAGGTTTGACTCACTTTTGCAGCTATCATAATGAAAATTAGCGAAGTCCTTACTGTATTACTCGTCCCGAAACGGACCAAGTGTTTGAGCTAGAAAAAAAAGATTTTAGAGCACTATAAAAAGGGAATTAGGGTACGAGAGCCAACAATCAAGTAGGATATCATTCCACAACAGCCATAGGAAGATAATGGCACAATATATTAGACAATAAGCAATACAACCCGGACACCATGAGTGCGCACACCCTTACACCGCGAAAACTACTTGTATCAACCCAATGTTAATTACCTAAAACCTCAACAACCTTTCGAAGAGAAAAACACCTTACCTTTTTTTGGATTTTGAACAGGGTACCGAATGACGTAATAAAGATGATGATGGGCGTGGGCCCGAATGCAATTTGAATGATGTGGTATGTTACTACAAGGCGTCCGTGTAGTAGGAGCCAAAGACGCTCCAGTGGAACTTTGTGAGAAGCGCAATGCGGCTGGCGATGGAGCCGAGGTCATCCTCGTCCTTAGGCTTGGCCGCGTGAGCGGAAGAGCTGGAGCCCGAGGCTGGCATGACTGACGACAGCTTGTCATCGGAGTCAATCTCCATAACCTTGTCAGCAATCATGGAAAAGACACGCTGCTCCATGAGGGCGTAAACGTTGGATGATGGCTGTGTTTGCTTGATGAGCCACGACACGGCAAACTCCACAGACGTGTCACGTGGAGTTGGCTCCTGTGGTGCTGAGCGGCGTGTCAGCTGAAGCGCAATGGCGCCAATGTTGCGGGTCCACTTGACGTTGCCATTGTCGTCAGTGATGATGGCAAGGATCTCGTTTCTGAGAGATGCAAGTGCCTCTGTGGAGAGCAGCTCTGTCTTGTTTGAGCCAGGCACAAGGCTCACCATCTGGCGGTAGAGGGCCAGGCACAGCTGTAGGCATACCACCTGGCGCACATTGGCACGAAGCACAATGAGTCTTGCGTGGTCGAAGGCGAGCGACGATGGGAACTCAGACACCATATTGGAGCACGAGAGAAGCGACAGCACCGCAGACACGATCGAGCTTCTTGGGGTATTTTGTGGGTGCTTTGAGTGGTGGCGTTTGAACCACTGGACTGAGTCGGCCACGTCGAGTTTGCAACGCGCCACCATCTGTGTAAAGTAGTCACGCTCAAACTCGACAGCGGTCTGAACAAGAACCGGTCTGAGGATGCGGATCTGGTGATTAGCAACGTCGAGCTTCATGGCCTCGAGAATGGTGAAGACAAGCCTTAGGCCCTCCACGAGCTTCGACACTGAGCGCTCCGAGTCAGCCTCGAGGAACAGCGTTGTCATTTCGTCAACACAGGCGTCACGCATTGGGGCACAGTGTGACTTAAAGATGTCAGCGAGCCAGCGGGCAAGCTGGACGTAGTCCACCGTCTTGCGGGCGAGCTGCTGAATGATTAGCTCAATGTCCAGCACCTCGACGGCGCTCTGCTTGTCCTTCGAAGGCAGCAAGCTCACTAGGATCTCGCGCAGAGTGGTAAAGAGATTAGGCAGACGCGAAGTGTCTGCGTTGAAGGAGTCGTTGGAGTAGTAAGCCTTGATCTCGTCGTGGACGCCTGCCCAGTAGCGGTCGTAAGTGATTTTTTTACGACGGCCTCTCTCGCCGTCAAGGTTAGGTCTGAACTGGAGCTGAGGGTCAAAGAGGATGTCGTGGCGAAGCTGTGGGTTCTTGAGGATCTCTGTGAGGTCGATCTCACGCAACGACTGGATGTTGACTGGTGGGAGTGGTGGAGGCGATGCAGGCTCACACTTTGGCTCGGAGCGTACCGAGTATGTGATGTTGGGCAGCGATCTCGAGCGGAACTTGCGGACACGGTGCTGGTACTTGCCCCTCTTTGTACGTTTGAGTTTTGGAGCAGTGGTGACGGTGAAGTCCTCAGGGTAGAGCGAAGGCATCTCAGTCACAGCAACCACCGCTGGAGTTCCCGGTGATGGCGGAGAGGCGCTAGGCTGCTCCTTTGGGTGCAACGATATTGTCGAGTCGAGTCTGGCACGCTTGATGTGGGCCGCCTCCTGTGTGGAGGAGGGCACCCTCTTGGACTGGTCAAAGAAGACCGCGCGGAACTGGTCCTCGGAGAAGACGTGGTTGTCCGAGTTGTCTGCGTTATTGTGCTGGTTCATAGTCCTTGGAGGAATATGGATCGATAGCGACTGGATAGGTGAAGGGTGGGGAATGCTAAATGCTAGGAGTTGGGAGTATGTTTCAAGATATGGCTCGGTGAGTCTTTAATTTTCAGCTCCTAGTTTCCTTTTTTTCCTGCTCCGCGGTGTCTCCTTCCTGTGCCGCTGACGGCCCCTCAAATTCCTTTTTTCGCGAGCTTTCTTTTTTTCCTCGCCATTGCTTTTTCTCCGCCTGAAAAAGCAATTGTTCCGCTGATAAACACTCCCGATCTACTATCTAGGGGATACGGAATTGTCGTCTCCCGATGGGCAGTACCTGGGTGTAGCCTTTCTCCGAAGGTGCCAGCGTGGCAAGAGCGGCTGAGCCAGAGTCCGCAAACTACGAGCTACGAGCTACCAACCACTAACCACCGGCTCCCAGGTAACCACTACAAGGCCATTGGTTGTAGTTGCAATAGCTGTACAAGGTGCTAATGACTGGCGATCTTCCCACATGAAACTAAAAAATCCCCCGGACTCGCCAGTGCACAACTCCGACCTACTGTACTGGCTCCCATCACAACCTTATACCTTGCTCTAATAGCGTGGCGTCACCAGCTCCTGACACATACGTCACGCACCTAATCACCGACGTTTCACTCCGCCACCGCCACTCGACAAGGGATACCAGCTGCACGAGATCTAAATGCCACCACCCCGCACCTCGTGAGACGCGTGCTCATGTCCCAAACAGGGATCCGAGTTGCGGATGCCTGGCTTTAGGCTTTAGGTGGAACTGGTAATGGCCCACCTGGCATTGGCTACACCGGACTTTGGCCAGTGGGGGCAAGGGTGCTATCTCCGAGCCACAAAACATCCTGCTTTCTCCGCCGGCACTGGCCTGCACTCTGTCCTAAGACATGCTGTGCTCAGCCAGTGCTCCGTCAACGCTGTAGAGGGGAGGCGCCCTCTCGCCGATACCGGGCACCCGGACACCGCACCCGGCAATCAAAAGTGTGGAGTACCAATCCACGCCAACCATGCGAGTCATTAGATGGGCCTCTGTGAGGGGCATTAGCTCGCAGATCTACTTTGGGTCTGGCGCCCTCAACAGGCACTCGTTCCTCCGGTCTGACAGCCAGTTTGTGTCACAAGCGGTAACTTCGCCGTACGCCAGGCTGGTCTTCTTTGACCAGGCAATGCCCCTGGTGGACACTCAGGAGCGCAGACTGCTGACTCTGGACTACTCCACTATAGGCTCGGCCAACAGGGAGCTCATTGACGACTGGTGTAGACACAACAGAGACCGCACAGACTCGTTGCTGCAATCCCCCACGATCGCCTTCCTCGGGCTCGACACATCCCGCTTCTCGCCATTCAAGTACCTACAGTACTCTGGTACCCCTTGGTTCGCCGTGGACATCTCAAAGCACCCGTCGCTGAAGGACAAGGTGTACTCGCTCCCCGATGTGGCGGTGATGCCGACGCGTGAGGATGTGAACAAAGTGCTGGACTACGCGGAGGCGGGGATCTTTGCCCAGGGCAAGATGTACATCGAGTGGATCACATCAACACCTTTCTGCCGAGGCTGTGGACATCGCACAATCGCCGTCAATGGTGGCTCAGAGTTGGAGTGCACCTCGCCACAGGAGGCAAAGTGTCCTGTCAAGAGTGCTCCAGTGTCGAACGCATCCTTCCCGCGGCTCGACCCCGTGCTCATCACGTGTGTGATGAACTCGTCCAAGGACAAAGTGCTGATGACACGCCAGGCCAAGTTTCCACAGGGGATGTACACACACGTTGCCGGCTTCATTGAGCCTGCTGAGACGATTGAGGAGGCGGTGAAGCGGGAAGTGTGGGAGGAGACGGGGCTCACGGCAGACAACGTGCACATTGTGAGATCGCAGCCATGGCCCTACCCGGCCAACATCATGATTGGGTGTGTAGCGTTTGTGGACGACCTGGAGCTCAATCTGAAGCACGACCTCGAGCTCGAGCACGCCTTCTGGTGCGACCTCAAAGAGATCAAGCGGCTGGTGAGGGAGGGTGTTGAGGATGAGATGCTCACTGTCAAGGTTCCCGATCTCGCCTACGGCATCCCCAACGACAAGACCGTGGCTGCCAAGCTCTACGAATACGTTGCTGAGCAGTACTGAATCGCTCCGAGATGCGATTTTCGGGGCTGGGCCATCCCGGATCAACACCCCTCAAGGCCTCACCGAAAATCGGGTGGATCCCAGGCCCATATGGCACATCCACTACAACCAAACGCTGTTATGCTTCCACAGTACCCGATTGCGTAGTGAGTCATAACGTACCCCGCGGCCTTCAGCAGCCGTCAGCCAACGGCCTAACACGGCACGACTCTGTGCCTCCACATTTAGGCCACTTTTAGGTGCCTGATTTTTTTTTCTCACTCGGAGAGCGATACAATGGCGGCTACAGTGCCGTCCGTGTGCTGTAGCCGCACGAGTACTGTGCGATGAGCTGCTGGGGCCTGTCACATTCCACAGGCTGGGCCAGTGCTAGAAACCATGGGAAAACTGGACAGTTTGTTACCGTGCCCCACCAATTGTGGATAGATACGCCTATAGCCGAAATCCACAGCGGTACCGGCCTCAGCGGCGGCCGTTGGGTGTCGCACTTTGATGCGTCTCCTCGTGCAGCGGTATGAATCATCGCCAGCGTGAAAGTGGACACCCGATTTGTACTTTATATAAACTTCTCCACCACCAGTAAAGAGCTGTGTCCGGAAAGAAGTTCATTTGAGTGGCAAGAGGTGAAGAGCAAAATGGTGAGTTGAGCGGGCCGGGGTGTTCCAAACGCCGAGGTCTGGATGGAGAGGGCTGAACACGAGCGGAAAGCAATGCTGGGGGAGTTATCCGCAGACAAGACGAGGAAGACGAGATGTTTGAAGAGGCGAGAGTGGTGATGTCGATCGATGGAGACGGAGACGGATTTAGGGCGTGGCGCCTCAAGCAAGGCGCTGTCCGATTTGCGACCCCCTAGCCTCCCTCATCGGTCCCCACGGCCACTACCCCAGAGGGGCCTCTCCACGGCAAGCACCCCGCGTGGTTTATGCCCCACACGGCTGGGATTGCTACTAACAGCAGTCTGTATATAAAGTGCCACGGCTCGGCTATGTGGCGAGGGCAATTAGAGCCATGTCCACGCAGAGAAGCATCGCTAAGCCTGTTAGAGTCAACCTGCCCAACGGGCTTGCCTACGACCAGCCTACGGGCATTTTCATCAACAACGCCTTCTACGAGACGGCCAAGACGATAGACGTCGAGAGTCCCTCCACGGAGGAGAAGGTGGCCCACGTCTACGCCGCGGACGAGAAGGACGTGGACTTTGCAGTCGATGCCGCCGAGAAGGCCTTCGAGACATGGGGTGTCTCCGAGCCAAAGTACAGAGCCTCGCTGCTCCTGAAGCTTGCAGACCTTGTCGAGGAGAACAAGGAGCTGATGTCGTCGATCGAGTCGCTCGACAACGGTAAGACCCTGGCACTGGCTCGTGGCGATGTCGGCCTCGTCATCGACTACCTGAGATACACTGCTGGCTTCACCGACAAGTTGGACGGACGTTCCATCAACACTGTGGGGTACGTCAACTACACCTACAGAGAACCACTTGGCGTTTGCGGCCAGATCATCCCTTGGAACTTCCCGATCATGATGCTTTCCTGGAAGGTGGCTCCAGCTCTCGCTACAGGAAACACCGTCGTCCTTAAGCCGGCCTCCGCTACCCCACTGAATGCTCTTTTCTTTGCCTCGCTGTGTAAGCAGGCGGGTATCCCTGACGGTGTGGTGAACATTGTGCCAGGGTCGGGCAGAACTTGTGGTAACGCCATCCTCAACCACCCAAAGATCCGCAAAATCGCCTTCACAGGCTCCACCGCTGTCGGCAGAGACGTGATGGTGAAGGCTGCACAGTCCAACTTGAAGAAGGTGACTCTCGAGCTCGGTGGTAAGTCGCCACACGTGGTGTTTGACGACTGCGACCTCCCAAAGACCCTTGACAACCTCGTGAATGGTATCTTCAAGAACGCAGGCCAGATTTGCTCTTCGGGATCCAGAATCTACGTCCAGGACACCATCTACGACACCTTGCTCAAGGCCTTTAAGAACCACCTCGAGAAGAACATCAAGGTGGGTTCTCCTTTCGACGAGTCCAACTACCAGGGTGCCATCAGCAACAAGCAGCAGTTTGAGACCATCATGAAGTACATTGACATTGGAAAGAAGTCCTCTGCCAAGCTGTTGACTGGTGGTGAGAGAGTCGGCACTAAGGGCTACTTTATCCAGCCAACAGTGTTCTACGACGTTCCTCAGGATGCAGAGATCATCAAGGAGGAGATCTTCGGGCCTGTTGTGACCATCTCCAAGTTCCACGACATTGACGAGGTGGCCAAGCTGGCCAACGACTCCGAGTATGGTCTTGGTGCTGGAATCCAGACTCAGAACATCAACAGAGCTCTGTCGTTGGCCAAGAAGCTCAAGAGCGGCACTGTGTGGGTCAACACTTACAACGACTTTGACGTTGCCGTGCCTTTCGGTGGTTACAAGCAGTCTGGCTTCGGGCGTGAGATGGGTGAGGAGGCTCTCGACAACTACACTCAGGTGAAGGCTGTGAGAATCAAATTGGACTAGCTTGATAGCTTACAAGTAAGAAATGTTTAGCGTAATGCCTACAGGTAGAAGTCGCACTATGTTAGTCCAAAAATAACGTCAATGTTTTAATTCGTGGCTCAATAAATACTAACTACAGCTCATCCTTCACCTCCTTGGCTGGCTTAAGCTGGTCCTTGATGTCTGCCTCCTTGACACCGCTGGCAATCTTGGAGTTCCAACCTCTAGCACGCTCGAAACCGTTCACACCGGATTGGTAAGACATAAAGGCCTCGTAGATCTTTTCACGAGAGGTTGCAACGAATGGGCCGTGCTGCACAATTGGCTGGTCCATGTACTCACCTCCAATGACAACAACCTTTGTCTTGCCCTGCTGGGACTCTGGAACCTTGGCCACGACGGAGTCACCATCTCTGTTAAAGAAAGCGGCGGTGTGCTGCACAAGCTTAGTGCCATTGACCTCGAGCTCGCCCTCCATGATGTACAGGAAGACGTTGAAATTCTCCTTGAAGCCCTGTGTGAACTCACCACCTGGTGCAACCTCGTAGTCGTAGTAGTCCACAGAGACATGAGCCAAGTCCTGGACGGACTTGATACCGTAGGCCTCGCCGGCAATCACCTTGACGGTGACCTTGTCGTCAGGCTTGGCGATAGGGATCTCCTCTCTCTTGAGATCACGGTACTCAGGCTCACAGTACTTGAGCTCCTCTGGAAGGTCAACCCACAACTGCATACCAACACAGGCCTTGTTATCGTCAGTCTTGACTGGGATCTCAGAGTGCACCACACCTCTACCGGCGGTCATGAACTGAAGATCTCCTGGTCTCAGTACTCCAGTGGAGCCGGTGAAGTCCTCATGAGCCATCATACCCTCGTTGACGTAAGTCACAGTGGAGAATCCACGATGTGGGTGGTCTGGGAACCCAGCTGGTGGGGTCACGTTGAAGTGATCCAGCATCAGGAATGGCGGGAAGTTGCGCATCTTCATCGTGCCAATGGATCTTCGCACCTGGGCGCCAACACCTTCCTCCTGTGATACGGCGACAAAGAACTTGAGAATGCTTCTTGGAGATACCATAGTTGTGATTTTTGTTTGTGTTTGGAAGAGTTTGACAGGAGCTCTTGCGTTTATATAGCCGATAGAGAAGCACTTTACCAATGCATTATGAAGCGATGGGGATACCCGCCAAAATGGGAGAAAAGGGCGGTACTAATTACCAATCGTGCATATTTTACCTGGAAATACGGGATGTGACAAAGAGTTACGTAAAGGCGCGAAATGTGCGAAACGACGCAATGACAAATTGATGAGCTGTGAGTGGGCAGAAGGAAGGTTCTGGCATCCTCCGATTGATGATCCATGACCCAATGATTGCAAGCGGCTTGTTCCGCTAGCATTGCCAAACCTGCCAGCTCAATCAGTGAAAACATGTGGAACTGGTGACCCAGTGATCCCTCCCGTTTCCGGTACGGCCACGAGGCGAAAAATGCGATGAGATGCTCTGTACTCCTTTGATCCACAACTAATGGCGCACACGAGGGCCAAGTCGGGCATCACATGCACACGCCAGGACACAGCAGCTAAGCCATCGGATTCCTCTCGTAAGAAGAAGCAGAGGAAGGTTGTGGAGAAGGAGGAGCGGAAAAAGCTACACGAGAGAGGCCATCTTCGTCTCCAAAAGCCCAAGTACATCTATGACAGACCGAGCGAGCCAGCGGATCGAAACCGTGATTCGATAATGAGACGGCTCGATATTTGTGGCTCGTTGGTCACACCAAGATTAGAGAAGGTGATGCCCTCGCTAGCGTTCCAAATCGCAGAGCTCAAGAAGTTTGGTGTATTCAAAACGTTCAATCTGGATATGGAGACGCTGAAAATGATGCAAAGCGATATCGGTGAGATGACAGAGCATGATAAAGTCTTGGAGAGGGTGTTGGCAGAGGGAAATGAGGAGCAGTTTTGGAGACATTACGGCATAGAGAGCGACGAAATAGAGGAGTTATCACTATCCTGAGACGGCTCACTTCAGCATAGCACAGAGCTTGTGCAATCACGAACTACAATGTATTACGGAAAATCATATCTGTAGCGTATACGTAAATCATTAATTATTTTGTGCTCGTCTCGCAACGAGCCTTCTGATCCAGATGAGGGGCATGTCTATTGGGTTCACGCCATGCATTTTGTTGAAAACATCACTGAAGTAAAAGAAGACGTGCCCCACAAATTGTCCCACCAACATGTAAGGGGCGATACCGCCTCGAAGCACAAGCATTGATATCGGGTTGGCAAACGCATAGTAACACGCTCTGAAGTTGATGACGCCGAAAAGAGACATTTCTCTATCGGGGTTCATTCTCCCCCACCGATAGATCAATGCATCGAGCAACGTAGAGCCGAAGAAGGAGGTGACGTTGAAGTAGAAGGCCAACGCCACTATGAGTGCGGAACAACACATCAGAAGCCATAGATACTCCCAGGACGAGTCAAAACCCTCTTCAAGCTCCCGTGACGGACCGACAACGCTGAAGAGATAGAATATGAGGTGCATGTTCACTTCGCCGAAGTAGAAGAAGGATGTGATGAGCCGCCAGTACTGGCGCTTGCGTATTATCAACTCTGGGATGAACGCTATATCAAATACACTGATAAAACCAACATGGAGAAGTATAGATGAGACAATGATACACAACAACCAGATCCGTGTCACTATTGGGGCACTTTGGGCCCACGCGACAGCTATGCCCTCCATGTGGTTGAGTTTGATGTCGTGGTCTAAGCGAATGCGCGAAATGGTGATGGACAAAGCCAGCACCAGGACATCACCCCAAACCCCAGGACATCACCTCTGGGCGTTCAAGCATTGCTGGTTGTTAACTCATTGCCAGTTCGACTATCCAGTTAAGGGGATTTCGGGAAAAGCTCAAGGTTCGAGATCGTATTTGCATATTTTCATCACACGGCACGCATTCTAGCATGATTGACTGGATTGCCTCGCTGCCCGGCTCACACTATGTGCTGACGCTTGCTAAGAAGGCGGTGGGCCAGGTGCTATCTACAGGACCTGTGCCACAGCATGTTGGCTTCGTGATGGATGGCAATAGACGGTACGCACGTCGACTCAACATCGAGCTGAAGGAGGGCCACAATGCCGGCTTTGAGAGCATGGCTCGCGTGCTGGAAATGTGCTACGAGTGCGGTGTCAAGAGTGCCACTGTTTTCGCCTTTTCCATCGAAAACTTCAAGCGTAGCAGGCACGAGGTGGACTGGCTGATGGAGCTGGCCAAGACACGCTTTGCGCAGTTGACAGATGCTGGCGAGCTTGCTGAGCAGTACGGCATTCGCATCAAGGTCATTGGTGATAGGGGAATGCTGCCCAAGGATGTGCTGGAGGCCTTGGAGGAAGCTGAAAGCATCACTCGCAACAATACCAGGGCCACTCTCAACGTGTGCTTCCCCTACACTTCGAGGCACGACATGGCTCACTCGATGCGCACTGTGGTCAAGAGAGCTGTCAAGGGCTCCATATCAGTGGACGATATCAACGAGGCGTTGTTGGAAGACCACCTCTACACTGGCGGACAGCCGCCTCTGGATCTGCTGATCCGCACCTCTGGTGTCTCCCGCCTCAGCGATTTCCTGTTGTGGCAGGTTAGTGCCAGAGGATGTGTAATCGAGTTTATCGATACGCTGTGGCCCGATCTATCACCACTGGACATTGTGTGGATTTTCATCAAGTTTGGCTTCACCAAGACTTACGCAAGCAGGTCACAAAAGGCACAGTCCCACGACAAGAAATTAGTATGACCCCGCATTGAGACTGTGAGCAATAATATACATGCAACAGGAGCCAATTGAAGATACCAGCTACTGGATCGCGTAGTAACTACATAGGCTATCATTAGCATTAGCATTCACGCCTTGTTGAGCGCCTGCGCCTTCTCAAACTCCTCCTTGAACTTGTCAGCATTCTCCTTGTTACCGAATCTGATAGCAAGAGTCTGTGCCTCAGGCTCACCCTCGGACACATCGGCAGTCACGGCGTAAACCCAGGATCTGTCCGATCCAACGTTTGGCTTGAGCTCGTAGTCCGGCGAGATGAAGTGGTTGGCGCAAATCTTGAGGGTCTTGTCTCTTCTCATCAAGAGACGCACCTTGCTGGTCTCCTTGTGCTTCAGGAACTTGACGTCACCGGTACCTCTCTCCTTCCACTCGTTGGTGTCACCGTGGAACTTGAAGAGCTTGGCACGCACCTTGTGCAACACCTCCTCCTCTTCCTCGTTGGTCTTCACCTCCACCTTCTCGAGCTGCACAAGTGGCTCGAAGTGCACATCTGGGGACTCTGGGGCTTCATCGTCGTCCTTCTTCTCCTCCTTTTCTTCCTTCTCCTCCTTTTCCTCCTTCTCCTCCTTCTTCTCCTCCTTCTTCTTCGACGCGCCACCAAACATGGCAAACACGTCTGCGCTAGCAGTAGGCGGCTTGGCGGTGGCAGCGGAGGTCTCCTCAGGCTTTGTCTCGGACATGTTGTTGGTGAGTGGCAAAGCGTGAAATTTTTTGCAAAATCAACACACACGATCGCGCTTTAAAATATAAACACAGCGAGATGGCAACGGCAAGGGGGAGGAGTATCTTGGTCAGTAGAACTGGAGATGCAGAGGCATACCATAACTTAAAGCATGTAGATCTAGGCCTAGCCTTTTTTGTGGCCAGCCATGGCCCAGTCACGTGACGTCGCGGCCACGCGACCACATGGCTCGAATCCGGGGAAGTTGCTATCATAACCCATCGATACAAAGCCAATGGAGTCCAGACACAGACGCAAGTCGTCGATGGACGACCACGATCCCTTTGAACAGGCAGAGACGTACTACGGCCCAGGTACTGATCCCGCCAAGGCGCCAGCGGGGAGCCGTTGGGGCAGAACGAGAACACAGTCTGTTGTGGAGAACAACTGGCTCCGGGGCGCCTTTAACAACGAGTTTAAGTCATCAATCAAGCGGCGTGGCTCACAGGACGATGCTGGGATCTCCACGGGGAAGAGAGGCCGTAGATTCTTCATTGCGGACATTGATGCCACGCTCAGGGAGTTGCTGGAGTCGGAGGATACCGACCACAACTACCAGATCACAATTGAGGACACTGGACCCAAAGTGCTGAAGCTGGGGACCATGAACTCCAACGGGTACAACCAGCGGGACATCCGCGGCACTTATATGCTCTCCAACCTTCTTCAGGAGCTCACCATTGCGAAGCGGTTTGGCCGGCAACAGATGATTCTGGATGAGGCTCGGCTCAACGAGAACCCCGTCGATAGACTGTCACGGCTCATCTCAACGCAGTTCTGGCGTAACTTGACGAGACGTATCGATGCCGACAACATCACGGCGTTTGCAAAGGACACCAAGATCCCATCGAATCCGAGGGTGTACGTGCCTTACAACTGCGAGGACCAGTTTGAGTACTTCTCTGAGATTGCGAAAAGCAACCCGGAGTCCAAGCTCGAAGTGGAGTACCTCCCTAAGGATATCACGGCGGAGTACGTGCAGTCAATCAACACACGCCCTGGGCTTCTCGCGCTGGCGATGGAGCACGTTCTAGACCCTGAGTCGGGCAAGGAGACCTTACAGGGCTTCCCATACGTTGTTCCCGGAGGCCGTTTCAACGAGCTGTATGGTTGGGACTCCTACATGGAGTCGTTGGGGCTCATTGTCAATGGACGTGTGGAGCTTGCGCGGGGAATGGTGGAGCACTTTGTCTTTGAGATTGACCACTACGGCAAGATCCTCAACGCCAATCGGTCGTACTACCTCAGCAGATCGCAGCCTCCATTCCTCACGGACATGGCCCACCGCGTCTTTCTTGCCATGGGTGGAGGTTCCAACGGCGAGGCCTTGGACTTGCTGAGAAGAGCTCTCAGCGCTGCCATCAAGGAGTACGAGACTGTGTGGACGGCGAGTCCTCGGCTTGACCCCAAGACTGGGCTCTCGTGCTACCACCCAGATGGCAAGGGAATCCCTCCCGAGACAGAGCCCACGCACTTTGACTCTGTGCTAGGCACGTACGCACTCAAGTACGACTGCACAATTGAGGAGTTCCGGGAACGGTACAACTCGGGAAAGATCAAGGAGCCTCCTCTGGATGACTACTTCACTCACGATCGTGCAGTGAGGGAGTCGGGTCACGATACGTCGTACCGGCTTGAAGGCATCTGTGCGAGCCTCGCCACAATCGACCTCAACAGTCTGCTGTACAAGTACGAGGTGGACATTGGCGATTTCATCACAAGGTACTTTGGCGGCGAGTTTGAAGGGGAGACGCCACAGCTATGGCAGGAGCGTGCGGAGAAGCGCAAGGAGAGCATCACCAAGTATCTGTGGAACGAGGAGAAGGGTCTCTTCTTTGACTATAACGTGAAGCTGGAGCTGCAGTCGAGCTACGAGTCTGCCACCACCTTCTGGGCACTGTGGGCAGGCCTTGCCACAGAACACCAGGCTGAGAAGCTCTCGCACTCTGTGGCTCTGTTTGAGGAGCTCGGAGGCCTCGCGGCCGGTACAGAGAAGAGCCGTGGCGAGATCTCGCTGGATCGGCCATCCAGACAGTGGGATTACCCTTACGGATGGGCCCCACAGCAAATTTTAGCATGGCACGGGTTCCAGCGGTATGGGTTCGAGGGAATTGCTCGGCGGCTGGCGTACCGGTGGCTCTACCTGATGACCAAGGCGTTTGTCGACTACAACGGCATTGTGGTTGAGAAGTACGACGTTACGAGAGCCACGGACCCGCACCGTGTGGATGCCGAGTACGGCAACCAGGGAGCCGACTTCAAAGGTGTAGCGACGGAGGGCTTCGGATGGGTCAATGCGAGCTATGTCGTTGGGCTCGAGTACCTCGAGAACCACGCCAGAAGGGCCCTGGGCACGTGTACGCCGCCAGAGGTGTTCTTCCGTAGCATCAAAAGCGCCGAGGAGAGAGCAAAGTACGGGCTGGCACAGCTCGAGTAAAGGTATTTTAAGCACATCCACATACGAATAAACAGAGTTACGTCAGTGTGGGGAAGGGTCTCGGGCCCAAGGTCACTCGCGTAGTTTAGTGCGTGCGTCGAGCGATAAAGTGGCGATGTGCGATTGTTGCTACCGAAATAGGCAGTTTTCGCGGATGACGTCGGTCCAAATGACGTAGTTGCCAGCCGAGATAAGCTCCCCCACAGTCACGTTACCGGATCGGGCCACCGGTGGGCCGATAGACAAGCTCGTGGGCAGCTTGGAAAGGTGCTGGAGCATTGGCTCTAGAGGGCCGGAGTGCTGGGCCAAGTGAAGAGAGGTGTGGGCCGCTCGGTGGAGGCAGCGCGGGCTCCTGCCCTTTGGAGCCACTCAACACCCGGTCACCAGGGCCTAAATATGCAGATCGGCTGCACATGGAAACTTGTGGAAACCAACACCTTCCAAAAAGGGCACGGCCAGGGCCTGACCAGGGCCTGACCCATTTCCTGAAAGGTATATAAGGACCAGCTGCCCTGTAGAGCTCACCAAGTAGAAAACCATGAACATTGACCAGAAGCCGGACTTCAAGGTCATATCCGCGGGCGCCTTCACCACCAACGAGTCTCCTAGCAGTTCGCTCTTCACCGAGCCCACCACCCGTATCGTCAAGAACGACAATGACGACACCAACTCCACCATCATCGAACTCAACTCCAAGCCTTCGGGCTTCATCATCATGCTCGTGCTCATGTCCTCCATCTCGGGCTTCATGTTTGGCTACGACACGGGGTACATCTCCTCGGCACTCGTATCGATAGGCACAGACCTAGGCCACACACTCTCGTACGGTGAGCGTGAAATGATCACCGCAGCCACCTCGCTCGGTGCCCTGGTGTTTGCCACAGTGTCGGGCATCGCCGCAGACTACTTTGGCCGTAAACCGACAATGATGTTTTCCAACATCCTCTTTGTCATTGGTGCTTGCCTCCAGGTTGCCGCTCACTCCTTCTGGGAGATGACTGCTGGTAGATTCATCATGGGGCTCGCCATCGGTATCGGATCGCTCGTGTCGCCGCTCTTCATCTCGGAGATTGCACCATCGCGCTTCAGGGGTCGTCTCACAGTGGTGAGCTGTATGGCCATCACCGGCGGTGCCCTGATTGCCTACGCCATTGGTGCTGGCCTCACGCACGTGACCAACGGATGGAGAGTCCTCGTTGGGCTCTCGCTGATTCCGCCAGTGGTGCAGTTTGTCTTCTTCTGGTTCCTGCCTGATACCCCGCGTTTCTACATCATGAAGGGCAAAATGGACAGGGCCGTGCAAGTGCTGAAGAAAACGCACCCGGGCGTGGATGAAAACCTCCTCGTCCACAAAGCCGAGGAGCTCCAGGCCATCAACAAGGCCATCCCGGGGAACAACATCTTCACGCAGTCGTGGAACGCTCTCAAGAAGATCCACACCACGCCCTCCAACTTCAGAGCTCTCATTCTTGCATGTGGCCTCCAGGGCATCCAGCAGTTCACGGGCTTCAACTCGCTCATGTACTTCTCCAGCACGGTGTTCCAGGCTGTGGGATTCGAGGACCCAAACGCCGTCTCCATCGTTATCGCTGCCACGAATTTCCTCTTCTCGTGCATTGCCTTCTTTGTCATTGACAGAGTCGGAAGAAGAAACATGCTGCTTATTGCGATTCCTGGAATGACGATATCGCTCGTGGTGTGTGCCATTGGCTTCCACTTCCTGGGCCTCACCTTTGAAGGATCACAGGCCGTCGTGCCAAACTCCGACGGCGGTGTCAATGCCTGGGGCATCGTCATCATTGTCGGGATGATCTGCTTTGTCGCCACATACGCCATTGGCATCGGCAACGTCCCATGGCAGCAGTCCGAGCTATTCCCACAGGACGTGAGAGGCATGGGGACCTCCTTCTCCACCTCCACCAATTGGGCCGGCTCGCTCGTCATCGCAGCCACCTTCTTGACCATGATGCAGCACATTACACCTACAGGCACCTTTGCGCTCTTTGCAGGCATTTGCGTGGTGTCGTGGATCTTTGTGTTCCTGCTCTATCCGGAGCTGTCCGGGCTGGAACTAGAGGAGACACAACAGATCCTCACCGGAGGCTTCAACATCAAGGCCTCCAAGAAGCTCGCAGCCAAGCGCAAGAGAAATGCCATCTCCGACATCGAGGCACACGAAAAGGTGTCGCAGGAGTTTGTCGAGCACACGTCATCCTCAGCATCGTCTGTATAGACATTCAATTCACATCCACACGTTAAAAAACGGCTGTAAACATCTACAAGATGAACATTAGGTTAGTCGTATTAGATTAGTCATTCACAAGGGGATCAATTGTCTGTGCTCTTGGTGTACTTGTGCGAGTGCTTCTTGCGTGTCAGGACGCTCGAGATGGAGCTGCTGTGGCCATGGCGGAACTTGTTGATCCAGCCCTGCTTCGGGGTCTCAAAGTCGTCATCGCTGATGTAAAGAGTGTACCTTGACCTCTCACACCGGCTCACCATGGGCCGCTCCAGCTCGTGGATACCGAGATCCACCGTTGGCGTGGAAGTTGGCGTGGGCACTTTGCCCTTTAGCGAGGGGAAGCAGTAGGCCGGCACAGACCGCGGCTGTGATGGCTGTGGCTGTAGCACAGGTCTCTGCGGAGACGCCGCCGCTTGCCATGCCCTGGTCTCATTCTCATCCAGCTCTAGATGTGCCAGCAGGGACGACTCTCTGCGGTGGGCCTTGTGTGGTGGCTCTGTGGCGATGGAGGGTGCTGTCGCTATGGACGATGCCGAGTTCTCAGGACTGGCCATCGGGCTGGGAGAGCTCGATACAGAGCTTTGGCTAGCGTTCTCCATGCCGTTGTTGATGTGGTACACGTCGTGCCACGTTCCCTTTTGGGCGATTCCGGGGCTCGCTGCGCCGGAAACGGCAACCTTCCCCTTTCGGCCGTTTCCCCCGAGGCGAAAAAACCGAGACCCCGTATTGCTACCATCAAAGAGATGCTGAGACTGAGGCCCCAGCTCGCCCGCCACTCGTCATGGTCTGCCGCTGTGGAGACAGCGGCCAGGCTCGTCACTCCTGCAGCGATTCTGAAGGACCCGCTCTCGCTTGTGTCCCACGAGATGTCGCAGCTCGCCAACAACATTGGGCAGCTGATTGGATCTGGCCACCCAACGCTCAACCGTATCTCGGCCTACTACTTTGAGTCCCAGGGCAAGAAGATCCGCCCATTGATAGTGCTCCTACTGTCACGTGCCCTGGCGGAGATCCCGCTGGAACAGCGCAACCGCATCACCATTGACCAGCTCGACATCCCGGAGCAGCCAGTGTACAACGGCACAAAGTCGCTGAGCGCCATCTTCAAGGATATGGACGTCGGGCCTCTGTCGCCACTACGCATTCTACACGGCATCTCGCCCAACGTGGTGCTGGACCCGCTGACTAAGCCGCACGAGTCGCTACCGGAGTTTGACTCCAAGAGAGGAATCCTGCCCAAGCAGAGACGTCTCGCGGAGATTGTGGAGATGATCCACACGGCTTCGCTGTTGCACGACGATGTCATTGACAATTCTGACTCGAGACGCAACCGGCCCTCGGGCAACATTGCCTTCTCCAACAAGATGGCTGTGCTCTCTGGCGATTTCCTCCTGGGCAGAGCCAGTGTCTCCATTGGGCGTTTGCGGAACCCAGAGGTGATTGAGCTCATGTCTACCGCAATTGCGAACCTCGTGGAGGGCGAGTTTATGCAGTTGAAGAACACGGTCCTGCAGCCTAACGAGGATGAGGTTGACGACAAGATAATCCCCAAGCCTACCGGGGTCATCAACACCGCTGTGCACGAGTACTCTGTTTCCGCTCCAAAGGGTAAGTCGATCTCGCACGACGACAACGTGAGCGCAGCCTTTGAGTACTACATCCACAAGACGTATCTCAAGACGGCGGCGCTTTTGTCCAAGTCGTGCCGTTCCGCGGCGATCCTCAGCGGTGCTCAGGACTCGGTCATTGAGAACTCGTACGAGTTTGGCCGGAACCTCGGGCTGTGCTTCCAGATGATTGACGACGTGCTGGACTACACCCAGACATCCGAGCAGCTGGGCAAGCCTGGAATGGCAGACTTGCAACTGGGTCTTGCCACTGCGCCGATTCTCTTTGCCTGGAGAGAGATGCCCGAGCTTGGACCACTCATCTCGCGCAAGTTCAAGGCCCCAGGAGACGTGGAGAAGGCTGTGGAGGCAGTCCACCAGTGCCGCGGGCTCGAACAGACCAAGAAGATGGCGGAGGACTACTGCCACAAGGCTCTCGCCAATTTGCGCAACGTGCTGCCCGAAAGCGACTCGAGAAGCGCCCTGGAGTTTTTGACGAACGCCATCGTCACCAGAACAAAGTAGATTAGCATCCCCTGTATATACAATAAAGCATTGATGACGTATGTTTTGATGGGAGTGTAGCGGTTCTTACGCTGCATCTTCGATCCAGCAACCCAATTCCGGCGAGGGGCTGGGCCCGAATAGGAAGCCGCTACGCTTTTGCGTTAAACTTTTACAACCCTGTACGCTAATTATAGCACCCACAAACGAGCGGTGCGGCTCGTGTTTCTCGCCATTGTCAGGCCCGTTCTATCTTGGGGGGAAGCCCCGTAGCGGGAAGCGCAAGCCTTGAGAGAGGGTTTCTTGATGGAGACGTACGAGTGCATCCCTCAGGCTTCTCTGCCTCTACGCTTCGAGGCCTCTGGCGCTTGTTCGGAGCTTCGGTGCTTCTCCGCCGGTGTGTCGTTTTGCTCCGTGCGTCAACCATTCCGGCGCGTGGCGTGAAACTGTAAGCCACGCAGCGCAGCCGCTCAGCACTTGCCAGGGGAGTAGCCACTCCAGCAAGAGAGGCCTCAAGAGGGCCGCTTCTTGGTGAGGCGATGGCCGTTTTCGGGGTGCCAGGACCGTTGTGGGTGTGAGGATGAGCCCGTGTCTCCGGGGACCGCAGCGGGGCGCAGCGGCACGCAGAAACGCGCATACAATGCGTGTCTGTAGTGCGCCGCCGCGCGCGTTAAGTTCTGATCGTTCCCCGAGGGCCGCATCGCAACTTTCTACAGTGGTGGCTGGCTCACAACAGCACCGCCAGATGACAACAACAAGATGGCACACCCCTCTGTGTAGTGGCCGCCAAGTTTCCCCAGGTGGAAACAGGTGTCTATATAGCCCATTGGCCCGGTGCTAAGGGCATAGGCGCCGTCTTGACGTGTTTCATACGTGCGTCGCGGCCGCCGCGTGGCCCCTTATCAGGCGCGCCCCCTGTAAGAGTCGTTTAGTATATAAGGCTCGGCCGCCCCAAAGTGTGCCGATCCACCATGCTCTCGCTGCTTTTGCTGACACTGAGTATAGCCCTAGGGCTTGCGAGTCCGATTCCGTCTCATGGTGGTCCACAGATGTACCGGCGGGACTGGGACTATGAGAACGGCAAGATTCGGGGTGTGAACATTGGTGGCTGGCTCGTGCTGGAGCCATACATCACGCCCTCGCTGTTCCAGGCGTTTGGCGACGAGTCCGCCACGCCAGTGGATGAGTACCACTACCACCAGTACCTCGGCCCGGAGCTCGCAGCCAACAGACTGCAGCAGCACTGGAGCTCCTGGATTACAGAGCAGGACTTTGAGAGTATAGCTGGGTCCGGCCTCAACTTTGTGCGTATCCCAATCGGCTACTGGGCATTCCAGAAGCTCGACTCGGACCCGTACGTCCAGGGCCAGGAGGAATACCTCGATATGGCGATTGAGTGGGCCAGAAAGTACGGCATCAGCGTCTGGGTCGACTTGCACGGAGTGCCAGGTTCTCAGAATGGCTTTGACAACTCGGGACTGAGAGACAGCTACGCCTTCCAGGAGGAGGAGAACACGCGTGTCGCCCACGATGTGCTCAACTACATCTTTGGCAAGTACGGCACGTGGGACTACCACGACGTTGTCATTGGTATCGAGCTGGTGAATGAGCCTCTGGGCTCGGCACTGGACATGGGTAAGCTCAACCAGTTCTGGGCAGATGCCTACTGGGACCTCAGAAACTCGGGCTCCGTGGCAAACGTTATCATCCACGATGCCTTCACCGCGCCAGGTTACTTTGACGACAAGTTCCTGCTGGACGATTACTGGGGGGTGGTGATTGACCACCACCACTACCAGGTGTTCTCACAGGGAGAGCTCTCCAGAGATATCGACCAGCACATCCAGGTTGCCTGCCAGTGGGGATGGGACTCCAAGGGCGAGTACCACTGGAACCTCTGCGGTGAGTGGTCCGCGGCTCTCACAGACTGTGCTCCATGGCTGAACGGCGTGGGGCGTGGTGCCAGATACGACCAGACCTTCAACCACGACCCTTCGGATAACTACATGTACATTGGGTCTTGTGAAGGCTCTCAGGACATCTCGACGTGGGATGACACAAAGAGAAGCAACTACAAGCGCTATGTGGAGGCTCAGCTCGATGCCTTTGAGCAACGTGGCGGATGGGTCTTCTGGTGCTGGAAGACAGAGACGGCTCTCGAGTGGGACTTCCAGAAGCTCATGTACGAGGGCATCTTCCCAACTCCGCTGGATGCCAGGGAGTTCCCAAACCAGTGTGGATTTTAATAGATTGTTACATTAGCAGAGTAGAGTAGCTGTCCATTACCTATGCATTTTGCTCCACTTGTCGTTGGTCTCCATCGCAACCTCGAGATTCCGACTTAGTACCTCCACCTCGCTGCGCAGAGCCTTGAGCTCAGACTCGTTCCCCACACTCGTCTCAGCAGTGACCATCTTGTACAACTTGTCGAGTGCCTCTAGCAGTACGGGCCTCAGCGTTTCGACATTGTCGTGCTCTTGCAGTGTCTCTAAGGCAAACTTGGGCGTTGGAGGCAGTGTGGCAGAGCCCTCGTCCCTCCTCACCACGTAGTCACACAGGGTTGTAACGTACGAAGTGGCAAAGTTGGCGAGCTCTGCCGCGGTCTCGTTCTCCCTCGTTAGGCTCGCAACAACTTCAGAGAGACTCTCCATCATCTTCTCCATCTCGTCATCCAAGGCAAGCTTTCGGGAGTCGTCGTCTCGTACTCGGGCCTCCATGCTGTGGTTGTTTCTCTCAATCACGCTCAAAAACTTGCGCCGCCTCGAGATGAGCCGGTCCTGCAGCTTCTCGATGGTGATGTTCTTCCTCTTCATCTCCACATCGTACCGTGTTCGCATCGTACTGTTCGAGGAGCGGCTCGTCTGGAGCTGCCTCTCAAGCATTGTCCTTTCACTCTTGAGCGTTTTCGCCGTCTGCTTGAGCATTGTGATCTCGTTGGACCGGTTCAGCAGCTCTCGCCTTTGGTGATCCTGTTGCTCCACGTGCTCCTTGTGCGAAGCCTCGTAGTGCTTGATGATCTCAGTCTTGTCCGCAAGCTGGTCCTGGAGATACTGCTTCTGAGTCTTGACGGCATCGAGCTCCTGTAGAAGCGAGTACATCGTGTTGAGCACCAGCTTGTCGTTCGCCCGTACCTTGTCAGGCTCGTCGAGAGACGCCTGGTCCAGTGTCTGGAAGAGAAGCCTATCCTGGGCCTCCTCATCAGAGAAGTACCCGGAGGCGAATAGCAGACTGTTCACAAGCTCCGCAGCCTTCTCGATCGAGTCCTGTTCCATGGTGATGATAAAGTAAACAACGCGAAATCAACCATGTCAAAACGCACAAGGGTCTCACACTACGTGAGACGAAGCACAAACTGTCTCTTTAGGACAAGTGAGACACGGATCTGCTTCTCTTCGTAATGATGGCTACACTCCCTTTTGCCCCACGCAATTACGGCCAAAGTGCACCCGATTCGGCCTCAGCTGTCACTGGCTCTTCTTACGGGTGTTGATGAGGAAGCCACTAACCACACCATTTCCTATTCACAGCTTCTTATATGCAAGCTTGTGCTAGAGATTTGCATTGCATAACCCAGGCTTCATTTCAGGTGAGCTGTAGACTCAGCTTTCTCCACACTACACCTCCTTGTTGAAAGCCCAGTCCCCTCTCCCCCCACACTGCTCACTCGATGCTGCTCCTCCAACAGCGGAGAGATGCCTCTGTTGATCCATCGTATCCTGGTGCTGGTTCTACTTGCAAAGCTTCACGGCGGATTCTCGGATCGGCCGTTCTCTACACCCTTTCGTACACATATCATTTTCTAGCTTTTTGATTTGCCTGACAGCTTCGTATCGTTATGAGTCATATAGTTTAGTGGTGGTCCTCCTCTGGCTCCTCAAGAACAAACCACTCCTCAGAGACTGGCTCGCCAGATGAAGAGGTGGCTGGGGCGGCAACATCAACCTCCGCAGACTCGTAAGCCGAAAGCTCCGAAGTGGCGTCAACCTCAAGGCCCGGAACCTGTGGAGCCACTGGCTGCTTCCATGGTCTCACAGCACCCTCAGCGTCCTTTGCGGAGAGAGGAGTTGGCTTGAAGGCCTTGAGCTCCTTGATGTAAAGATCCTGAATGATGTCTTTCGTTAGTCAATTGATCGGTCTTGCCACTTACTTCTTCTAGCTGGAATAGAAGAGAACGAACGAGCACAGGCCTTGGAGGCCACGAGAGTTCTAGCAAACATTGTGGAATATGGAAATAACCCGTTATAGGTTAGGGTGAATTCATTTTCTTCGAGGTGGGCGCGGCATTACCCGGCTGGACACCAGGGAAAATTTCATTGGCTGGGGAGCATCACAAAGTGACACCAGCGATTAATCTTATATTCTGAGTTTCTAAATTTGATAACCATCATGGTGAGGTTCTACTGTGACTATTGCAATTGTAAGTTGGCTAATTGAGGGGACATTCTAACTTCAGCGTATCTCACACACGACGCCACAAGCGTACGCAAGAACCATCTCTTGGGAAGAAACCACTGCAAGAACGTTTGCGACTACTACGAGGGTATGTGTCTCCATAAGAACCTACTGACATCCAGAAAAGGCAAAGGAATTGGGTATCTGGCACCAGCGAGAGGACACTCTTGAGATTACCACAGATAAGCTGTACAGAGGAGTTCCGAGATCGGGGGCCACCAATGAGATTGACTATTACTATCTTGCTCAAACCAAGATGCTACCTCCACCTCCATCGCTGCCTACGTTACCACCGCCTCCTCCAAGGGTACTCCACGAGACTCGCTTCAACGACAAGACGTTGATCGGGGACATCATAAAAACTGTCACCTGAGGAGAGAGTGAAGAGCCATGACTGCAAATTGCCTCACGAGTAATGATTAATGACACGCTTCAGCTGTAGACCTTGAGATATCACAATAGTCACGTGACTGTCACCCCGGTTACGCTAACCAAAACAAGCTTGTTACAGGATAGAGACACAATTACCCTTTTAGGCCAAGACAAAGGAATATGAAACAAGCCATTACCGCTTTGGGACGTCAAAGGGTAACGATGAAACACTACCTTCAACTATATAAGAAG